>BSBK01006426.1:0-412922 GCA_027943335.1 Chamaecyparis obtusa | reverse complement strand
CCATGTCATGCTGACTGTACCCACAATAGAGTCTCTGTTGGAACATAGTTTGAAGGTAGATATTATAGTGATTACAAAGATGAATCAATTAATAATATCTAAAACCCAATAATATTTATCAAACTTCACAAGAGTTATGAAGTATGATTTTAACCATCTTAGAATGATTCAGGGATGGCATTAGATTGGAAACCAGTTGAACATTGAAAGTTTTATGCTTGATCATTTGTGTCATATTTAAATAGAATAACATTGTTTGCAAGCTTTCCTTTGTTGGGTCTTAAATGACACATCAACAATCAAGTTTATTATGCAGAAGAATAACATTGTCTGCAAGATTTCCTTTGTTGGGTCTCAAATGACACATCAGCAATCAAGTTTATTATGCAGTATGTATCGACAACATCTTGTCATCAACAGATGGATTATTCGGTCTTAATAGAATCACTACAATATCAATATGCTTTAGATACGATGATGACATAATATATTTTGATCCAATATGAATGCCATTTTTAGAAACTTCTTCAAAGCCATTGACAATATATATTAGTTTTCTATGTTAAACTTCCATGTGGTTCTATTTGTTTTGATAGTTTATAAAATTTTTCATCGATTGGTGAAGATTGATATGGTTAAGCTTGTTGCTGAACTGTACAAACATAGAAAATGAAGTTGAATGATGGAGACATTAACTAAGTAATTCGAAGTAGTTTTAACTTTCTCCAAACATCTTTAGAACCACTAAGTAGTATTTAAAGAGGACTCATGGAAAGAAGGTGCGGGTATGATATGGGTGTTCAATGATAATTATGTATGAGTATTAGAGTCATTATAAATAATGATAAGAATTTCTAAGTTCTATTTGAAGTTAGATAAATATTGTTGTTGAAGTCTAAGAGTTGACACAATCATAAAAAAGAAAGATAATTTGCTAAAAGATCTGAAGATTGGTTATATCAATAAAGAGTGCCTTGATTCTATTTATCTTTCAAACCTCTTCCAACAGTAACAATAACTTGATTTTGTTTCTCAGATATGTTCTAAGATTTTAGATAAGTTTGTTTCATAATTTTTTGATAGCAGAGGAAAGTTTTCAGATCTATATGAATTATTGTTTCAGTTTGTATTTAGTTTACAAAGAGAGTATTGGAGTGCATTTTGATACATCTAAAATTTTTTCAAAGTGGAATTACTTGTCTACTTGTTTTGTAAAGGACACTATTAGAAATTGTGATCAGTTGATGAATGATGTGTTAATGAATTATTCATGAATGTTGTGCATTAATAAATATTATGTGATTATAATGATTGAATGTTATATTTCAAAAATGGATGAATGAACAAATATTATTAGATGTTAATGGGGAATTTAGAGTGATTTTAGGGAGAGGGTCAGGGGGGGGGGGGGGGCGAGGGTCCAAATGAGATTCCACCTTCACGTAGTTGTCCTTATTAAGTAGAAAATATTAAACTATTCTCGAAACCAAGTGAAGCTCAAACTAAACCAATGATGTAGATTCAATGGTTAAAAACACCTACTTATTCCATATTATTTCTCATTCACTTTAAGAAATATTTTACTTCTTAAAAATGTTCACCAACCAATTTGCATCACCATGTTCATTAAATTATATTTATAGATAAGATATTGAAAACTACAAAGTAAAGCTCGATAGAAAATCTCAAATATGTGTCTAACAAAGAATCAAATTTTATAAATTCTATGGCTCACTAAGGTTGATAGGAAAGTGGATGGGTAGAATTGTATTAGGGATGGTGGAATTGATGTTATTAACATAAAAATATGTTAGATCTGTATACACCTAAAAATGGTCACCTAGACTATTAGCCCCTTTTGCTAAATCATCAATTGCTTGCTCTGGATCAAATCCTAGTTCTATCGTTTATTCAATTATTTTCTATGGGCTAACCATTTTATCCTAAGTTTTTATTTATTTAAAAGGAATTCCCTTCCCTTTTAATAAATAAAAAGCCCCCACTTTTCCTCTTATCCTAAGTTGCACAAATAAAACATTATTCTTATTTTATAAAAAAGGGAAAAGCACTTTTTGTCTCATATGGACACAAAAGTCAACTCCTATTTTCTCATTGGAGGATATGTGTGCACATGGATTGCTCCTCTTTCAAGCTCCATCATTGATTAAATCTTTTGCCTCTTAATCTCCATGGTCCATTTCTCCTCATTTCCTTTAAAAGGAGAGCTCTCTTCTTCATTCTAGATCCCCAACTTTTTATGCTAACTTTATGCTGCAGGTTTTCTAGGTCACTTTGGAGCTTTTAAAGATTTGGAGCATTCTTAGCATCTACATCTCATTCTTGCATTCTTAGCTTAGCTTCATATTTATGCTTTCTTAGATTAGTTTCATTTCTATGCTCTAGATTAGCTCACATAGATTAATTAGCTTGGGTTGTAACACTTGCATATTTCTTTTCATAGCTTAGCTTGCATTTCCATTTCTAGTATAGTTGCATTGCATTTTCATTCTTGATTCTTGAGGATATTGGCATTCTCACCCTTGTCTTCATTGAATCTCCCATTGCATGGTTTACTAGCAAGGTTATAGGCTAAATAGCTCTAGCTAAGAGCATTCTTAAAACCCTTGCACTCCATGCCTAGGGAGCTATGGATCGATTTGTGAGGGCTCATTCTTGAGTTTCCTTGCATGTAATGATTCATAGAAGTGTGACACATTTATAGCACACATTTTTGGCGCCCACCGTGGGGTAGAGTAGATAAACTTTGTCCTTCTTTTTCTGCATTTTCATCATTTTTCGTCAATTTTTTGGCAAGTTTTTAGTGTAATTTTCATTCTCTGGTTTTTTGTCTCAGAATATCACACGATACTTCTCAAGTATATCACGTGATATACCTTACTATACGCATGTGATACTTCGTGCCAGAGAAGAATCGCATGCTAGTATTGAGGTATATCGCCTGGTCTCGGGCGAAGTATTGCCTGGTGTCGGGTGAAATATCACGCGGACTGATAAGTATCGCCTGGTGTCAGGTGAAGTATCATGTGATACTGTGTCTGTACCTGGTAGTGACCTATTTTTGTGCTATTTTATCTATCTTGCAAGTTTCAGGTTCTTAGCTATCTTTTTGAAATTTTTTTTTGAAATTTTGCAAATGGTATCAAAAGTTTAAGTGTGATATATCATTGGAAAGGTCTTTCCGAGCCTAATCCAACCATGATGGTTTCATTTTCAGATTTTATCATTTGATCAGTTTTTTTTTTGGTAGATTATTTGATTTTTCATGTACTAATCATTGTTAGATTTTGGATTTTGATTCTCCTAACTCTTGTTGGTCTAACAAGTTGTGGTTGTAGGTGCCTCTTGCTTGAGATATTTTGCTAAAAGAACGCATGTCAAAGAGGGCTACTAATGATTTTTGCAGGGCTGCCTTAAGCATAAAAACCAAATCAAGTTCTTGTTTAATTGCTTTCTTTATTAAGTGCGGCATATACTAGTTGTTTCCTTTCATAGGCACTTAATACCTTGTTGTAGAAATTTTGAGGTGGTAGGAGAGTATGCTCTTCACCCTTGTGGTGAAACAGAAATCTTGACCCATCTTGGGATTTTGAAAGCAAGGGGTAATTGAATCTTTTCTTGGTGTGTTTGGGAGAGATTCTTGAGATAGGGGAGTATTCTCTTCACCCTTGTGGTGAACCAAAAACCTTGAACCTCAAGAATTAATCCACTCTTTGTTTAGCTTAGGATCCTTTAGCGGGCCTGCTCTTGAGCAATCAAGAGGAACGACCCAAGTGGGGACAACCTTGTCATCATTTTTCTTCGTGGTGAGTGATTCCAACTCACTATAATCTCAAGGCTATCGAGGACACAAAACCTTGGTAGACATAGTACTTATCTTCGCTTGATGTGAGTAACTTGTGGGATTGTGACCATGAGGAAAGCATTAAGCAAGAATGCTTAAGGTACTCTTGAGGCCGTGAGGTCCTAGTCCTTTATGAGGAGCAAGAGGGGTGCTATGAACGGAAACCCTTACTATGAACCATTAGATAGAGGCACCCTATTTTATCCGCTTAGCTTCTTGGTGCAAGGATTGATCCAAGTGGACTTACCTGGATCACCCCAAGACACTCACCATATGTGTTCCTTTGGTTGTGTTTTTGACACTTCCATGACAACACCAATATCTCTTGTGGGCAACCACTTGGTGTGAGGCAAGGGAGCATCAAGTTGTGGGCCAAGTTGCTAAGTAATGAGCCTTGTCCTTCTAGGTAGTAATTGCTTGAATTGTCTTCAATTGTGCTATACCCGTGTAAACGTTCTCAACATTCAAACACATGGTAGCATTCATAAGGTTTTCTATTTTGATATCACAAGTGCTTGTCTTGGCAAGGTTGCTTTTGCCCTTGTTTCAAGTGTTCTATGACATGTTTGATCCCATACTGTTTGCAAACCTGTCTTTTATCTATTGTTACTGCTTGTCAAACTGAGAAATTGCACTGTTCAATCTACAAATTTGGTCCAAGCGCTTCAAAACTGAGTTTTTCACGTTCACTGGTCAAGAGTCATATGATATTGAAGTATCCTTGCATACCCTCAACCAAGAATCCTGAGTCATTTCTACTGTCCTGTCATTGCTACAATTCGGAGCTGCTAAACTTGCACTTTAACCTGCTATAGAGTGTCCTTTTCTGTTCTTACCTGAAACTGGTCTATTACCTACATGCTTAGATTTGTTCTAGACTGAAACAAATGAGCTAAAACTATTGGGTTTGAGTTTAACGAATGCTAGTCTTGATCACTTGTTGCATCATGGTTACCTCTCTAGCTACTTGCTTATTGAGCTTCTTGCTCGTTGCTCGGCTTTAGTCAATTGATTGTTGTAAGTGCTTGAGCACTTTTGACGAGCCATCTCTCTATTGTTCTACTTTGACAAGTGATCTTTATTAGCTTTGCTTATCTCATATCTAAGAAACTTTGTCTCATTCTATTAGTCAACCAACATCTCTTTTCATGCCGGTTACAACTCGATCTCAATTTGAGCAGGAGAGTCATCCTCCGTTCAATTATACATAGTTACCTTCTCCAACTAGACGTTCAAAAGAACCCATTAGCAACAACAGTTCTAGTTAGGACCAATCTGAGAATTATAAGGCTACACCGTGGTATAAAGGAGGTTTCCTCTTTTCCGCATTCAAGACCCCCAAAAACAGAGACAGTGTCTCACTCACTTTGACTGAACAAGAAAAGTTTCAACTCTTGCAAGAACACTTTGAGCGTAAGGATAATCAAGCGCGCTTAGACAAAGAACACAATCAACAAAGGATGGATGCTACTAGGCGCATGGCTTATAGAGGGACATTTCATGAGCAACCTGAGACTAGTAATCATGAGCATAGACCTCTTTTTAACAATGGCAACAATGACAACAACACGCCACCAAGATCTCCAAGACCTACTTTTGGTATGCCTTCTTCACCTCCTAGACCTCCTCCCTCTCAACATGAGGTAGAGGCTGATGATGAGATTTCTAGTGAGGATCTTATGAGATTTGAACAAGATGTGGTCTCCCAACGAATGATGCATAATCTTTTAGAGCGTAACGACGATCAGTACTTTCAATATATGACTTCTAGAGGATACAAGCTTCCTCCCGGCTATGATGTCAGACAAATTGTCCAACAAAGAGTACCAACTAAATTGGAAGTTCTTCAAGAAGAATTACATCAGACAAATCAACGCCTTACCCAAATGGCATTAGAAAGAGAGCCTCCAAAGGTCTCTTTTGTAGAATCAATTTGTGCTCTTCCTTTTGATAAAGATCTATACATGGTCCCATTTCCTAAGGATATTGAGGTTCCTAAATATGACAAGTATGATGGAAATGGTGACCCTCATGACCATGTGTGTCATTTTTATGCTCTTAGTATGGACTTTCTTCATGAAGACACATATCTCCTACGCTTATTCCCTCGAAGCTTAAGAGGCCAAGCTTTGGAATGGTTTGCGAAATTGACACCACCGCTTAAGACTTTTGATGAGTTAGCTCAGCGATTTACCCAGTAGTACTCTTACAACATCCAACAACCTGTCACTGTGATAGATCTTGGTAATCTAAGACAATATCAAGGTGAGCCATTTGCAACTTACTTACAACGTTGGAGGTCATTGTATTCTCGATATCCTTGTCAGCTACCCGAAAGAGAAAAGATTGACATTTTCATCAACACACTTGTGCCTGAGCTATTTTATGATCTAAGGAAGCAATTGTTCTCCTCTTTCAATGACATGGTTGAAAGTGCATATCGAATTGAGGATGTAGCTATAAGAAAAGGGGATATTGTTATTAATAAAGATGCTAAAGGCAATGGTAAAGACAAGAACAAACCTTGGAATAAGAACAAGTATGTTGTTAATGATGGGGTTGTTGATGCTCCTAAAGTTAAAGAGCCCGCTTTCAATCTCTCCAACGCTATCTATGTAGCAAAACAACAAGAAGCTAGCAACACTCACAATGCTCCTAAACCTCAATATGCAGATAAGCCTAAGAAGTCATTTCGAAAGCAAGTCTATACCAAGTTGGCAGAACCTTACGATGTGATCCTTAAGGCTTTGGTTGACAATGGATATCTTATGCTTCCTGATAAACCTGGTAACTGGGATCCGATAAATAAGCCTGATTGGTGGAGAGAGGATCATTACTGCCATTATCACAGAAACAAGGGACATCCAACAAACAATTGTTTTAGGCATAAGGATGATATTCAAGATCTTATTGAGAATGACACAATCTCCACTGATGGCTTAACTAAAAATTTTGATCACACAGCTTTCAAAGATCCTCTACCTAAGCATGATAAGGGGGAAACCTCTCAAACATATAAGAAGAATCATGATGCAAATATCAATTACACGTATCCTTCTAATACGCTTGTGATTAACATGGTAGAGCCCGTTGAGAGTGTTCTAATGATGAGGTCTCAAGATGATAATAACACCAATCATGGTAAGCCAAAGTTAGTCTTGCAAACATGTGGTAGTTCATCTTCCCGAAGTGAGACACTAAATGTTGTTACTACGGGGCAAGCCAAGATTGTCCTTAAAACTGCGCAAGATCCCAAGCAAGCTTTGCCTTCCAAACAAGTGGCTCCTTCAGCCACCCCTAGCTATGATCTTGTCCAACATTTGCAAAAGACACTAGCACAGATATCAATCCTTGAGTTGCTTCGGTTATCCCCTTCGCATAGAAAGATTTTGATAAGGCTCTACGTACAACATGTGTTCCCAATGACATTGATCCAGATCAATTTCAGGCTATGGTCAACCACATTTCATCTCCGCTATCTCTCTCCTTTTCTGCAGAAGATGACATATCTATTGCTCACCCACATAATCTAGCTTTACACATTGAAGTTCTAGTCTACAATACCCGAGTCCCCCGAGTCTTGATAGACAATGGTACAGGGTTAAATATTGTTTCTTTCAATGTCATACAACAATTGGGTTTGTCAGAATTCACTTTGGATTCTAAAAAGAAGATTACTATAAAAGCTTACGATGAAGTGGAAAGATCTTCCAAAGGTCTTGTCACGCTGCCTATCCGAGTGGGCCCTGTCACAAAAGATATTAGCTTCCAAGTATTGGACATCCCACTCGCATATGACATTCTTTTGGGTCATCCTTGGATCCATGACATGCCCACTATTCCTTCCACTTATCATCAGTGCATCAAATTTCCATACAATGGCACTGAAGTTGTGATTCCTGGAGACCATACTATTGCTATTAATGCTCTTGCTGCTGCTGAAAAATTTGTTCCTCACAATGAACCTTCTGTTGATCCTAGTACATCTCTAGTTCCTACTGAGAAATCACTTAAGATGATGAGCCTTGGTATGGGTGAATATACGTTGGGTTCCTTTGCTTCTATACCTATTTCTCCTAGGTCATATGGGAAACCTTCTGATCCGATGAAGCCTTCCACTTCTGCTATGGTGATCTTTGATACTTTTGTTCCTTCATCCGTTCCTTTAGAAGCAGAAAGAGAAGAACAAGCTATTCAAGAGTGGATCTATAGAGAGGATTCTAGAAATACTCCCATGCTCAGTAATTCAGACACAGATACAGATGAGTCACCGCTACACACTATGGCTCAAATGGGAGATGATCTTCCCTCTACTTCACTTCTTTGGGGAGAAAAATGTATATCTACTAATGATATGGATGTTGATATGGTTCATTCTTGTAGTAACCATCCTGACGTGGTTGATGGATCTTGTGTGGGGTCTGATGGGTTTGTTCCCTGTATTGCCTTAGTAGACTACGTTGGTCCTTCTATGACGAGTCTAGATCTAGCTACTTTTGGAGCTTACTCTATAGGTTCAACCTCTCTTGTTCCCAGAGATGACACCCCTCACATAAATGCTATTGAACCAGTCACTTCATTTCATCTTGCATCAAAACCTGTTACTTCTTCCACCAAAGAACTAGCAACAAAAAAGATTGAATCAGCAATTAAACATCACGGTCATCAAGTCAAAAGAAACGAGAAATGGTCGGATGGTGAAAACCACATTGTGGCGGTATCCGCACCTAAGAAAAGTAAAAATAAAAATCTGCTCAAAAATAATGATTCTCAAATAAAAGATGACATGCTAATTCTCTACAAAAAAATGATGCACTACTTCAAGCATGATCTCATATATGTTATACTTCAGCCCATTCCTAGAGCTGAGAACAAAGTTGGTAATGCCTTGGTTACTTCAACATCCATCTTACAAATCAAAAAGCATAAATTTCGCTTCAAGTTCCTGGTGGACGAATTACGCTATCCTGCTCACAATCCTACCATCTTTTCATATCTTCCACCTCATATTCCTCTTGCAAATCCACCACACCATTCCTTCCGCCATCCCTTACACTTTGCCTTTGTCTCTGGTGACTTGTATAGGAAGGGTCTAGACGGAACTCTCCTTAAGTGTCTAGAAATAGAGGAGTCAAAAAAAGTGCTAGCTAAAATCCATGATGGCATATGTGGATCACATTCTAACGATCGTTCGCTAGCTCCGACATTGCTTAGGGCTGGTTATTATTGGTCGAACTGGTTGAGACCTCCTATTGCCATAGTTGCAGCATTTGGGCCTGGGGCCTATCAGTTCTCTACATCAGAGGAAGTAGATTCTTGATGTTCGTTTCTGTCTGGGGCATCCTTTGTACATATTTTTATTGATCCTGAAAAAAATACCAAAAAAATTCATATATGATGCTGAAAAAATCCTAAAAAGCATAAAAAGTACTGAAAAAATGAGCATCCTAGTGAAAACCTAGTAATAGGCACTTTGATGTCTCACCAAAAAAATTGAAAAATTTCAAAAAAAAAATTGAAAATTGAAAAAGTGCCTTGGTGAAAACTTGGAAATAGGTGCCTTGGTAGCAAAAATACAAAAAAATTATCAAAAGTCCTTAAAAAATTGCAATAAATCTATCAAGTGGTGAAAACCTAGAAATAGGCACTGCTTGAGACCCTCTGCACCTATGTCTATCAGTCTTGCGTGGCGCTCATTCGCTCCACTTCTCGCTTTGCCTATCCTAGCCTGGAATTGACTCTTATCTTAGTCTAGGGGGCATACGTTGTTTTCAGCTAATTTTGGGTCTCTTTGTGCATCTGGGTTTCTTAGGCACCTTGTAAACGGTGTTTTTCAACACCACCTCAACTGTGTTTTTCAACACTACCCTAGCGTCAAGTGTTTCTTAACACTTATCAGATATCCTTCCCGCCGTCTTGGATGATGCAATATTTCTCACTGGCAGATGTGATACTCAAAGTTTGACTCTATGACCTACACACACGCACTTGACTCGCTGAGATTTGTTTGACTTTATTTCTTTGCGTGCTGTCTATGATGATTTCTTTTCTAAGTGGTCTCTCCCTGAGAAGTTTTCGATGATGCATAGCTAGAAGACTGAGGGTATGAGAACATGTTTTATTTCTTTATCTGCTTGTGGGTATATTTTTTTGGTCCTCACTGTCATGAGCATTTATGCTGGTCTTACTTGACACTATGGACCTACAAGGTATTATCCTTGACTGTTTTGCAAGTGCATGCTTATAGTCATCTTGACTTTCTTGTGTCTCGATGCGAGCACAATCTTGCTATATCAAACTTAGGTAATCTCACTGCACTAGTCATCTGGACCTACATGTCTTTGATGCCTAGGTGAGATTTCCACATTTCTATCTGATATAGATCACATTCAGATCCACATAGTTATGCTAGTGTGTATTGTATGATCTTGCGACGCTACCAATAATGCTCAATGATGAATATTAGATGTCTATTGGCTTTGTGACCTTGCAAGTAAACCACTTTTCATGTAGCTTGCATTCTTAAGTTCATGTTAGTTTAGTTTTGCATCTTGCATATGGAGAGAGCTCTCCTTTCATCTTTCATGGACTTGTTAATCAACTGTGCTCACCTTTTGCTTCTTCCCGATCATGTTTTTCACTTCTTGTCTTTCATATCACATCATTTTCCTTTCATTTCGGGATCCAAACCGAAATCCAAGATCACCTTGATCATCCAAATCACCTTTTCCCCCTCTTCCACACAGTTGGCTAACCTTTTTGAGGCCTGATCCTTCGATCTTCACTGGGGCATTCTTCACCTCTTCATCTCCATCTCTTTCAAACTTCCCATCTTTCATTCACTTTCAAATCCCAAGTTCAAATACCCCTCCATGGTGTTTCTGGGTTGAGGGACCACTTGGTTCGTGCCCCGGATCCCATGTGTGTGGCCATACCTTCACTACTTGATGGTTGTTCTATTCTCTTTCTTCGATTATGATTTCTAGTGATTTGATCATGTCTCTCTTGCTTCTGCATTCCCTCTACCCGGATTTCACTTTTGATCCCGAGGGGGCAGACACATCATATCTTATTGGTTATCTCTTTCCTAAGTGTTCAGTACTGTCGCTACCAGGCTGACCATGCAGGATTTTCTATCTCTCTGCACTTCATTCTTTGGAGTCAGATCGCTATTTGCTTTCCTTCTTGGCTATCTCTTGCTTTCTTGGCTGATTTGAGTTGCTTTGTGATCCTAAATTGATCTCACATTTCAACTTCATTCTTTGACTACGTGTGTTCCCAAATCGATCACACATTAGTCAAAGAGGGGCAAATGTATACACCTAAAAATGGTCACCTAGACTATTAGCCCCTTTTGCTAAATCATCAATTGCTTGCTCTGGATCAAATCCTAGTTCTATCATTTATTCAATTATTTTCTATGGGCTAACCATTTTATCCTAAGTTTTTATTTATTTAAAAGGAATTCCCTCCCCTTTCAATAAATAAAAAGCCCCCACTTTTCCTCTTATCCTAAGTTGCACAAATAAAGCATTATTCTTATTTTATAAAAAAGGGAAAAGCACTTTTTGTCTCATATGGACACAAAAGTCAACTCCTATTTTCTCATTGGATGATATGTGTGCACATGGATTGCTCCTCTTTCAAGCTCCACCGTTGATTAAATCTTTTGCCTCTTAATCTCCATGGTCCATTTCTCCTCATTTCCTTTAAAAGGAGAGCTCTCTTCTTCATTCTAGATCCCCAACTTTTTATGCTAACTTTATGCTGCAGGTTTTCTAGGTCACTTTGGAGCTTTTAAAGATTTGGAGCATTCTTAGCATCTACATCTCATTCTTGCATTCTACATCTCATTCTTGCATTCTTAGCTTAGCTTCATATTTATGCTTTCTTAGATTAGCTTCATTTCTATGCTCTAGATTAGCTCACATAGATTAATTAGCTTGGGTTGTAACACTTGCATATTTCTTTTCATAGCTTAGCTTGCATTTCCATTTCTAGTATAGTTGCATTGCATTTTCATTCTTGATTCTTGAGGATATTGGCATTCTTGCCCTTGTCTTCATTGAATCTCCCATTGCATGGTTTACTAGCAAGGTTATAGGCTAAATAGCTCTAGCTAAGAGCATTCTTAAAACCCTTGCACTCCATGCCTAGGGAGCTATGGATCGATTTGTGAGGGCTCATTCTTGAGTTTCCTTGCATGTAATGATTTATAGAAGTGTGACACATTTATAGCACACAAGATCCACATTGGGTAGACCCTAGGAGTAATTTTGTCAAGTTTCGCACAACATTGAAAAATATTGTCAGCAACATTTGTTGCAAAAGTTGCTAAATGACAACTACTCTCCACCTATTCATCTAATCATCAAACCCCTTTTCCTAGGGTCATTTATATAGGGCCTATGAAAAATCAACTTCATAATCATCTCTATATTAATTCGCTAGTTCTAACACATCATTATGGATATAAACATCTATATTCCATCATCCAATGCAACTATTCTTAATGGAAAATGCTTCCCAAGTGACTGGTGTCAAATTGGCTCTCCTTCACTCAAGAAACTCTACCAATATGTGGTATTCAACATCAACAACCCTTATCCTGCATAGGAAAATTATAATAAAAGGATAATATACATCTTTTAAACCTCTCCCACCAATCATAGTGGCCACAAGGGTGGGAGCGTTACATCAACTTAAAGGATTTCAACCCAACAATGCTAATTGTACCAAAAATCAGTCACAGACCTAAATACCAATCAATCTCTCTTTCTCAAGAACAATCCAAACATGATATAGTTGATTAAACATGTAAATAAAACACTAGTTTGTGATTCTACATTATCATCCCATCAAGATCACGTTTTAAATGAACATGAGAATTCACTGTTACCTTGCTATGGTGGATTGTACCCATGGGTAGAGATGTAGTTACAAGAATCACTGGTGTTTATTGATTTGATACATTACAAAAACATCCCCTTACATCACTAACTCTACATCATGTCTCCAAACTCATGGATAAACATTGATATAGACTTCTAATTCCCTAAAACCAACTCCAACCATTTCTAACTACCCCGAAACTATCCCTAAATAGTCTAAAACTGACTGTCTCAATAATATGTGATTTAAAGATGTTTGAACTTGATCTAATGTGCACCACACATGTTGACAACACTACTCAGGTGTGTTTTATGGACCTCCATATTGATATTAATGCTTTGTATTGACTCATATTTTAAATAAACTAGATAGTTTTAAGTTATACATAAGGACATATAGAAGTTATTCTTTATGTAATCAAGTATTTCCAATAATGACTTCCTTTAAAATGATTTCTTGATTGAAATAAAATAAAGGTAATATGAAAAACCATTGAAATCTATGTCTACTATTTAGGATACAGAGTTCCTAGATAAAGTCTGATACTTTCACTTCTTTTCATATATACTCCAGACCCCTTGTGAAAGAAACTCTATAGGTGCTAGTTATTTTGCATTGTCACACTTCTTTTCTCTTCTTCCATATTTTAGATCCACTAATTTTCTCTTCTTCCATGTTGTAGATCCACTACTTTTATATAGTGTCCTTATTACTTTAATGTGTATCATTGTGATGGTGCATCATTGTTCTTTCAGTGTTGTTCTATATGACTACATGGATATGGTTTTTCTTTTAGATTCCTTTGACAGTCATGATTACATCTTCCTCTTCTTATAGTAGCCCTTTTTCCTTTGAACTTGAGACAAATACATCTTCTAACCATGCCATGACTGTATTATGAATTTTATCTTTTTGACACTAATCATACCATGTCCTTGAGTATTATCTATTTCTGCTCTTATCACTAGTACTCATGTTGGTGATTTGTAACTTGATATTCTATACCTCTGTGCCTATGAATGCTACATATCTTATTTTGATTGGAATATAATGAACAAGATCTAATACTGTGACTTTTATTACTTCCTTTCTCAAATAAGAGTTATTGTCTCTACTTTGACTAAAAATTCCTATGCCATTTTGATCTATTTTCTATGGCAACATGGTAGAACTGTTTCCATATCAATCTTCTATTCACCTAATGAAAATCATTTTGAAAGATTAATCTTATGTGTCATTCATGATGTTGTTTTCAATGTATTGTATGAGTAAGCTATCCATGTAAAAAAAATGTAGATAAAAAATGTGACTCTAAGCTCTAACATCATTTTTTAACTCTCCCTATAGGCTTTTTGGATGGTGAAGTAACTAGAGCTGAAGCTGAAGAGGAAACTAGGGAAGCTATCAACAACTATGGGATTCGTCATTCTAGGCAATGAAAGGTTCCATTTATTTATTCCCATTTCATCTTTTCGTGCATATGTTCACTTTTGTATTAGTCCATAAAAGTTGTCATTTTATTGCTTTTGTAATTTTGAGTTTTGTATCTAAAAGCTAACGTGAATTTTAGTGCATCTACATCAACCTTGGTATTTTTTTTATGTAAAACTCAAATTTGATATATTCTCTTTTACTCCACTTTGGCCTCTTATTCACCTTGATTCATTTCAATGCTCTTTTGTTTCTTTTAAGATGAGGTTTGTGGTGAGTAAATTTGTTGGTTTGTCAAGTGACAAAGGCAAGGAAGAGTAAAATGAGCTTACAATAGAGTTGGTTTTTCTAATTTTTTCAATTAAATTAATCTACACTTATCACTGCCAAGTCGAGCTATCCATTTTCTTTGAGTGGGGAGATCCATCTTCTACTTGAATACTTGACTCACATATCTAGAATTGATTTCAAGTTTGAGTGTCATGAAGTCATCAACCCATGTGAATATTAAGCAGTTTAAAGCTAGTTGTCAACATTTGTAAAAGAGATAGGCATAAAAAAAATCCTCTTTGTGATATTTGTAGATGAGTACCATTAAGAAATATATCTTTGGCATCATGTTGGTCTAATTCACCCTTCATTTTGCATCTAAGATTTGTAGAAATTTATATTTTATTTGACATTGAGATTTTTAGCAAATGGCTTTTATTTTATGAATTATTTGGATAGATTGAAGGCCTTGGATCTAACCACATTCATTAAGATTAATGGTGGTGACCTTAGTGAGTCTTTCTACGTGAGGATTTCTAGATCAAACTATATTTATAGTTGCACTTCATTTTGAGATTTAGATAGTTTGGAGGGAAAAGTATTTTGGTGGGGAACAAAATCTGAATTATAAAATTTGAATTTGGTCTCTCAAACTTTTCTTTTTACCTCAATGTGTGACAAAAAACAAATTTAATCACAACAAAGTGACAAGGAAAAATTGGTCAAATTGTTGATGCCACAAATCTTCTTTCCTCCACTTTCTTCAAATTTTTAAATTTTCTTTTTTTAATTTGTAATTTTTTTGGTGCACTACAATTATGAAGTGCCAATTGTAAAAGGCCAATCTCTAAAGCCAAATCAAGGGGTGTTTATTTAAGTTGTGCCATGTATGATGTGTGTTTTCACACCTCCTTCTTCATTTCTTCTATTTGTGAACCTGATTGAGATATAATGAAGACTGTACATATAATCATCAATTGAGATAAAGTTTCACTCTTGAGAGGGGTTTCATCATGTCATCTAAACTATTGGGAAAATATTATAAGGTCTAAGAATTTTTCAAAAATATATTGTATAATCTATCGGTACAAGTAATTAGCACTTATTGTTGATGGAAAGCTTATCTGATCAGGTTCATTAGGAATCTTTTGAGAATGGTGGTATCACAAAATTAACTCTCTTTAATTGCATAGTAGATCACAAAATTAACTCTCTTTAATTTCATAGGGCAAAGCTGTCACCATTTTGAACATTTTGGTGTTTTGTATGACAAAAGATACCTTGTTTTTGAAATACATTTAGACAAAAATATGTTAGGAATGATAAGTATCTAAGATATAAAATTGCATCTATTAATGGTTATTATTGATTGGACTACACTTTTCTTAATATTGATTTTAATTACATAAGGTCTCACTGGTCCATTTTGGTTAGTAGGAAAGATTTTGGATTAAATTCATTTCAAGATTTTTGATCATTGTATATGTCATAAGCTGAATCAATATCTAATGGTCATTTTGTAGCCCCTTTCTACTGGACTACCTCTCTGAATTCACTGCAACATATGAAGATAATTTGTTAACGTGGAATGGTGTAAATCTTTTGACTAGGGTAGAAAAAAGATCCATTGAATAAAGTGATCAAATCTGGGTGCACAAGGATTTCAAAATACAACCCCACCAGACATTCTTTCCTTTAAGTTTCCACAATATCTCAAAGTATGATCATTATTCTTTACTTTCTTCTATATGTTATTTTTCCATTGGTTGTGTTATCTCATAAATATATCAAAAACATTGTAGATGTACATATAAAAGTAAAATATTATCCTTCAATTTTTCCACATTGAAGCATTTCCTCTTGGGAGTGTTCTCTTCATTTGTACAATATATGTAAAAAATGGTTCCCATATTTCTTCGAGATCTATTTTAGTCCTTATATTGCATTTTTTATTAGATTTGACCAATAGTTGATTTCATTAGTATTTTATAGCATATACTCCTAATGTGAACTATGGAGAGAAAGAAAGAGACACACTAGGTATGAATTACATGATATACCCATCATCACTTAGCACTTAAATAATAAATTATGGACAGGGAACAACCCCGTAACTTCTAGATATTTATTTCATGTTGGCCTCTTATTATATGCAAAGATAGGCCTACCTTAGGCTAACAACCAGAGTGTAGGGGCCATAAATTATGGATCCCAAAATAGTGCACACTTGTACTAAATTAGGTTCACTATACTACAAGGGAATGGACACCATGCAATAGTGCCTCATGGGGATGGGAGCAACCCTTCACCAAGAAGATGATTGTGTCTGCAATATTTCCTAGAGGCAAAGAACATAATTTGGTTCCAGCAATTACTCGTAGAAGATAATGGCAACCATAAAACACTTGGAAAAGATAGCACTCACTATATCTTTTATCACTCTTTTAAAGCTGGGACAATAAATCTCAAAGATAGTTAAACAAATTCTTGAACAAAAATAACCATTTACAGTTATGATTCATGTGTACAATAGCCAACAACCAGTTGTACCAATCATGGTGTCCAATCATTTTGTTAGAAAAAGCATCTACAAATCCCTTACACAACCATAATAGATTCAAACCATGACCAATAAGAACCTAACAATGGGAATAAACAAGATACAACCTAAACAAATATTGATCACATTCCACCCTATTGTAAGGCCCAAGAAGTAACTCTATCTTAAAGCTACACATTCCTCTAGATGAAGCTCAAAGGTCAAGTAGCTAAAGCATAGCAATACTTGAATGAATATAGGAATAATTTGAAGTACAATCATTTGCTAGCTGGGTTTGTGGGTTTTGCCACATAATATTTTCCCTTTAACCACATTTATAGTTTGAGAAAATTTGAAAAATTGTTTTGAATTTATATTCAACTTTTGAACTAGCACACTGCCATCAAAATGCATAATCATTGGTCATCTCAAGAAAATTCCCATTGGTTAGTAGGATATCCTTATAAATTTTTTGTTGTCAATGTATTGTGTCTCCTTAGTGATATACCATTTGGGATGAAGTTTGGGAGTCAGTCTATGGTGGAATTTCTCTAAATTAGGTCATTATTAGTTACTGCCATAGGCAGGTAACTTATGCATCTGTTTAATGCATTTTTTTAAAATTTGACTATTCAACAAACCAATCAAAATAAAGTATTAAACTTTTTTTGAATAAAAAGATTATAGTTGATAATTAATTTTTATTTTCAATAATTTAAAAGTATGAATTTTCTGATTTCTTATTGGTTGAGGTAAGCAGAAAAATAAAAAAAATTATTAAAAAAATAAAATGATTAATATCATTAAAAATAAGAAATCTAGAAGCTTCAGACTTCTTCTAAAATATTTTTGGCCACTTCCAGAAAGCTCTCAAACTATTTTTAGAATTACAAGAATGAATTTTACAAACATAGATTCATGTTGGAAAATGAACTGGGTAGTGCTTGCTTTTGCTCTATAGGGAATCACAGAGGCACATTCTTGTTCTAGTTATTATTTTGAAAATTCTTCTTTCATAATCAAATACAATGCATTGGCAACATAATCATAGATTTTGTGCAGAACAGGTACAATTCTGTATTCAAATTGCTATGAATTTTAAATTCCTATGACATAATTTTTACTATCAACAGAAGTTACTGAATTTCTTCTTTATACCCAAGACTACGAATCTATTACATTTCATCATATATAAAAATAGAATTTTTCCAATTTTTTGTTTCTATAGTCCTGTATATGCCAATTGACAAAAGTTTTAGGTATTTTTTTCCTTGGAGACTTCCACTATCATGGAAAAGTGCAAAGAGGTCTTTAAAACTCTAATAAAAATATTGTATTTTTAGATTAACACTGTGATGTCGTCATCTTTGTGATGGGCTCAAAGTTCTCCTACATGTATAACTTACATCTCTCATGGGAAATTTGTACCTACTTTCCTATTTTGTGGATAACAGGGAGAGGGGAGCCAACATAGTCCAAGTAACAGGCATGTTAACCACCCTCATTGTGATGTTGCAATTGGCTATAGTAGGGGCTATGCCCTTACTCTCTTTGTGTGCCACTGCAGCAACATATTCAATATGGTTTGTTGTGAATTCATTAAATTACTCAAATATTATCAGTAATGGTGGTTGGAAAATTTGGACAGAGATTCTGGGCATAGGAGGCATGTATCTGCTTACACAAAGTGGTTTACCAAGGTCAAAATCTACAATCTTTTTGAATAGTGAGGCTGAATGAACAAAATAGAGGAATACTAATAAGGTTGTGTTTCTTTATTCTATTTCTCATGTAGGTGGTTTGGTTTACTTTTGTCCCCTATCTCACCAAGAGTAAATTGCCTAGAATTATTGTTGTTGCACTACTGTTGGTCTTGAGATTTAATTTGTTGTGCATAATATATTATTATATTATATAATTGATTCATTCGGGTGAGTAAACAAAAATCCCATCTTTATAATGTTTGAATGCAGGTAGGCAATTTCAAGGGAAAGCTCTATTTTACTTTCTTAAACTTTTTTTCTCTCTAGTTTTTCAAAATTTGTTTGGCTAGTAAACATTTTGTCTCAGCTCCTCAGGTGCTTATTTCGTGCCTATCAGAACAAATTAGACCTTTGTGATCTTAAAGCATAGGCGTACGAGATAGAATCTTATAAATCCACAAAATTTTGATTTACAAGAAAGGGGCTTTAAAGGGATTGAAAAAATAAAAGTTTGAATCATTCTGGGAGGTCACCCAAATTCTACTGCATTCTATCTACAAATGACATGATTTGAAAGCTTGCTAAGGAAAAGTTAAAAAATTAACTATAGGGAGATTGATTTTGGATTGTATAGTTTTAAAGAAATTTCTTCTTAGGTACGGTTTGGTAATAACTCTACAATTTTTTCCCTTTACTTCTCATACATACTAATGCTGAAAAAAAATCATTCTATACACTATACAGTAAGTTTGGATCTTTTAATATGACTTTAATGAGGAACCATTAGTTTCTTCTCACACCTTTTCTAAGTCAAACCATGTCCCTCACCTAGCATCCAAAAGCACACACCCCAAATCATTGACATTATTTCAAACAATCCACATGTCTTGTCTATGCTTCCACATTTTCCATAGATGTCTACCAAAGTATTTCCAAGTACACCTGACAAAACTTCACTTTCCATATTGCTTTAATGGATATCCTTACGTCGTCCCAAAGCTCCCATTATTTTTGGGGATTTCCATTATAGCTATATTATAATAGCTATATTTTGGGGGATTTCCATTATTCTAAATTTATTTTTCCTTATAGCTCTATTATAACACTTGAATGCTATTGTGTTTTTCTCTTGGTTGACAAGTTTACTTTGGTCATTGTGAAACCATGTTTATATTATGACAAAGCTCTATAGCCATGTGGTGTACTCTAGGCATCAGTCAATCTCAAAATATTTTTGAGCTATTTGCAAGCCAATCATTAGGTGCAAGACTGATCTTTTTGATATTTCATCTATAATTCATATTATAATTTTTTCTTGAATAAATGTTATGATGGAATAAGTTATTCGAGTTTATTGGACCTGGATTTTTTATGTCCTTACTTATCTAGATCCTTGAAATTGCAAGTTACTATGAATCTTGAACCAACCTTCTAGAGATGTGTTGGTGTTTTGATTTGACAAGATATTTTAGAGCTGACAAAATGTGTTCTTATTCTTTGTAGATTGTGCACAAGAAAACTTCCACTACTCTATGCTTGACATCTGTGAAGAATGAAGACAAGATGGAGCTTACCAGGACTATTGAGGAAATAAAGGTATGCATGCAATTAACAAGGCCATAAGAAAGGGCCATCCATGCGTTGCAATGTTCGACAAGAGCTTCCCACCTAATACTTTTTTATACATTTTTACTTGTTTATTTTTAGTAAAGATGTTTTATACCCATGATTTCCTTGAGAATTGTTGGTTCCCATCCACTTGCATTTTTGTTCCTAGAGTCTTCAATAGAAAGAATATTATATAGATCCAGGCTTTCATAGAATAGATGATTCTTTCACTCTTAGGTGCACCATTTCCATCAAATGTTAGTAGTTTTTATTGTGAAAATTTAAAAGATCATTTAATTTACTGATCACATAAACAATATTTTTTTCCTTATTTTCTAATTTTCTTATTCAAGTACTTTAGGTTAAGAAAATTGTCATATAAAAGTCTTTTACCTTTATTTCAATTATGCAATTTTTTCTTATATCACCTCATTTCTGAAATCATCACACTAGAGGTAGGAACTTTGATGCTTTGCATCTCTTGTTTTATATGAAATGTTTAAGTTTGACTAATTGTTAAAAAGTTTGCATGTAAGCCATGAATCACTTATTCAGATTGAAGGTCTTAGGTTATGATGTAAATCCCCAAATGTGCAATCGTGTTGTCTCCTCAGAGGAGTAACTAGAGATGGCCTACTAGGCCTATTTTATTCATGTAAGCTAATGTCAAAATATAATGGAATAAATTAAATTAATTATTTGAAGTTGTCCAATAGAGTATTATTTTATGGATAGCTTTATTATAATTAATTAAATAAAGTTGCTTGAGTGAAAACTAAAATAAATATAAAAAGTTCACTTTAATATTGAGCTTTAATGAAATATTTAAGTGGGAATTTGGAAAAGCTTTTGAGAATCTTATTTTTAGCAGAAATGTAAAAGTGGATTTGGAAGCTCATTTTCATTTGCTTGGTTCATTTGGAGCTACCAACAAGATGAAAAACTGTCATGGAACCCATGAAGAAAACATTAGATGGCACCCATAACAGCCAAATCACGTATATATGGCACCCATAAATCACTATAATATATTAATAGATTTCATAATTTAAAAAAAAAACTTAATTTTCTATTGATTTTTTGACCAACAAAGACTGTACATTTAACGAGAATGCTATACTCTCGATGAATACTCCGATGATTGGTCCTTGATATTTCGACAACTATTTCGACTGCACTACCTTAAGTTCGACTACAATGTTATACAGTCGACATATTTCATTGATTGATTTTCCGACCATATCTGGTCAAAAATGTAAAATGATATGTTGGCTATTTATGATTATTACAACTAACATTATACAATTTTTTCGACCAACATTGGTCGAAAAAGATGAAAGATACATCAGACATTCTTCTAGATTGAAGAGATTATTTTGATGTCAGAGCAGTCAATAGTTTGACAACTATATTGGTCAAATATACGACAAACATATTCTTTGTCAAATAATCAACGCATAAAGTTTGACGATAATATTTGTCGTTTGGTCGACCAATTTGCATCGAATAATCAACTAATCGTTGTCAAAAATTGAGCTAAAATTTACTACTGATTACTACATGGAAAATCATTCTATTTGGTTTTGAAACAACATCAAGGCTTGAGTCAATATAGAAACCTATCCAGTTTGAATAGTTAAAGAGTTCAATAGCTAGTTGACCAATTGACTCCATGTAGTTAAAACAAAAATAAGCCGAAAGTTAAACCTAACATAAAACACAAACTACTATTTCATACAACCTATAGAATACACACTCTTTATTCATGCATGCTACTTATTTCTCTATTCTTAGCAGCTCTTATGCCACACCCTCAAACAAACATACATTTATATCTCAAAAGGAAGAGAAAACTCTAAACAAAATTATTAATATACAAAAGTACTCACCAATATTTCGCCTATGGTAGGTGTTGGTGCACAGGTAAGATACGTAAGTGCATTATTTATTCTTTCCAGAGAATTGCCTTCTAAAAATTGTAGTGTGGATACTTCATCTTCAAATCCTTTCAACCTGAAGTTATAAAATATTGGCAAAGTACAGTTTTCTCTTTGTCGGCTACTTCGTACAAATTTGCATTGTGGAGGCCTTTGATAGTGGATGCTTTTTCCTGCTAGCAATATATCGGAAGTATGTCATTCTAATGTGCAATATAGTACAACAAATTGTTTCAAAAGTAGTAGGGATGAGAGGTAGTTTTAGCAGCCAATTGAGTGTTGTTTCTTTTTTGCATGAAAGAGTAAGGAAACCTAATTCTTGGTGGAATTAAGCGACCGATGGCATTCATAAATTTTTCTTTGAGTCTTAGCTCATCTTCATATGTCAAATAAGGACCATTTGCATCCATTTAGTATGTTGAAAATAATATTCTTGAGAGGAAATAAATATTTTGAATTTTAAAGATTGTTTTTTAATAATTGTTGATCAATTTTTAAGTAGATGAAATATAAAATTATTATTAATTGTTTAAATATCAAATCTGATGAAACTTACTAGAATTCATAACTTTTTCATAATTATCTATAATAAATTAATATTTCTTTATTAATGATCTATTATTCAGTTAAATAAATAAAATTAGAAATGTTTTTAATTCAAGAAGTTTCATCAGAATATTTTATTTAAAAGAAATTGATTATATATATATATATATATATATATATATATATATATATATATATATATATATATATATATATAATTTTATAGCTTTTATTACAAATCAAAATTCAATACAAAATAGAAATAAACACTATTATGAATTAAATATAAAGAGTTGTTGATAGTTTTGAGAGTAGACTAATTTAAGGGTTTTTTTCCAAGGAGAGTAGAACCTACCCACCTATCCCTAAACTTCTTGACTAAGAAACACAATCACTTTTTAATAAATAAAAAGAGATATAATATCCACATAACATGAAAACTAAAATGAATTCTTATGTGACCATAAATAGAAGAGTTGAATTCAAATTATATCCTATCTAAAGGGATGGATGGTGCTAGATAAGACATAAAAGAGAAAAAAGTTTGTTCATCCTTAGATTTATGAAAGATATCATTAAATTTAGTTTTAAATGTAAAACATAAAATGAGAGGGGAATAACATATTCAAGGGTTTCCATTCTACTAACATCACAATTTTCTTTTTGTTGGTGATCATGAATTTTTAGATGAAATGATTTTGTCTTTGTCTTTGTCTTTCTCATTGTCATTGTCAATTAATTTTTAAAATTACTTTTAAGAAGAAAAATATAAATATATGACAAACATTAGAAATATATTAATTATTCTAATTATATTTATAAAGAGAAATTTGTAAAAAAAATTAGATAACCATTTAATTTGATTATTTTTTCTAAAATTAAAATTATTATAAACTAAATATTAAAAAACCTTTAAATTTTTTTACAATAAATATTAAAATCTAAGAAAATCTATATTTCACACCAAATGAATTTACAAGTCATTACAACTTCAATAATAAATAAATGTACAAATATTTCTTTCAAATTTGTTAAAGCCATAATATTAAAAACTTTAATAATAAATAAATGTACAAATATTTATTTCAAATTTGTTAAGGCCATAATATAAAATGTGTAATTGATTTGATGAACAGTTACAAATGAATGCCATTTAAAAATGATGTTGAATGTTTTTTTATGCATATCTCACTAAATTTATGTGTTCTTTTCTTGGTGGTTGCCCTTGCTACTCTTCCATCAAAGGCCCTGTCAAGGACATGTTTCTTGAAGAGGTGAAGGATGTGGTGTTGATTAATGGTAGCCTACTTGAGTTTGGTTGGGCATTTCTCATATGTCGCTCTGTGCAGCGATAGTAGTGATGTTGAGGGTTTCACCTCTGTTGAGGTATCTCATTCTACCAGAGTATAAGGGACTTCAGATCACCCTCGAATTATTCCAGGTCTATAATTATTGCATAGGCAAAGGACTCTCTAGTTGTACAGAAGTCTAATGGTTCTTCCTTCCATGTACATGTTTTTAGCCAAGAAGAGGCATCTAATTCATTTGGTTGGTTCTACCATTGAGAGGACTTCTGATTGCATGAGTAATGCCATCATAGGAAGGTTTTCGGGCTTTCATCAGAATATTGATGTTTTTCATACCTAGGCTCTCAAAAGATGGATGCCATTTCTCCCAACAATGTCCTCACAAAAGTGTCATGTCCAAACGTAGCATCTCAAAATTAATTAACTAAACTAATCAGCTTGATTCTTGATTGAAAATATATAACAAATGTCAAACACATAAAATTTCAACCTTCAACATCATTGTTTCCTCTTTTCCAAAAACCACTTCGGAAGGTTCAAAAGTTGAACAGCTAGCCGACCAACCAATTGTATGCATGTACACCATCACAGGTTATGATGTTGTCCAAAACAACTTCTTACGTTACACGATACCCACATAGTAATTACTCCTACACTAACATTCCATGATAAAAAATTACTTGAACACTTAAACTATGACAACTTACAAAATAAACACAACTCCATAAAGCCGCACAACTGCAAGTAATATATAAAGCCGCACAACTGCACAGCAAATAATAAATTCATCCCTTTCAAATCTTTCAATAGTTGAAAAAATAGTCAATCACTCGACTCCATGGAGTTCCTTACCTTTCAAAACTTACTTATTCATTAAAATTAACCAATTAAATCATTAATTAAAATTGAACAACAAATATATATAAGACATGAAAATAAAAGCTCACAAAATTTGCAACCATTGCTTGGACAAAATCCTTAGATGTCACTTGCATAGTATCTATATTTTGTCCCTAATTAGAATCCCTACATGTCATTTCCTTTGGCATTTCTCCCAACACTGTCCTCACAAAAGTGTCATGTCCAAACATAGTATCTTAAAATTAATTAACTAAACTAAACAACTTGATTCTTGATTGAAAATATATAACAAATGTCAAACACATAAAATTTCAACCTTCAACATCATTGTTTCCTCTTTTCCAAAAACCACTTTGAAGGGTTCAAAAATTGAATAGCTAGCTGACCAACGAATTGTATGCATGTACACCATCACAGGTTATGACATTGTCCAAAACAACTTCTTATGTTACACAATACCCACAAAGTAATTACTCCTACAATAACATTCTATGATTAAAAATTACTTGAACACTTGAACTACGACAACTTCCAAAAAAACACAACTCCATAATTAGCTTATCCAACATTTTTCTTCATAGTAACTTTAGCTGACACAAAATGGTGTAGTCGTCATAAATTGTTACCATCCAATTCAAGTCAAGGTTTTGGCCAATTTTTATGCATGTATAGATAGTATGTTTGACCCAAGGATCTGAGAATAAACTAATTATCTACTCTAGCCTAGTAGCCCCTGTCACTCTAACACCTTCAAAGAGCCCAGACATACTCTTTCTATGCATGAAATTAAACATCATTTAAAACCCAATACAAGTGGAAGCTAAACCAAAACAATGACATACAACAAAATGCTAATCCATACTCCCCACACATTCCATACAATTTTACTTCTACCCACCAAATGATATACAAACATAAGGAAAAATAAAGAAAATAAATGAGAACAAAGAAGACAAAAAATCACTCCTTTTAGAGATCAACCACCAACGCATAACTAATAACATGAAAATACACAATTTACTAGCAATCCCCAAAGGAACGCTCTATCACTAATTTAGTAGCTCTCGGGTCAAAATTTGTGTAAATAACAAGAAGACGAATAATTGTAGAACAATATAGATCAACATCAAACCTAAACCAAATGACTCAACAACACAATCAAAGCTCAATTGAAGAACACATAATTCCCAAATTTAACCTATCTACCCTATCAAGTCATCTTTAACTCCACTTCCAATTGCTAGTACCATCATTGTCATTATCAACAAGAGAACATCTCCAATTCATGCTACTCACAAGCCAAATGAGGGAAAAAGAAAATTGAGGTTCTTAATTACCTCTTGCTTACCATACACACAATTAAAATGCATGTCAATTCCAACTAAAGCAACTTACCACATCCAAGCCTCAATGAAAAATTCCCAACCACGTGAGACAACATTCAAGCGACAAATAACATTTCGAGAATAGAAACGCACAATCACACCAAGCTCTCAAGGTCGAAAAGTTGTTGAATTCCGGTTGTGGAATTAGACTACTTTTTAGTTGCATGAGATAATTTTCTAGTGTTAGACAATTTTTTAGGTTCAAAAGTTCAAACAAATAGCCTATCGACTAAATAATATCTCCTAGCAATTTAGGATTTTACAACAGATTGTCTTACCGATGAATTTAAGGTTTCAAGGCCTAGAATAGAAATATAATATATGATAGATATTTTATGTAACAACAATGTCACATCTCCTAGAAATGTAGAATGCATCAAGATGAGACTATCTACAAATTGGCGTGATATCCATTTTGTTTGTTTTTAAATAGTTATGGCCATTTTGGAATGTATTGATCTTAGATTGTTAGTTTACATATAATCTCTTATGTAATGCATATGGTATACTCAAACCTATTAAATGAAGATAAAATTGAACAAGTAGTCTTTATTATGGAAGTCAGCTTGAGTTCTACAATTGAGATCTTATAATAAATTAGAAATTTATTCATAGATAATAATATTGTCACCTCAAGTCAATAGAGGATATCTTAGTGATCAAGTAGCCTTCAACTTTCAACCTACCAATAATTTTTTTTCTTCAAACCCTAGAACCTGAAAGTTGGTAGATCTAATCCAAATGGCTAGTGTCCAATCCCTTACAAAATGTTGGATATCAATTTTCCAAAGCATAGAGGATGGTAAATTTACTTGAGATAGATGCCACATTGGTCTTGGAGGTACTAGTAACAATATGAAAGTGTGCCTAGTGATAACCTAAAATTGCATCTTCTTGTTGGTCCTTCCTCCCTATAGTGCTCTCCCTAGAGCAATGAATGTCAGTGCATATGAAATCCCTTTCAAGTACAAAATAATTTACTAAAAATTAGAAAACAAACAACTTCAAACTTCTTATAATGAATTAACACCCTCTACAAATGATCTTTTTAAATTTAAATTAAATATAATATATTTAGTACTTAGATAAAATTAAAGAACAACAATACCTCATAAAAGACATTAATTTGATAATTGTAATAGATATTTAACAAACACAACTAATATGATGGCCACCTTTTTGTGGACAAATCTTCACCATGTCCACACATTTTGAGTATGTGAGGATGCTCAATTTTTAATTAGAGAAAATAGATTTCATTATGTTAAGAGTAATTAGATTTCCACAATCCATGAAACAATTACCAGTTGTTTCTGCATTTAATTGTGTAAATATTTTTGCATCAATGTTGTGGATCACACTTTGTGATCCATCATCAGGATGAGAGATAAAGATCACACGGATGATGGACCACATAGTGTGATCTGAAATGTTGATGTAAGAATCTATACACAATTGAATTAAGAAATAGTTGGTAATTATTTTATTATGTTTCTAAGTATAACAATGAACAACTATCTAAAACTAGTTTTACACAATCTATCTTTGACGTGAGATTCTGTCTTAATAGAAGGTTTCCTTACATCGAAAAGGTTATTAGAAAATTATTATAATATACATGTGTGATTAAAAACTTATACAAGTCCCTCATTAATGAGTTTGGTGGAGACAATTCCTAAAGAAGAAGAAAAGATCTATTTAGTTGAGTCCACCACCCTATTGCTGGTACAAGTTGAATTCAAATGGTCCACTTTTAAGGGTAATAGAGATAAGCAAGGAGCGATTATTTATGCAATTTGAATGGTAACTAAAATATCAAATAGGGAATAGAGATATAGTGGTACCTATCTATTGCTACTAATCAACTATAATGTGAGGCTAGATAAAGAAGAAAATGATCAAAGTTTGCACAGGAATGTGAATCGATAGTCTTTTGTGGTATTGTATGTTATCAATTAGATAGTATTTTTATGGCTTCTAGATAGTATTGTATTTTATGTATTTAATAGTTATTTGATTAAATTTCTATTATATAGTTTTTGTATTCATTTGCATTATGATGAAAGATCATGGAGTGTGATTTGAATTGTCCATGAAAAAATAAAACACAATTGAATTTAGAAACATATAAAATTTAAACCATGAATTATAAAAAATTAATATCATTAACTAGATAGTACCCTAATACATAGAAATAATTTAAATTTAGATGGGGTGTTTCTTATTAGCTCTTGCTATATAAGAAATCATTTCCACTTATCCCAACTTTGAAAACATTGTAATTTTTTATTTTTATTTTTATTTTGTGTGTGTGTGTGTGTGTGTGTCTATATATATATATATATATATATATATATATATATATATATATATATATATATATATATATATATATATATATATATATATATATATATATATATATATATATATATATATATATATATATATATATATATATATATATATATATTGAATGCTCTGTTATGACTGTAGTTTATGGAATAAAACAATTCTTACACAAATCTTCTATGTTCATAATTCATTGAAACATTTTGATTAGACTAATATTTTTAAATTTTTAATATATAACAATATATAAAAGATACTTAGAAAGAAAAATGCTATACTTTAATTGGGGAACAATTGGTAAGGGTAGTAGCTATTTTTTTATTATCCTATCCACCAAGGTTCAAACTGTCAAAGATGCAATAAATAAGGGATGAAGTTGGGATCTTTGTCTACTTGATTTTGGTGGAATGTTCTCTTCAATCCTTGACTCTTAGTCCAAAAAGTATTAAGTCTCGAGCTCTCTATATCATCATGTTGCAGAAAAATAGATCTAGAATGGTCAACCCTCAAAATAAAAATTACAAATTATAATTTTAAAAACTATTTGATTGAATCCTAATCATGACAAAAAGTTTCTAATATAAATTGACACGCATAGATGGGTCATGACATAATGCCTCAAAGATATATTGTCTCACAGAAATCTATGATTACTATCATGTGAATTGTGTATTTTTGACAAGAGGGTGACATTTCTCTTATATTAATTGTAATTAATATTAAATAAAAAATTAAATTAGAATTTTGAATTGTAGAAATAAATATTTGTACAATTTTTTTTAAATGAAAGATATTTTATTAGTAATGATATAATGTGAGGGTTTTATGATTTTTGTTATCAAGTTTCAAATTATTAAATAATATTGTTGAATGTTCATATTAGAAATGAGGTCCCAAAATATGAATTCACTAATTCATAACTTCAGACATTTCCCCCTTAAAAAACCTTTATTTGAATATTTTTTAAATTCATAAATATTCTTTAGCAATCGTACATAAAATCTATAAAAAGCTATAAATATAATTTAAAATTTTTATTTAAAAATACTTAATATAAATATAATAATATCTTTATCTATACATATATAACATTGCAAATGAAAGAAAATGAATGCATAAATTATATGTTGCACCAGTTATAAACTATTAAGCTACATAAATTGATCAGTATTGCAGCTACCTACTGATAATGCAATGGAGACATGAAACTCTTATGTCATATGCATTTTGTTCAGTGTTCGATGAAGCATGTTGAACCTTTGTGGCTTCGGGCTCTTGATAACTCTATAATTGTATACTTTTGTGAGTGGAAAACCATGCGAGTGTTTCCTCTGTAATTTCTATTGAAATCTCTGGCTATGTCCATCAAATTATTGTCCATGAATCTATCAGGTATTGTGGACCTAATTAATAATATCATAATGTTGAATGTTGGTCCTTGGGAGAATGCATCTTCAACCTGTAGATGATAATAAACAACAAATAATAATTTTACTTCAGGAACAATAGTTTTTTCAACTTCCAAATGTAAACTGAACAAAAACAACTTGTTGTCACATACATTTATATCTCGAAAGGAAGAGAAAAGTCTAAACAAAATTATTAATATACAAAAGTGCTCACCAATATTTCACCTGTGGTAGGTGTTGGTGCACAGGTGAGATACAGAAGTGCCTTATTTAATCTATCCAGTGAATTGCCTTCAAAAAATTTTAGTGTGGATACTTCATCTTCAAATCCCTTCAACCTGAAGTTATAAAAAGACTGGCAAAGTACAGTTTTCTCTTTGTCAGCTACTTCATACAAATTTGCAATGTGGAGGCCTTTGATGGTGGATGCTTTTTCCTGCCAGCAATATATCGCAATATGTCATTCTAATATGCAAGATAGTACAACAAATTGTTTCAAAAGTAGTAGGGAGCAAAGGTAGCTTTACTAGCCAATTGAGTGTTGTTTCTTTTTGCATGGAAGAGTAAGGAAACCTAATTCTCGATGGAATTACGCGACCGATGGCATTCACAACTTTTTCTCTGAGTCTGAGCTCATCTTCATCTATCAAATAAGCACCATTTGCATCGATTTAGTATGCTGAAAATAATATTCAAGAGGAAATAAATATTTTGAATTTGAAAGATTCTTTTTTAATAATTGTTGATCAATTTTTAAGTAGATGAAATATAAAATTATTATTAATTGTTTAAATATCAAATTTGATAGTACTTACTCAATTTATAACTTTTTTTTATAATTATGTATAATAATTTAATATTTCTTTATTAATGATATTATTTGATTAAATGAATAAAGTTAGAAATGTTTTTAATTCAAGAAGTTTCATTAGAATATATTATTTAAAAGAAATTGATTTTATATATATATATATATATATAATTGAATGGATTTTATTGCAAATCAAAATTTAATACAAAATATTATAAAATAAAAATAAAAACTATTATGAATTAAATATAAAGAGTTGTATTCAGGAGAAGGTAGTGATAGTTTTGAGAGAGGAGATTAATTTAAGAGTTCATTTCCAAGGAGAGTAGAGGCTACCCACCTATCCAAGAACTTCTTGACTAAGAAGCACAAACACTTTTTAATAAATAAAAAGAGATATAATATCCACACAACATGAAAATTATAATGAATTCTTATGTGACGATAAAGAGAAGAGTTGATTTCAAATTACATCTTATCTAAAGGGATGGATGGTGAGAGATAAGACATAAAAGAGAAAAAGTTTGTTCATCTTTAGATTTATGAAAGATAACATTAAATTTAGTTTTAAATGTAAAACATAAAATGAGAGGGGAATAACGTATACAAGGGTTTCCATTTTACTCACATCACAATTTTCTTTTGGTTGGTAATCATGAATTTTTAGATGAAATGATTTTGTATTTGTCTTTGTTTCTGTCTTTGTCTTTGTCATTGTCATTGTCAATTAATTTTTAAAGTTACTTTTAAGAATAAAAATATAAATTTGTGACAAACATTATAAATATTATAATTATTCTAACTTTATTTATAAAGAGAATTTGTAAAAAAAATTAGATAACAATTTAATTTGATTATTTTTTCTAAAATCCAAATTATTACAAACTAAGTATTAAAAAAACCTTTGAATTTTTTCAAAATAAATATTACAATCCAAGAAAATCTAAATTTAACATCAAATGAATTTGCAAGTGATTACAACTTCAATAATAAATTAAGTATAAATATTTCTAAAAATATTTATTTCAAATTTCTTATGGACATAACATAAAATGTGTAATTGATTTGTTGAACAGTTACTAATGAATGTCATTTAAAAATGATGTTGAATATGTTTTATGCATATCTCACTAAATTTATGTGTTCTTTTCCTTGTGGTTGCCTTTGCTACTCTTCTATCAAAGGCTCTGTCAAGGACATGTTTCTTGATGAGGTGAAGGATGTGGTGTTGATTAATAGTAGCCTACTTGATTTGAGATGGGTGTTTCTCATCTACTGCTCCGTGTAGCAATAGTAGTGATGTTGAGGGTTTCACCTCTATTGAGGTATCTCATTTTACCACAGTATAAGGGACTTATGATCACCCTCCAATCATTCCAGGTCTATAATTATTGCATAGGGAAAGGACTCTCTAGTTGTACACAAGTCTAGTGGTTCTTCCTTCCATGTATAATGTTTTAGCCAAGAAGAAGCTTCTAATTCATTTGGTTGGTTCTACCATTGAGAGAGATTCAGATTGCATGAGTAATGCCATCATAGGAAGGTTTTCAAGCTTTCATCAGAATATTGATGTCATTTGTACCTGGGTTGTCAAAAGATGGAATGTATGCAATATGTTTCAGTTGAGTATGTTTAAGTTGGCTACTGGTAAATAATGGATATTTCTTCTATCTCCTATAAATTGTCCATGATCACTCATTTTTAATAATTATTTGTGGCATCTCGTTACTCTAAGATTCATAGTATATCAAAAATAAAAAGATCAAATATGAAATTGATGAAATGTTTGGTATGTCAAAAAATTATCCTTGACAGATTAATATGTATTTCAAAAGAATGAAAGGAGAATAGAGACGAGTTCAAAAGCTAGAGGCGACATGTAAATTATTGTGGACATACTTGAGGAAGGAAAAGGATCGAACAATTGAAAAGATCAAGATATTTATGTGGAAGGAAAAGTAGTAATTGCTGAAAATTTGAGCAATATCAAAAGTACGTATGTAGAAGTTAAAGTAGTCATTGAGAAAATATGAGCAAAATGAATAAGAATGTATGATATACGAGTAGTTTATTAATGTATTATATATGATCAGTTCAGTAATGTTTTAAAAATCAATAGCATAATAGGATTTGGATTTTAAGGTTCAAGAATGAATAGGAATGAAAGCAATAATGTAGATGAAAATAAAAGATACACAGAACCAACAACATAATCTTATAAAAAATAATTTATAATAGCATCATCTCTATCTGTTAATATATACATTTGAAAAAGAAAAAAAAACAATTAAAAGACTCATAAAAATGGTTCAAAGATGTCGGGTATGTGTTTAAGCTATGGAGAATTTTTTAAGTTGATTAGGAAACATCAATCTTCTAGATACATAGGGCTATATATTAGCTAATTAGGTTACGTATATATTTTTCCCATCTGAATGATTATACCTACTCTTCTTCTAGATTGGGACCTCTATCCTCATTACTTGTATTATTTCCTCCTACTTTCTACTTTATAAGCACAGGTTTGTACAATGTAAAATATGTCATTCTCATTAATGTATTGTGTACATTGACTAGTGAAATGACTTGTGGTTTCTTTTCATTATTTTTGGTGAAGGTCTATAATTTGACTTGCATCACATGTTCTTAGGTGTATCAACATGGTATCAGAGAAACTACGACTCCATCCCCTTTGTATTGGAATCATTTTTCATTGCACCAAAAGCTCAAATTGTCAATACCAATACAAATGCAAGGTTTAACCTGACCCATAGGAGACAGTTAAGCCATGTCACAAATCTCCAAGGAGGTACTGACCACAAAGTCAACAATCTCCCCCTCAGCACCAACTAAGTCTTTAGCACCCGCTGAAGGGAGACTCAAACCCGTGACCCAAGGATTTGATACCAATTGTTGGAATCATTTTCCATTGCACCAAAAGATCAAATTGTCAATTGTTTGATTACCTTCTAGAAAGTTCAGTACTGAGAGGGGAGGGGTGATTCAGTACTCCAAAAACTTTGAAGTTTTTAACTATTGCATAAGCTAGGAACAACTTAATAGCTTCTAATCTGCTCACAGGTGCAAATTTTTCTAAATAATCAATGCCTTCTCTTTGCACATATCCTTTACATACTAACCTTGCTTTGTTTCTTACTACTGTACCATCTTCATTCATCTTATTTCTGAATATCCACTTTGTACCAATCACATTCTTATCACTAGGTCTTGGAACCAGTTCCCAAGTGTCATTCTTAATAATCTGATCAAGTTCTTCTTTCATAGCATCAGGTCAATCTGAATCATTACAAGCATCTTCAACACTCAAAAGGTTCAATCTGAGATAATAAACATACTGCATCACTACTAGCTGAGTTCTTTGCTTGTGATCTTGTCAAGACTTTTTCGCTCTGACCTCCAATGATGTCTTTCTTGGAATGGTTTCTAGATGTAAAATTTGGAGCTTTAGCTATTGTTGACTCATCAGCCTTAGGAGTTTCTTCCTCACTTGCCTCAGGTTCATTGAATAACACATCAATGCTATCAAACATTTCTTCAATTACTGTCTCACTAGTAGAGGGTCTAGGTTCTTCCTCAATCATGGGTGAGTAATCATGATATCTTTCTTGAATCATAAAATTTTCATCAATCTTCACATGAGCACTTTCAATGATCTTTTTCAATCTTAAATTGAAACATCTATAAGCTTTACTTTTAGTAGAGTAACCAAGGAAAATACCTTCATCACTTCTTGCATCAAACTTGCCTATTGCTTCATCCCTCTTGATGTAGCACTTGCTTCCAAATATTCTGAAGTATTTTACTTTGAGAACATTACCAAACCATAGCTCATAAGGTTTTTTGTCAGTGCTTGGCCTTAGCTGAATTCTATTGATTGTGTAGACTACTGTATTGACCACATCTCTCCAATAGGTGTGGGCAACTTTTCCTTCTATCATAATGGTGCACGATGTATCCAGAATGATCCTATTCCTTCTTTTAGCAATTCCATTTTGCTGAGGTGTTCTAGGTGAACTTAATTGTCTCTTTATGCCATGTTCTTTGCAGTACTCATAAAATCTATCAGAGGTGAATTATCTTCCTCTATCTGATCTCAAACATTTTATCTTTAATCCATGTTCATTCTCAACCTTAGCTTTGAATATTTTGAACTTATCAAATGCTTCTGACTTATCTTTCAAGAATGCAACCCATATCATCCTAGTATAATCATCAACAAATAAAATGAAATACCTTTCACCATAGTATGATCTTGTTTGAGTTGGTCCACATAGGTCTGTATGAATCAAATCCAACTTGTTCTCTATTGAATTGTGCTTGCTCCTGAATGAATTCCTCACATGCTTTCCCATCACACATTCCCTGCATATAGTATCAACTAGCTTTGCTATACTAGGTAGATCTCTTACTACCTTAACATTGCTTATCTTCACTATGTTATCAAAGTTGATATGACATAGTCTTTTATGCCACAACCAACTGTCATCAATTTTAGCAACAAAACAACTTGCTTTTGAATTGAGTTGAAAAACATTACCTCTTGTTTTTTAGCCTAATGTAATCATAACACCATCCTTGTTGTTAATGATGCATTTTTCATCTTTGAACTCCAATTGATATCCTTTTCCAAGTAACTGTCCAACACTTAGAAGGTTATGTTTCAAGCCATCAACATATAGAACATCATCAGTACTGTTCTTTCTATTTAGAGTGATGGCTCCTCTACCAACTATTGGTTTAGGAGTGTTATCTCCAAATCTAACCATCCCACCATTGTATTTTTCCAGATGAACAAATCTACCTTTATCACCTATCATGTGATGTGAACAACCACTATCTATAATCCAATCTGTCCTTATGTCTGCTTGGGAAATCAATGCTAGTTCTTGATTTACTTTCTCATTTTTAGGAACTGACTTATCATTCATTTTGTCTACAATAATAATGAATCCAATTTCTTCTTCACCTAATTCATCATCTGAGACTCCATCTCTAGCAAAGTAACATTCCTTGGAGTACTTAGGCTTGTAATCCCTTTTGAACTTCCTAGCTGTAGTAGGACACTTCGATGCAAAGTGACCTATCTTGTTACATGAAAAGCACTTGAAAGGCAATTGACCTTCATATTTTTCTTTTCCTTTCTTTTCTCTTTTAGCAAGATTCATAGCAATAAAATCATCTAAAGTTATTTCTTCATCATCATCATCAAAATTACCAAAAGTGTTTGAATATTTCTTACCATGAACTGTTGCTTTGAAGGTTGTCTCACTTTTAGGTTCTGTCTTCAATCTTGAAATCTCAAAAGATGAGATTTTGCTGATCAAGGTCTCTCTCTTAAAGTTAGATGTAAGCTGCATGGTCTCATCAAGGATACTAATCTTTCTTTCATATTCTAGAGTGAGAGTGGTCATCAACTTGTCCATAATATCTTCTTCTGAGATCTCTCCACCCTTGTTCTTGATTCTAGTAGCTGCTTCATTGATCCTTTGATTATAAGCTCTAATATTTTCTTCAGGTAGCATCTCTAATGCATTGTATCTTTTCTTCCAAGTTTTTCTACATGCATCCTTTTCTTGCTTATCTCCTTCAAACATGTCTTCAAGGTGCTTCCATATCTTGTTGGCCATGTCTACTTTCTTTAACTCTGAGAACTCACTATCTGATAGTGCACTACAAAGGGATTCTTTGGAAATAGCATTCTGATGAAACAATTCCTTTTGTCTTTCAGTAGCATCATCCTTTCCAAGATCTTCTAGGGTAGGTATCTTGGCTGCTTTGACAGTTACATTAAAAAACTTCAAAAGCAATGCATTGCAAATGGGTCACCATCTTGTTCTTCCAATCAAGATAATTTTCTCCATCAAACTTAGGACTCTCTTTCCTAAAGTATGTCATCTGATCAACCTTAAGCTGTTAAAATTTTCTCCAAGGCACTTGGCTCTAATACCAATTGTTAGGAATAGTCTGAAGAGATAACTGAGAGGGGGGGGGGTGAATCAGTTATCTACAAGTTTCAATTCTTTGTCCAATTAAGTATACTTAAACATAATGCATAAACACAATCAAAGAACACATGAACACAACACCAATATTTTGGTTACGGGGAAACCCAAATAGGTAAAAACCCCGGTGGGACTTGATACCCACTAGTATTATGTACTAGTGTATAATGATCCTTGTTAGAAGATCCTTTACCCTGTTAGGAGTAGCTCTACAATATATGAAGTACAGTAGACCTGGTTAAGGGTCGAACCCTATTAGGGGTCTTTTACAAATATCCCTATTAGGGGAGAGGACGCACTGTCTGAGAGCTCACTGCTCAAAGGGGCGAAGGCTACAACCTTCAGAATAATAGATACACACTATATCTAGATTTTGATGAACTGCGCTTTGACCTGCTATCTGGATGAGTTCCAATGAATAGCACACATACACTGCTTGGTCATATAGACCTTCTTTTGATGGCTCAACACTTCATAGACTCTGTTCTGCCCTACTTTGTCAACCAAACACCACACTCCAGCAATCACAAATGACTGCCTATAAATATCTTTCCTCTAAATGATATAATCAAGTCGACCTATTAGAACCACCTTGAAATCATAAAATAGAAACCATAATAAACTCCAAAAAACATTCATTGGCTCTATTATGCACGCAACATAAACTAGGACCTATCCAAATAAGATAATTGTAGACGCACGCTACACACTGTCAGCTCTACCAAAACAACTGGAACTTACTCTACAAGATAAATTAACTCATGTGCTCTTAACCGAACATCAAAAACTCATCTCTAAGCTTACTCCAAGGGTGCATACCATAAAGATAGGCGCAACTCAAGAACCAATAAAATCTTTGTCGGCTCTGCTGAACAAACACAAGAAACTACTACTAGCGAATAGCGACTGCATAACTTCACTTGCATTCTTCATCAGATCATGCGTCCATGAACTTAACATCACTACCAGGTTTGAAACATATATCCAAGGGTGCATGCCCATAGGACAACTGTACAGACAACCATACACAGAACACTACCTGCAACTCTGTCAGGAACACTACTGACACAAGCTACTATATAACTATCTGTGCTCACAATCATCCTTTGCGCTCATGATATCACGCTGATATCATGTCCATGCAACATATATAGAAGGCTTACTGTATGATAGTTCCATGCATGCTACTTTCCATATGTTGTCATTAATGACAAACATACAGTCAGTACTGGCCTACTGGCAAATCTCCAACAAGTCCAACTTCACATATTGTTGTGGGAAACTCTTCTTAGATTCTAATTTTGAGATTAGACTCAATTCCAATGTAAGATGCTAGTATGAATATGTTATTATTGTTCTTTATACTTCATAGAATCTACTTTCCACCTATCAGATTTTTCATCATGGTGATTGAGGTATTGTTGAGTTATCTCCTAAAAAATGTGACTATTTGAGGGATGTGGGATCCTAAGAAGGTCATTGCTACAGGAATAGTTGATCATCCAACCTATTTGTATAGGTTTGATGGATTTGAGTCTTCATCAATATCATGTCTTATTGCTCATGAAGATTCTATGAGAAAGCTTTGGTAGAAACGGTTTGGGAATCACATATATCTACAACAGATGAGTACAAAAAACTTAGTGGTTGGTCTACCTAAGATGTCTTGTTTAGAGGGAGCTTTCTAGGGTTTTTCTCTTGGAAAAAATCATGGTGATCCATTTCCTAAAGCTATATCCATATGATCTTTCAGTCCCCTTGATTCAAAGCATAGTGACCTCATGTCATTTACCTCTCCTTCATTTTTAGGGTCCAAGTATGTGGTCACCTTCATTGATGACTTCTCCAGGTATACATGGGTATACTTTTGAAGTACAAGGATGTAGTTCTTCAACATTTCATAACCTTCCTTACATTTATAGAGTCAAGACATTCCCTTTATAAGATTCACACCCATAATAGGGGGAAAATATCAATCAGACATTTTAGGAATTCTATCAAGCTCGAGGTATTCTTCATCAACATAGTGTCATACATTCCTCAGTAGAATGGTGTGGCTGAATGAAAAAAATATAATCTTATGGGAGATGTCCAATTGCATGCTACAATATAGATCCATGACTCCAAATTGTTGGGTAAAGGTTGTCAATTGTGTCAACTAGATCTAGAACTATATGCCTCACAAGGATATGTAGAGCATGACTCATGAGGAGGTTTGATCTCATGTCAAGCCCAAGGTTTCTTACTTAAGATTATTTGGTAGTAATTCATGCGAACATTCATTCAAGATGGTAGATGCTAGGCAATGGAGAAGAGTCAATGATTCATATTTCTTGGCTATTGCAAGGATGTTAAGGGTTATTATTTATTTGACCCTTACACATGAGAGATGTATTTTTATTGTGATATTATATTTTATCAATCTTTCACTCTAGAGGATTCTTTATCACACGCCTCTCCCTCCCTTCTTCCTAGTTCTTCTTCAAAGGATGTTTTGCATCAAGAGGATGATGATGAGGATTCTCCTAATGATGCTCTCTTATGATTATGATGGTATTGATATTTTTGTTGGCATCACTCTATCTTCTACTTCTACTTTACCTATGCCTAGTTGACCTTTATGGTCTCACACAGCTCTTTAGGATACTGGTACTCTTGTTGGTAATCCTACTACAACATGAAACACTCATTACTATACTTTAAGTATCAGTATTTTGAGTCATACAGTTGCTATTGATCCTCATAATTTTTATGATGCTATGAGTGTTATGGAATGGAATAGTGATATAATAGAGCCCTAAGTATTCTTCTTTGATAAAGAATCATACTTGAGATTTGGTTCTTTTTCCTAAGAGAATAAGTTGGTTCAATGCAATTAGGTGTATCTTACCAATTTATAGTTAATGGTTCTATTGATAAGTGTAAGGCTCATATAGGGGCTAAGGGATTCTATCAAGTTGAGGGCATTGACTATTTTAAGAACTTTTCTCATGTAGTAAATATGAATTCCATTTCTCTTATACTTTCTATTACTACATCTCAAGGTTGGTTAGTGTATCACATAGATGTGAAAAGTTCTTTCCTACACAATGATCTTCAGAAGGATATTTATATGGAACAACCACTAGGCTTTATCTAGGACTCTTCACTTGTTTATAGGCTACATGGTTCATTGTAGTATATAGTGTCAAACAAGCTATTGGAGCTTGGTATAAGAAGATTGAATAGTTTTCTCTTGCTTATGAATTCATTACATGTCACTTTGATTGTATAATTTATATTTAAAGGCATGGGGAGATCTTCTCATTCTTGTTCTCTATGTAGGTGACTCAATTCTCACTAGGAGTTTTCCTGCCATGATTGTGGATACTCAATGATCTTTGATGGAGCATTTTGGTATGATAAATATTTGTTTGTTGTATTACTTCCTTGGCTTTCAAATTCATTAGTCTTCAGCTAGTATTTCTATCTTTTGGTAGAAGTATACTCTTGATTTTCTTTAGAGAACCAACATGGCTAATTGTAAGCCATCCCCTATGCCTTTTTAGTTAGGTTTCATGTTCTCTATACCAATTGTACTACTCCATTAGTTGATGATACCTTCTATAGGTAATTGGTTGGTAGCCTTTTGTAGTTGGCACATTGTTGTCATGATATTTCTTTTGTAATTGGTCTTGTCTCTCATTTATCTCAAGATCCTCATAAGAGTTGTTGGAAGGAAGCCAAGCATATCTTGAGATACACTTAAGGTACTACACTAATTTAGCATTCACTAAACATCAAGTACCATTGAGATTGTGGGCTTCACTGACTCAGATTGGGCTAGTGATGTTGATGATTAGAAGTCTACTTCTAGCTTTTTCTTTTGGATTATTTATGGTCCAATTGCTTGGTCTTATAAGAATCGAATTGGTATTGCATTATTATCAACTAAGGATGAGTATCAAGGAGCTATCTTTACTAGTCAAGATTTTATTTGGCTTTGACAATGAATGGCTAAGTTTGGATTTCCTATTGATTATCCAACTACTCCTTGGTGTAATAATTAGAGTGCCATACACATTTCTCACAATTCAATGGAATATGAATGTACTAAGCATATTGAGATCCATTTGTACTTCATTTAGTAGCTCATTCAAGATGGTGTTGTTTCTTTGGAGTATTTTTCTATGAAGCAACAAGTTACAGACATCTTCACTAAACCTTTCGAAATTCCTTCATATCATCAATTGTGATCAATGTTAAGGGTGAAGGAATTAGTCCTTGGGGGGCCTTAATGATTCTCCCTTTCCTTTATTATTTGTTTTTCAATAGTGTGTTTTCTCTCTTTCAGGGAGGAATTTTTTTGAATGGGTTTTTTCTCTTTTTCTTAAGTTGCGAGAGATTTGCATCTCATTACATTATAGTTTTACATAAGTACATAAAATGGTAATATGGCCTAGACCAATAATACATCTCATATTGTATATTACATTTTTATTTTTTGATTATAGCTCTTGCATATTTGATGCAAGGGCAAGGTCAAGAGGGGCCAAACAATGGCACACCCTAATGATCCAGCTGGCTCAGCAACATGCGGAAGCTAAAACAACAAGTGGGAGAGAGAAAGCGGAGTATTTCATATATTTCATCAAATAGAACCATACATGTCAGGCTATAAGGCCTTCTTAGTTATAGCCTAAGATTACAAAGAATCATAGAAGTCCTCAAACATGGGAGGAGCTATCAGAAATCTCCAATCTCATCTCTTCTATCAAAACTAACTCCCTAAACTCTAACCAAACAACTACATTTATACAAGAGTCTATCAAACTGAGTCGGCCTTTAGATCCATAATCAAGGAAGGAACGGTCAGATCTGGGACCCCATGTTTCCTAATAATGGATTCCAACATTAAATCCATGACCCAAAATAAATGCACAAGTCGGCCTCAACAGAAACTCAAATAAACTACTCAGTAAGAAAGGAAGACTGAGCAATAGACAAGCATTGTCAAGCACTAATGAAACAACCGACTGCCCAGGAAATGACTAACCATCCTTGGTAATCAAAGGAAACTGACCAACTACTGATCGACTTGGTCAAAGCAAGAAATGAACAACATAGAAAAACTTCAAATTCTTTTTGGTGACACAAGATTGCCAAGGACCCGAGATGCTCCTGCATCAGAAGTGCCTGGGGTTATTTGAAATAATTCTCTGAATCATTTGGTTGGTATGATCTGAGCTGCATCCAACTCAGATTGTGAAATCCATGAACTATCTTCCATCGGTCTATTCTTCCACTTTACTAGATATTCCATATGTTGTTTTCCTCTTGTACTCTTGCCAACTCTTTGATTCAGAATCTGCTCAATCTCTTCATACTGCTTCTTAGGATATTATGTCGGTACTGTCATTTCTTTATCAAGTTCATGATACTCATACAAATCAACAATGCTAAAAATAGGTGATATGTCCATGTCATCAAGTAACTCAATCTCATATGCATTCCCACTGTCAAATTTCCTCAAAATTTTCCAAGGTCCAAACTTCTTCATCTTCAGCTTTCCATATGTTCCAATAGGAAACTAACCTTTCTTCAAATGAACCATAACTTCATCACTAATATCAAAATTTTTATGCCTCCTTGATCTATCAACTCTGTCTTTGTATTTTTTATTACTGTCTTCTAGCCTCAGCTTCACATCTTCATGTACTCAACAAATTTTACTCCTTGAGCACTTCTCTTACTTTCATCAGCAATGTCTCTCAAATCATATATACCTCTCAGTTGTATGCCATTCACAATCTAAAATGGTGTTTTTCCAGTACTCCTATTCACTAAATTATTGTATGCAAACTCTTCTTGTGCCAACATAGAATCCCAATTACTCAGTGTGTCTCCAACTAAACATCTCAAAAGATTTCCCAAACTTATGTTAACAAATTCAGTCTATCCATCGGTTTGTGGGTGAAATGTAGAACTATATTTCAACTTAGTGCCAAATTTCTTCCAAAGGGTCTTCCAAAAGTATCCAACAAATTTACTATCTAGGTCAGAGATGATACTCCTCGGTAATCCATGTAATTTCATAATTTCCTTAAAGAAAAGATCTGCTACATGTACTGCATCTGATGTCTTTCTACAAGGTATAAAATGTGCCATCTTAGAAAATCTATCTGCAACAACAAATATGGAATCATTACCTCTTACTGTCTTTGGTAAGCCAAGAACAAAATCCATACCGATGTCAATCCAAGGTTTCTCAGGTACAAAAATCGGTGTATACAATCCAGTATTCTGACTTACTCCTTTTGCAACTTGACAAACTCCACAACTTTTCACAAATTTCTGAACATCTTTGTACAACTGAGGTGAAAAGTACTTCTCCTTAAGCAAATTCAATGTCTTATCAATTACAAAATGTCCAGCTAAACCACTACTATGTTTTTCCTTAATCAAATTGTTTCTTGTTACTCCTTTCGGTATACATAATTGAATACCTCTAAAAAACATACCTTCCTGAATAAAATATTCATCCCATTTAGTATCTTGTTGATCTTAAATAGGTGATCTACACTTTCTCCATGGCTCAGAAAAATCAGGGTCATTTTCATACAAATCTTTCATCTCATCAAAACCAAGAACTTCTATTTTTGTCTCGGTCATCAAGGATCTTCTTCTACTCAATGCATCAACAACTCGGTTAGTAACTCCACTCTTATGCTTTATCACAAATGTATAACTCTGCAAATACTCAACCCATTTCATATGTCTCTGATTCAACTTATTCTGACTACCCAAATATTGTAAAGCCTTATGATTAGTATACAACACAAATTCACTTGGTATCAAATAATGTCTCCATTTCTTCAGTGCTTGAACAATGGCATAGAATTCTTGATCATACATGAAATATTTCCTTCTAGCATCATTCAACTTTTCACTAAAGAAAGCAATAGGTTTACCTTCTTAACTCAACACAGCTCCAATTGCACTTCCACTTGCATCACATTCCACTTGAAATACCTTACCGAAATCAGGTAATGCCAAAATAGGTAATTCAACAACCTTCTGCTTCATAGTCTTAAAACTTCTATTAGCTCCATGTGTCCACTTGAATTCTCTTTTGTCTCCTCTCATACTTTCAGTCATAGCATTACAAATTAAACTGAAATTTCTTATGAACTTTCGGTAAAAACTTGCCAATCCATGAAATGATCTTACCTCACTAGTATTCATAGGTGTAGGCCAATTCAAAATAGCTTCAATCTTTTCAGGATCCATCTTCAAACCATCATCTGAGATAACAAATCCCAAATACACAATCTCCTCTTTCATGAATGAACACTTTTTCAGATTTATCAACAACTTTTCCTTTTTCAATCTCTGCAAAACTTGTCTAACATGCAACAAATGTTCTTCCCTAGTCTTACTGAATATCAAAATATCATCAAGATATACAATCACAAACTTACCCAAGAATTTCTTCAAAACTTCATTCATCAACCTCATAAAAGTACTCGGTGCATTAGTTAAACCAAAAGGCATAACCAACCACTCATACAAACCTTCTTTTATCTTGAAAGTAGTCTTCCATTCACCACCTTCTCTAATTCTAATCTGATGATACCCACTTTTCAAATCAATCTTTGTAAAATACTTTTCTCTAGTTAGACTATCCATTATGTCATTCATTCTCGATATAGGAAACCTATACTTCACTGTTATCTTATTGATTTCTCTAGAATTAGTACACATTCTCCATTCTTTGTTCTTCTTAGGTGCCAATACAACAAGTACTACACAAGGACTCAAACTTTCTCTGATCAAACCTTTCTCCAGCAACTCTTGAATCTATCAGTTCAATTCCTGATTCTTGGTAGGTGTTAACCGATGAGGTGCCTTATTTGGTAAACTAGCTCTAGGGATTAGATCCATACAATGATTAATGCTTTTTTCAGTGGTAAACCATCAAGTACATTATTAGAAATGATTTCACTATACTCAGTGAATAATTTATCTATCTCCTCAGGAACACTATCCTCTATTTTCTTACTCAGCTTGTTAGGAATCACAACAAAACATACATCATTCCTTTTCAAATATTTAACAAACTTTCTCCCTTCCATCAAGCTAACTTTCACAGATGTGCAAACATTATTAACAGGTTCTTCCATCAAAGGTAACAAGATTTATTTCTTTCCATCAGCCACAATGGTATACTTATGCAATCTTCCATCATATATAGCATGTCTATCATATTGCCAAGGTCTAGCTAACAAAATATGACAACAATCCATAGGCATGATATCACACAACACCTTATCATAGTACTTTCCAATTTTCAAATTCACATAACATTGTTCACTTACCAAGAGTGTATGCTCATCTTTGATCCATGAAATATGATAGGGCTTTGGATGTTCCAACCTTTCCAACTTCAATTTTGTGACCATTTCCTCAGATGCCAGATTCTCCCAGCTACCACTATCAATGATTACCTTCCAAACTTTATCAAAAACTCTACATCTGGTCTTGAAAAAACATTTCCTTACTGGATCTTCCTTTTTTCTTTCATTCCACAGTGCTCTCCTTACCATCAAGTTATTTTCCTTCTCAGGTTCATTCAACAACTCTTCTTGCACCAAAGCATTTCTACTGCTGCCAGCCTTCTTACTTGCATGTGTACATTCAAAATATCTATGTCCTTCTTCTCCACAATGGTAACAAGTTCCTCAGAAACTTCCTCTTCTATAACCACCTCAGTTGTTACTGCCTCTGCCTCTAGATGAACTCTCACCTTTCCACTCGGTCTTGTCTTTGTCTAGATTTGTCTTTTCAGGTCCAGATCTACCATTTTCACCATTAGATCTACCTCTTCCTCTAGGGAATCAACCACCTCTTCCTCTCTGTGTTTGTTCATGTCTCATGTTCAATTTCTCCTCGGCTTTCAAATAAAATTGATAAGCCTCTTCAATGCCTTCCAACTTAACCAAGCTGATCTCCTCTTGGATGAAAACTCTAAAACCATTCAAGTATCTAGAAATTCTTTCCACATCATCTTCATCATGTCTAGAAGTAATATCCAATCTATAGAATTCCTCAGTATGCTCCTTTACCGGGCTACCTTTCTACTTCAAACTTTGCATTTACCAAACTTGGTTAATCTGATAATCACAAGGTGAGAATTTTCCTTTCAATTTATTCACCATCTTATTCCATACCTTGATTTTTCCTTTGCCTTTCCTTTTCCTATCCAGTTGTAGATGTTCCCACTATAAGGATGCATGAATTTTCAACTTAGTGCTTGCAATCTTCACCTTCTTGTCTTCAAAAATGTTCTAATATTCAAAATACTTTTCCATCTCGGTGATCCAGGCCATCAATTCATCAAAATCCAATTTTCCACCATACTCAAGAGGATTGAAATGTGGTTTCGACTTCAAACTTGTCAAAGCCTTCAAAAATCTTTCTTCACCTTGATCCATCACAGGTGCAGGCTCAACATTTGTCTGTTCTTCCTCAACTTCATCATCACTAACATCTTCAAGATGTCTGCCTCTTCTTTGGGCTGTTTCAATTGCTTCTAACCTAGCAGCAATCTGCCTTAGCATATCTGCCAATCCTGGATTTGCATCTTGTCCTCCATGAACCATCTTGACAGCCCTCTACAATTGCATGTTAGATCGCAATCTTCTACCCCACAACAATCAACTATGGCTTTAAGAGGAACCTACAAACCTAGATTCGTGAACCTAGATCAAGATCTAACCTCACTTTGATACCACTTGGTGCAAGGGCAAGGTCAAGAGGGGCCAAACAATGGCACACCCTAATGATCCAGTGTGCACAGCAACATGCGAAAGCTAAAACAAAAGCAAGTGGGAGAGAGAAAGCAGAGTATTTCATATATTTCATCAAATAGAACCACAAATGCTTGGTTGTAAGGCCTTCCCAATTACAACCTGATATTATAGAGAATTACAGAAGTCCTCAAACATGCAAGGAGCTGTCAAAAATCTCCAATCTTATCTCTTCTATCAAAACTGACTCCCTAAACTTTAACCAAACAACTACATTTATACAAGAGTCTACCGAACTGATTTGGCCTTCAGATCCATAATCAAGGAAGGAACAGTCAGATCTAGGACCACACGCTTCCCAATAATGGATTCCAACATTAAATCTATGACCCAAAATAAATGTACAAGCTGACCTCAACAGAAACTCAAATAAACTACTCGATAAGCAAGGAAGACCGAGAAACAAACAAGCATTGCTGAGTGCCAGTGAAACAACCGACCATCCTCGGTAATCAAAGGAAACCGACCGACTCAGTCAAAGCAGAAACCGAGCAACATAGACAAACTTCAAATTATTTTTGCTGACACATTATTGCCAAGGACCCGAGATGCTCTTGCATCAATATTTCTTCCTAAGTTGAACTTAGAGGGGGTGTTAGTGTACCTATTTACGTTGTGCACAATTTCTTTAGTTTACTCAAGAAACATCATTATTCTAGATGTGTACACTTTCATGTTAGCTAATTACGTTAGGTGTGTCATTTCTAGTGCCAGAGTCGTTATACCTACTCTTCTTCCTGATTGGGACATCTGACCTTGTCACTTGTATTATTCCTTCTACATTTGGTTTATAAGAATGTCGGTTATACAGTGTAGGATATCTCATTCTCATCAATACATTATGTACATGAATGATAGTTATATAGTGTAGGATATCTTATTCTCATCAATACATTATGTACATTGGCTGGTGAAATAGCTTGTGATTGCTTCTCACTATTTTTTGTGAAGGTTTGTAGTTTGATTTGTAGCACAGGCTCTTGTGTGCATCAACATGGTATTAGAGCAATTGTGATTGTAACATCTTTCCACTCAGTTTTGTCATGTCTGAAGTCAATTATTTTGGTGATTAGAGTTGTAGATCGAGACCTTTAGCTAGGTGATTAGATTTTTCTTTTAGCAAGGATCTTTCTTGATGTGTTTGCAGTGATCTCTGCTCATTGCAAACTCTATTCATTGATTGTTGTTCGAGCACTTTTCTTTACAAGTTGGGCAATTACATTTACCTGTGTTTTATAGACCCAAGTTTTGAGATAGATAGCCATTCTCACGATGACACTGGAAATTGGTAGTTTATTTACATGCATTACTAGTGGCACCTGCATGGACTAGCATGCACAATATCCCTTAATTGGCTCATTTTTGGAGTAGCTTTTATTATTTTCTCAAGCTCGCTTGAAATATTTGGTGTTGTTAGGGATCTTATCCTCTACCACAATGTACAAATAAAAGTGGGTCTGATATGAAAGAGAAGACCTCATCGAACGGTTATTATCCCCACTCAGAGGCATTTGCAGCCATCGGATTTTCCAACATTTTTTAGTTTATGCACTGCTAATGAATCAAATTTTCTAGCAACATTTTCACTCTTTTTTTTTACTTTATACAGCGCTGATGAATTCATCAGAAGTGGTAGGTGCTATGCACCATGTATTTCATCTCTACGCAGGAGTACCTCATTGTCAAATCAGATTTAAAGCAAACACAAATGTCAAATTTTCTCAAAAGACAGATGCGTTTCTTCATGCAAGGACACTGACGTTAATAAAATCAAATCTTTTTTGCTTCTACAGAATCTGAAGACCATTGAAGAAGAGAATTGGAGACTAGCAAACGCGTGTTTTAAATGAAACACAAAAAAAATACTCTCTGGTGGGGCCATTGTTTTTATTTCCTTTTTTTTTAACTTTTTAGTGGGGTAACTATCAAAAGATTTAACACTGGCAGTATGTGGCTTTTGATTTTATATGGAGTGGTCTTAGATGATCACAACTCTAAGAATCTATTAAGAAATTATCTTTTATTTAAATTTTAAATAATTTTTACATTATAAAAGATATCAAATTATATTAAAGTTCTTCACAAACTTATTGGATATGGCTTTTTTTAATTATATTTTTAAAGCAATTCATGTTCTATATTTTCACTTTGAAAATGTATTATTAAATTCAACTAGCTAATTATATTTTCTAAACTACTAATTAAATTATTTACTTTTTTTTACATTAGTAATATGCTAAATATTTCTAATAGTTTTTTAAAATTATATTTATATTTTATTTAGAGTTGAATTTTAAGTAATAATTAAAATTTTATTGTAATAAAATTAATTTATAATTATTTATCTTACTAAAATTATATTTATAACATAAATAATTATTTTGTGTCTATTTTAATAAATTTAATTTATAATTATTTATCTTATTAAAATTATATTTTGAGGTACCTGTTGATGCGTGTTTTATGACTCACCAAAGAGTAGAACAAAATACCGAGATATATTATCCTCTCTTGAACAAAGTACTACGTATGCTAAGATTGCAAAAAGATCATACGATAACTCCAAGGTTCCTTAACTCGTGGATATGAAGCCAATTGCCTATGAATATTATTTAGTTCTCCTACAACTGGAACTTCTATTTTATCTAACCGAGTCACCTTCTTATTTGTTTGCAATGGGACTAATCCCAATTTTCTACATATGTCAAGGGGCATTACATTACTTGATGCTCCAGAGTCAATTAGATAGTTGTGCAACATTTTCCCAAAAATCTGGACTGACACAAGGAAAGGGGCAGACTCTTCTTTTCCCTGGTAGAAAACCATAGGTTTTTGTGCTCTAAGATTGAATTCATCATTGTTCACATTCTGTTGGGTGTTGCTCCCATTCGTCATTTGTTCTACGAGAGCAGTATGATCTATGTTTGTTTCTCCTCTTTGAAGTGGCTGGTCATTTTCTAGGATTCCTTCAGAATAGTTTTGCACCATCCCAATGAAGCTTGAACTTTGTGCATTTTCAACAACATTTGTCTTTTGTGCAAAACTAGATTGAGGATTGCCAGGGGGACCTCTGGTTGGGTATGAAGTATTCTGCGAGATGATCTTCAGAGGTGGATCACTAAGACTCCCCAACAATGTGTCCCTTATCTCAGGAATTTTCATTAGTTCATACAATGGTAGACTCAATTTTATCTTCTTGAATTCTTCTAGTTCGCAAGAGCTCAGCCTCTTGAATTCCTCCCTAGGAGGATTTTCTTTCTACCCTTTTTCTTGATTTTGCTTTTGTCCCCCATTTTGTATAGCAGAATGTGTCACAAGTTGCCCTTTCTGATTTTGTGGAGCATTGGTCACAATAGACTGACCTCTTTCTCCTTGTGCATTACTAGGTTGTCGATACTCGGATGAATCCCCGAGAGGACTTGGAGTATTACTGGCATAGGGATGTGGAGGAGTTCTAAAGTTATTTGGAGGAGTTGACATTGTGAATGGCTCATGATTTCTATAATTTCTCTAATAAGTCCTTAATGGAGCATTTCCAGATGTCTGTTGAAAAGCTTGAACTTCACTTACTCCCTCCACTAGGACACTATTGTAAAGTGGAGGGAAAATAAATCCGTCCCTCTATAGTGGCTCATTTGGGGAAACAGGTGGAGGTTGATTCTCTAGTGGAACTTGATATTGTGGCACCTCCACGGGACCATTTGTTGATGTAGGCGGGAATTTATGATTAGTTTGTATAGGCATGTAATCCTGAGAATCAGGAGGTGGAAACTTGAAATCATCAAAGACTAACGCCTGGTCATATTTGGGAGCGGGCACTAACTCATATCCTGTAGGTGGAAGATTTTCAGGTGGAGCAGTGTTTCTTACTTCTCCTTTGAATATATCAGCTGCTCTTTGAAACTCTTGGCATTGTAACTCAAAATGTTGATTAGTCTCATGTAGTCTACACCATCCAGACAATGCTGCTTCTACTAGAAAAACTTTGTCAACAGGTCAGCTTTCAGAAGCTAGTGGATTGTCCAATGGTGAAGGAACTCCACCATTGTTTGGATTTGTATTCCATGATCTTTTATGGTATTCTTGATTGTTATTTCGATACCCAGAACTATTTTCTTGATAACCTTGATTTTTGTTCCGGTATCCTTGATTGTTATCTTGATGATTGTCATGGTGAGCTAGAGGATTTCCTTGATACCCTCGGTTATTTCCTTGATGTGACTGATAATTCCTTTGTGAGTTCTACAATTGATTATTCTAATTTCTGAGGTAAGTAACCTCAGTAGACAACTTCTTAACTTGTTCTATTAAGCCTTTCATTTCATCTCGTTCTCCCTGAGTCCTTGTGGAAGTGTTCATATTCTGAAGATAGACCGGTTGTGCAGGTGCTGCGTGAGATATTAGAGCTCTTGGATGTGCCACTAGCTAATGAGAAGGAGCAAGAATAGGATTGAAAGCAGGGGCATAGTTCAACATCCCTTGATTCAATGTATTAGTATTTCCAAAATAATTAGGTGCTCCAACAACAGTTGCTGGTGACTATAAACTGATCTTCTTGGCCTCAGCATATGCTTGGATTAAATTGGTAGGGGCCGGATGGGTCTTTTGGATGAACATGGAAGTGGAACAATCCAAGGCTGCATAGTAAATAGGCCTTGTGGCATCATCATTTATGTGGAAAGGATCACGCAACTGAGAATAGGCCTTCTAAAATCTATTTTTGAAGGCACGAATACATTCATGCTATTGTCTTCTTATCTCAATGAATTGCCTATACAATTTAGCAGGGGTGATAGGCAATTTGAACTTCCCCAAGAATGCCTCCTTCAACTCTTGCCATGTTTGGATTGAATTCATGGGTAAATTAATATACCAATAAAATGCTTCTTCCCCCAGTGAATATGGGAACAATTGGCATGCCACGTCTCCATGTTGAATATTTATGTTCTGTAGAGCATCTTTAAAAATCTTCACATGTTCATCAACAGTGCGGTTGACGTCGTTCACAAAGAACTTAGAGCAAAAATGCTCAGGATTCTTTGGCATATGATTGTAAGCAGAAAATGTTGCAAGAGGTGATGCATTATGTGGTCTCCATTGTTGTGCCATTGTTGAAACTTGTTGTTGGTTAGCTAGAGGTACAATGGCTTGTATAGGTATTTGTACTATCAACTATTGAATTTGTGTACCTCCTTGTTGAAATCCTTGAATGGACCCTTGTGTTTGACATTTTTGAGGTGGAGTTTGAAATTGTCTCATAAGATCAGCTACACTTGGTGGGTTCTAACTTGTAGATGCTTCTTTCTTGCCTCGCCTAGGCTTTGGATCAAAATTTAGTTCTTCTAGTTCTTTTTCTCCCGGAGTGGATCTTAAGATTCTTTAGTGCACCTTGGGCGAGAATGAATTAATGCGCTCCAGTATGTGAAATCTACCATAATTCCTTCTTACAGGTGTTGGAGGTTGTTGATTCCTCTGAATGACCAATGCCCTTTGAATAGCTACTTCAATTCATTGAGCCTTCTCTTCTTCTTCTTCTAACACAAAGCTCACTTGCATATATTCAGCTGCAATTCTCTTAACTCTCCAGGCGAGTGATTTCAATCCTGCGATGATGTCTTCTTGGTCATCTCCAAATCCAAGATGAGGCTATAAAATTTTTATGATCTCTCTATGCAGAACCACCATATCAATTCATGACATGCAAAATTATGTCTTGTAGTATAGGCCCTCCTTCTAGCGCTAGTTTTTGTTGATGCGTGTTTTATGACTCACCAAACAGTAGAACAAAATACCGAGATATATTATCCTCTCTTGAACAAAGTAATACGTATGCTAAGATTTCAAAAAGATCATACGATAAATCCAAGGTTCCTTGACTTGTGGATATGAAGCCAATCGCATATGAATATTATTTAGTTCTCCTATAACTGGAACTTCCATTTTATCTAACTGAGTCACCTTCTTATCTGTTTGCAATGTGACTAATCCCAATTTTCTACATATGTCAAGGGGCATTACATTACTTGATGCTCCAGAGTCAATTAGACAGTTGTGCAACATTTTCCCAAAAATCTGAACTGACACAAGGAAAGGGGCAGATTCTTCTTTTCCCTGGTAGAAAACCATAGGTTTTTGTGCTCTAGGGTTGAATTCATCATTGTTCACATTCTGTTGCATGTTTCTCCCATTCATCATTTGTTCTACGAGAGTAGTAGGATCTACGCTTGTTTCTCCTCTTTGAAGTGGCGGGTCATTTTCTAGGATTCCTTCTTCAGAATAGTTTTGCACTATCCCAATGAAGCTTGAACTTTGTGCATTTTCAACAACATTTGTGTTTTGTGCAAAACTAGATTGAGGATTGCTAGGCGGACCTCTGGGTGGGTATGAGGTATTCTGTGAGATGATCTTCGGAGGTGGATCATTAAGACTCCCTAACAATGCGTCCCTTATTACAAGAATTTTTATTAGTTCATATAGTTGTAGACTCACTTTTATCTTCTTTAATTCTTCTAGTACACAAGAGCTCAGACTCTTGAATTCCTCCCTAGGAGGATTTTCTTTCTACCCTTTTTCTTGATTTTTCTTTTGTCCCCCATTTTGTATAGCAGAATGTGTCACAAGTTGCCCTTTCTGATTTTGTGGAGCATTGGTCACAATAGACTAACCTCTTTCTCCTTGTGCATTACTAGGCTATCTGTACTCGGATGAATCCCTGAGAAGACTTGGAGTATTACTGGCATTGGGATGTGGAGGAGTTGTAAAGTTATTTGGAGGAGTTGACATTGTCAATGACTCATGATTTCTATAATTTCTCTAATAAGTCCTTAATGGAGCATTTCCAGATGTCTATTGAAAAGCTTGAACTTCACTTACTCCCTCCACTAGGACACTATTGTAAAGTGGAGGGAAAATAAATCCATCCCTCTGTAGTGGCTCATTTGGGGAAATAGGTGGAGGTTGATTCTCTAGTGGAACTTGATATCGTGGCACCTCCAGGGGACAATTTGCTGATGCAGGTGGGAATTTTTGATTAGTTTGTATAGGCATGTAATCTTGAGAATCAGGAGGTGGAAACTTGAAATCATCAAAGACTAATGCCTGGTTGTATTTGGGAGTGGGCACTAACTCATATCCTGTAGGTGGAGGATTTTTAGGTGGAGTAGTGTTTCTTACTTCTCCTTTGAATATACCAGTTGCTCTTTGAAACTCTTGGCATTGTAACTTAGAATGTTGATTAGTCTCATGCAGTCTACACCATCCAGACAATGTTGCTTCTAGTAGAAAAACTTTGTCAGCAGGTCAGCTTTTAGAAGCTAGTGGATTGTTTGATGGTGAAGGAACTCCGCCATTGTTTGGATTTTTATTCCATGATCTTTTATTATATCCTTGATTGTTATTTCGATACCCAAAACTATTTTCTTGATAACCTTGATTTTTATCTTGATGATTCTCATGGTGGGCTGGAGGATTTCCTTGATACCCTCGGTTATTTCCTTGATGCGACTGATAATTCCTTTGTGAGTTCTACAATTGATTATTCTGATTTCTGAGGTAATTAACCTCAGTAGACAACTTCTTAACTTGTTCTATTAAGTCTTTCATTTCATCTCGTTCTTCCTGAGTCCTTGTGGAAGTGGTCATATTCTGAAGATAGACCGGTTGTGTAGGTGCTGCGTGTGATATCGGAGCTCTTGGATGTGCCACTAGCTTATTAGAAGGAGCAGGAATAGGATTGAAAGCAGGGGCATAGTTCAACATCCCTTGATTCAATGTATTAGCATTTCCAAAATAACTAGGTGCTCCAACAGCGGTTGCTGGTGACTATAAATTGATCTTCTCAGCCTCATCATATGCTTGTATTAAATTGCTAGGGGCCGAATGGGTCTTCTGGATGAGCATGGAAGTGAAACAATCCAGGGCTGCATAGTAAATAGGCCTTGCGGCATCATCATTTATGCAGAAAGGATCACACAACTGATTATAGGCCTTCTGAAATCTGTTGTTGAAGGCACCAATAGGTTCATGCTCTTTTCTTCTTATCTCAGTGAATTGCCTATACAATTCAGCAGGGGTGATAGGCAATCTGAACTTCCCCAAGAATGCCTCCTTCAACTCTTGCCATGTTTGGATTGAATTCATGGGTAAATTAATATAGCAATAAAATGCTTCTTCCCCCAGTGAATATGGGAACAATCGGCATGCCGCATCTTCATCTTGAATATTTCTATTTTGTAGAGCATCTTCAAAAATCTTCACATGTTCATCAGTAGTGCGGTTGACGTCGTTCATGAAGAACTTAGAGCAGAAATGCTCAGGATTCTTTGGCATATGATTGTAAGCAGCAAATGTTGCAAGAGGTGATGCATTCTGCGGTCTCCATTGTTGTGCCATTGCTGGAACTTGTTGTTGGGCAGCTAGAGGTACAATGGCTTGTATAGGTATTTGTACTATCAACTATTAAATTTGTGTACCTCCTTGTTGAAATCCTTGAATGGACCCTTGTGTTTGACGTTGTTGAGGTGGAGTTTGAAACTGTCTCGTAAGATCAGCTACACTTGGTGAGTTCTGACTTGTAGATGCTTCTTTCTTGCCTCACCTAGGCTTTGGATCAAAATTTAGTTCTTCTAGTTCTTTTTCTCCCGGAGTGGATCTCAAGATTCTTCGGTGCACCTCGGGCGAGAATGAATTAATGTACTCTAGTATGTGAAATCTACCTTAATTCCTTCTTAAAGGTGCTGGAGGTTGTTGATTCCTCTGAATGACCAATGCCCTTTGAATAGCTGCTTCAATTCTTTGAGCCTTCTCTTCTTCTTCTTCTAACACAAAGCTCACTCACATATATTCAGCTACACTTCTCTTAACTCTCCAGGCGAGTGAGTTCAATCCTGCGATGATGTCTTCTTGGTCATCTCCAAATCCAAGATTAGGCTGTAAAACTAGTATGATCTCTCTATGCAGAAGCACCAAATCAATTCATGACATGCAAAATTATGTCTTGCAGTACAAGCCCTCCTTCTAGCGCCAGTTTCTGTTGATGTGTGTTTTATGACTCACCAAACAATAGAACAAAATACAGAGATATCTTATCCTCTCTTGAACAAAGTATCGCTTATGCTAAGATTGCAAAAAGATCATACGATAACTCCAAGGTTCCTCAACTCGTGGATTTTCTCGGTGTTGATGTGATTTACTGATGATCACAAGGGGCCTTACGTTTTCAATCCTTTATGTCATGATGAATATGGTTACTATCAAAAGATTTTTAATTAAGTGTTATTTTTTGGGTTTTCACCGGATATGCGGAAATAAAAAGGGTTTAGGGTTTAGAGATCCTAATCTACTTCTAAGGGTAATGATAGGCAAGGAAAGTATGTTGATGGATGAGTTCTTTAATTATCAAGTCACGCTTCGCCAAGTCAAGCTACAACTACACGTAGACAAGTGCAATCTTCAAGGGTTTGTACGAATGATCAAATTTAAGCACATGGATAAGGGTTCAGGCTAACTTTGCACAACACTTTAGAATCACTAAAATGTCAAAAGTATGAACCAAAGAAACTCATCAAATCATCATCATATTCTCCAAAACATTCATTACACTTCATCTACTAAACTTAAGCTAATTGAGAGAATAATGAAACCAAGCAAGCATTAAGACACATCAAATGATCACCACACTTCAATGAAAATTATATTGTCTCAATAGCTCATAAGCAACAATCTCAGAATTCGCTCTTTTACAAATGGGAAGAAGAGACTTTTATAACCGATGGCCTTGATTTTGCCACGTCATCCCTAATTAGGGTTAGGGCACAGAAGAGGGAATCTAAATTAATGCAAGGAAGAAACCACTACCGTAGTGGGTAATAAATGCCCATAATGCATGCATGCTCAAGAAGAGAGCGAGGTGTCATAAATGACCACTACATGAATGTCCATTATGCATTAAATGCATCTACCGTTGACCTCTACATTTGAATTTTTGGAATCTACTCAATATGGCCTCCAACTCATCAACGCTGACACTTGGTGCTGATTCCTATCTGAATTCCAGCGCCAACACTGCTCGCTCTGACCTCTTCAGGCTATTGCTCACCTTTCTCAAGAATTTAAAATTTTCGCTCTCCAGTGCATAGCCTCGAGAAGCAAATTCCAGGTGGTATACTTTTCCAACAAAATTCTCGAAATTAAGATTGCAGAAAGCCTTGGCAATTGTAATTTTACCCATGCCCGGCATTCCATATAATCCTGCATTGCGGATTCTCTTTTCGTTGGGACGAACAGTATTGAAGAAATCTGCAACCTCCAGTAACAAATTATATAATTAGCCGATAGGCTTTCTCCCGGGAAGATGCACATCGGATTGTTCAGACTTTCCGGCAGTCTTACGCCGAGAAAAGGGAAAGCAGTGCCGGGAAAGCCATAAAATGCGGGAGAAACGTGGAAGGGTCGTTCTGAGCTGGCTACCTAACTGGTATGTGTGCGGCCCCAAACTCCAATAACGACAGGGCAAATACAACCATTATTTGACAATTAACATACGTGCGGGCACAGCTAGGTTTGAATGCGCAGCGAAGGCTGTAGCGAAAGTGTTACTCTTACGCCGCAGAACAGAAAAGCGGTGCCCGGAAATAAGAAAGCAGTGCGCGCCAATATTTATTCACACGATGCTGGGAAACACGAAAGTGGTGGAGGCCAGTATTTATTCACAAATTTTCAAATGCGCTGCTAACACAGAGAGCTGACATGTCACAAACTCCTGCGATGAATGGGAGGATCAAATGCCTTACGCCGTGAAAAAGGGGGAAAAGGGAAACGGTGCCGAGAAAAATGGAAGTGGTGCAAAAATAGTGCTGGAGAGTGGTGCCTCTGACAAAATAATGAGGTGGATTGGGAAGATCGTAGAAGAGGCCTTATCGTTGCCGTAAAATACAAATCAGAATTGAGCTCACCCTCTCTTCTTCTATCAAAATCACAGGCCTACGGACATATTACTACTGTATGAGATAAATTCCAGTCCATTTGTGAATCGCCACTGTAATTATTTGTTTGGATTTATTGGAGGAAACGATAAATGATATTCTGCCTTCCGATTTTCACGTCTCAGCCATAAATTTATGGCAAAGGACACGGTTGTAGAGGATGACGCAAAATAATTTTTATACCTATTTACAGGCCTGAAAGCCACTTTAGAAATGTGCAAGAAGTATAGTGTGAGGTAATGGTAGAGGCAGAGTGTTAAGAATTGCTCAGAATGGCGGCACTCATAACTAGAACGACGTACAATCAGCCACTGATTCAGTCTCTCTCCATAACAAGCAGTGGGTGTCATTGAGATCATTCCCGGAGTTTATAAACAGACTCGGAAAAATAAACGGCTGAAGAGTAAGAGTTTCTGGTCGCCCTCCGCTAAGCCTGCACAAGGTCACCGCTGCATTGGCGTCTGAAATTGGCGGTGAATATCTGTAGTTGTTATCCCTTAACTGTTCAAACAATTTTTTAATGGTTTGTATTATTTTAATAACATAATCGAAACTAATAACAATTTCATTTATTTACTAATACTTTATTAAACTTTTCAATAATCTTGCTTTAAATTTAAAATAATTTAGGTTAACTTATTAAATATAATATTCATTTTTTAAATTTAAGATATTTTAGGTTAACTTATTAAATATAATATTTATGTTTGAAAGAAGGTAACATATTTATATTAATTATTAAAAGCTAATCAATTTGATAGCGAACGCCCTGCTGGTGAGACGATAAAGAGCAAAGATTTATTAATGTCTAAAAATTTTGGAAATAAATTTAAACGGACGATGAAGAGCAAAGATTTATTATTGTCTAAACTTTTCGAAATTAAATTGAAAGGAATAGAAAGGGGAAATAGGAGCACGGGCAGTGAGGTAAACCAAAAAATAAATATTAGCAGTCGCATGCTTTTGTACATGCAACGGTACGCCGAAAATGCATTGTAATACAATAAGTGATATAAGATTAGTCAATTGAAGTTTTAAATGAATGATACTGTACTTGTTCAAAGTTGAAAAATGATATTGTAGTGTTAATTATAATTGTAGACCTAATTGTGAACCTAATTGTCTTTAAATAATTTAAATATTGTCTAAACAATAAACAATTTAAATATTGCATCAATGTAGAGTAGAAACACTTTGCATTTGTAATTAGTTAAAATGGTATATTTTATAATTTTCCATTTACTTTCACTTTATTTTGATTTAATTCTTTCAATTAATAACATGAGTACAAATGACATAATGTTTGTTGAAAGTTGAAAGATGCAATTTATTCTATACTAAGTTAGATATATTTTGTATATAATTATATGCATTGAACATGGAATTTGTTATACCTATAACATTTCCTATTCTTTTGATTTTATTTTGATTCTTATAATAGATATAAATTCAAATTTAGTCACATTTTAATATAAATCCTATTCCCATCTCTTTTCACATTATAAATGACACATCCAATATGGCAACTCTGAAATTTATAGATTAAAAATATGATCTAATATATAAAATTATTTATATTTCCTCAACATTTGAGTAAATCACTACTATAAAATTATTTTGCTATATTTTAGAAGTTGATAGAGAAATTAAAAACTTACTATTGTAAACATTTTTTCTAAATTTTAGAAATTGATAAAAAGATGAGTTTTTCTATTTTAAAGATAGAATATTTTAGAAAATTTTACAATAATTATGTTAGTTAAAAATTTTCATATTTCAAATTAATTACTATCTTAGTAATGGATATAGAAGTCATTTTACTCAAACTTCTAGAATTTATCATTAATTGTACAATTATATACAGAAAGAATTAAAATAATATTTCAATGTTAAAAAATAATTACAAACAAATGAATATTAAAATTATTTAATATTAATTTTCATTGTTTTAATACAAGGTCATTATTTTATTGCTCTTTCTAAAATAATTTATTATTTTAATAAAGAAATTACATAAAATATCCTATTTAAAATTCTTAATATCTAAACAATGTGATATAATATAGAAAATCATTTATCTTTCCTCAATTTGCTAATAAAAAATGTTTTTTCTATTTTCGAGACAAAATATCTTTAGAAGGTTTTGTAGTAATTATGTTAGTTAAAAAAATTTCATATATCAAATTAATTACTATCTTGCTAGTGGATAGAAGATATTTAATTCAAACTTCCAGAATTTATCATTAATTGTATAATTATATATAAAAAATAATTAAAATAATCTTTCAATATTGATAAATAATAAAAATAATGAATATTAAAATTATTTAATATTAATTTTCATTATTTTAATATAAACTCATTATTTTATTTCTCATTCTAAAATTATATAAAATATCCTATTTGAAATTCATATTATTAAACATTTTGTTATAATCAAATAAAATACAATGCCTTATTCAAAGAATGTAAATATAAGTAAATACAAACTAATCAAATAAAAATATATATCAAATGTTTTACCCAAACCTAATTTTGTAGAATTTAAATTTAGTTATATTAACCATCCAAATGAATTAAGTAACATAATATCTAATTTCCTAACTAAAAGAATACTTACCAAGTTGTAAGTACATGAACATACACATATAACACAAATTCATGCTTGCTTAAAATAATAAACAAATACAAGATGCAATTCAGATGGAAAATCTGGACGCACAACTTGATGAATACCTGCAAAGACAAAAAAAATATTATCTGTAAAAGATGTTGCACAACTACAGTTAATAAATGGGAGTGAAAATAATTAAAAACTCAACTCCAAAACTTTTGTCCTCCCCAAAAACTTATCTAGAAGTTCTTAAATAACCATGCAAATCAAAAGACCATAAATCTAGGAATTATAATTGGTAATATTACTTTCTAATGGAAATATGATCACATTCATAAATCATAATATCAATACTTTCTAAAATATTAATGGAAATTCTTATCGGGAAAAAAAAGTCAGTTAGAGAGATTGACAATTTTCCATCAAAAAAAAATATTTCGGGGAGCAAAGCTCCCACATAAAGCCTATCGGCTTAAATAATAATTAGGAAGCCCATATTTACAAGCAATCCTAACTGGAAAAGCCAATATTTATTGTATAGTATTTTATTTACTTAAATTGATTATATATAAAAAGGAGATGGTTATTTTTTATTATGTAGTAAATATTTATTGTAAGATTATTCTATTTTTAAAATATTTTTATTATTTAGTAAAATAAGTCTTCTTAAAAGATGTGTTTCAAATGCATTTACATATAATTGTAATTATTTAATTGAATAAACATATTAAAATTAAGTATTAAATAAATGAAATAAATTTAGATATAATTTTAAAGTGTTTATATCAAATCAAATTTGTTAAATATATAGAAATACACTTTGTAGATGTTCATTTAATATATGTATGCTAATAGAATTACAAACATTAACATCAAAAAAATATCTACATTATTTATTTTGACTATACCAAAATTTAACTATAATCATGTCATTTATTGCCATCCACATCATTCTCTAATTCTATAAATATTTTTGTAATTTTAAATAGATTTTATATAGGCTTCTTAAAACTTTAACTTAATGGTTATCAATACAACTACATATTAGTAAAACACTTACAATAACAATTATAAAATTAAATTTTTATTTTTTTTACTTCAAAATTACTTTATGGAAATTTAACATTTACAGACATAAACGTCTCAATCATGAAGGTCTAAACCATGCCCATCATAAGAAACTAGGTATTGCTCCTTTCAATCCTAAAAGAGTGAACCCTGATTACTAAAGTCTAGATCTCAATCTTGAAAGACTTAATCTATCTTTTGACCTTAACACTCAAACTCTTTACCTCAATCACTAAGATCAAAACCCAATCACTATCAATAAATTATAAAGAAATAGGGAGGCACTTTTTTTTTTCATTCCAAGAGTGTTTTCATGGATTTTTACAGATTGTAGAGAGAGAGGTAAAGATAGATAGATATGGAGATCAAGAAGGAATGATGGAGAGGAAGAGATAAAAAGACATAAAAATATAGAAGAAGATGGAGAGGAAGAGATAGAGCTGATGAGAAAGTGATAGAGAGAGCCATAAGGAGAGTGAGTAAGATGAATAATGGAGAGGTGAAAGGTACAGGGGGTAAGATAAGCTAGAGATAGGGAGAAATATATAAATTCATGGATAGGGATAGTATATGAGTTCTCTTTTTCAATGGTGTGATATATTTCATTGCCAAAGTTGAAAGCATAGATGTCTAACAATTGAAATAAATTATACTTTGGGATTAGTTTATAATGTAATTTAACTTAGCATAGTTATCCAAACAAAATATAATTATTTTGTACATTTAAAACAATAAAGGAGAAATTATTCTACCTTATGTTTTACTGTGTAACAAAAATACAATCTTGAAAGACTTAATCTATCTTTTGACCTGAACACTCAAACTCTTTACCTCAATCACTAAGATTAGAACCTGATCACTATCAATAAATTATAAAGAAATAGGGAGGCAAAATAGAGATAGAGATAGAGAGGTTTGTTTTCCTTTTTTTTTCATTCCAAGAGTGTTTTCATGGATTTTTATAGATTGTAGAGAGAGAGGTAAAGATAGAGAGATATGGAGATCAAGAGGGAATTATGGAGAGGAAGAGATAAAAATATATACAAATATAGAAGAAGATGGAGAGGAAGAGATAGAGCTGATGAGAAAATGATAGCGAGAGCCATAAGGAGAGTGAGTAAGATGAATAATGGAGAGGTGAAAGGTACAAGGGGGTAAGATAAGGTAGAGATAGGGAGAAATATATAAATTCATGGATAGGGATAGTATGTGAGTTCTCTTTTTCAATGGTGTGATATATTTCATTGCCAAAGTTGAAAGCATAGATGTCTAACATTTGAAATAAATTATACTTTGGGATTAGTTTATAATGTGATTTAACTTAGCATAGTTGTCCAAACAAATTATAATTATTTTGTACATTTAAAACAATAAAGGAGAAATTATTCTACCTTATGTTTTACTGTGTAACAAAAATATCAACATAAGAATTCATGTGATGAAATTTGGAAGTTGAAGGAAAAATTATCAACATATTGATATTTATGGTAATACACAGAGAGAGAGAGAGAGAGAGAGAGAGAGAGAGAGAGAGAGACATAGAGAGAGAGCCTTAATAGTTTGTTGTGGATCACACAGGGTGTAAAGATAATGGTAATACTTGTAGAGAAAAGAAGGGATGAGCCCCAAGGAAGGAAAACTCTTTAATAGGGTGTATTCCATGGGTATCGATAAAATGTGCAGGAAGAAATAGTTGTGATTCCAATGTTGTAGATACTGATTGTTCTTATCTTATCTCCTTGGAATAATAGTTTTGAGATCGATGTAGAGTAGAATGTCAAAAGTGGGGTGGAATATCTCATTTTTTAAAATTTTGGGACTATGACAAAACTCCAAGGAATCACCATGTTCAATAATGGGAAACATTGAGTTGTGTTATTGAGATTTTTAAAAGAGCGTCACCTACTTTTTGTTATAATGTATATTAAAACAACGTCACATATTTTGTGTTACAGTTAATTTTAAAAAAGTGTCATATTTTTTGTTACTATGCAAAGAAAATCTATGAGTGAAAGACAATAATGATGACTCGACTAAACACCAATAATCTTTCAAATAGAATATTCTTATATCTAATATGATAAAAAACCATCCTAAACATTAAATGGAAATCACTCCTCATACTATTCATGTGTAGTATTTTTATAGATACGATTGTTACTATACAAACAATGTTCCGACAAGTGGATGAGATGGGACTTGTTAATGGATCTCTTGGTGAGGTGCTTGACATTGTTTATGGGCTAGGCTGTAAGCCACCAAGTGTGCCTATGTATGTTGTTATACATTTTGATAATTATTGTGGTCTGCCATGGAACGATCAGGATCTAAAGACTGTAGCAATTGTAGTTGTTACATTAGATAGTAAAAGGCAACTCCCACTTACCATGTCATGGGCTATTACTATACACAAATCACAAGGGCTCACACTATGAAAAGAAACAATTGACATTGGTAGAATAAAGAGACAAGGAATGACATTTACAACTATATCAAGAGTGAAAACTCTAGATAGTCTTTGTATCCAACCCTCTTTCACCTATGATAGGTACGCTAGAATGCAAAATAATATATATACAATTAAACGAAAAACAAAATAATATCATTTGAACCAACTAGCACTAGAAAAAATAAAATTCACTGTGCATATAATGCACCACCATGAACAAATTTACCAGTAATAATAGTAATGACATTAGCTGAGATAACAACTTAGCTTTACAAAATAAGTTCAAGTGATATGTTTCAAAAATCATTGGACTTGTTATTTATCAAAGTATGAACTATACCTGTAATTATAATGTATAACGTAAATGTTTGAATAATTTGACCTTGCATTGTGTATATTTTACTATTGGCGTAACCCTTGCACCCCTCAAAGGTGCAAGTGCTAGTTTAATGCAAAAGTACATCTCTATATGCATGAGAATAAACAACAAAATGAGTTTTTCTAATAGGAAGGAAATTAGCGAGGTGGTATAACTTGGCACATGCGTGCTGCTCCTTTCATTGCAGGGACATGATACTTTTGTGGAATTAGGCGAAAGATACCTCTCTCAATTTCATCTCTAAACTTCGCTTCATCTTAAAAGAAATTCAAATAACTTAACAAATTAATTTGACATTTTAAACTAAAAATTGATAAACATGTCCACAAAATTGTACCTCAAATAATCTTTTAAAGCTTCTTTCACAACTCTCAAGTAGGCAAGAGATACTTCTCACAAGTTCATACTTCACTCCCTCTTCAAATAATTTCAAATTATTCAAAAAATTAATTTGAAATTATTAACTAAAGAAATATAAAAATGTGTGTACAAAATTCTATTTTGAATTCATAACAAGAAGCTTTTACCAATCGAGCCACGCCCCAAATCTCTTGAGATAACTATTTAAATTTTATGTAAAATTTTGATTAAAAAATAAGTACTTCGAAAAAGATATCTCTCAAAGTATATATAAATATAGATGTAGATATAGATATAGATATAAATATAGCTATAGATATATAGATGTATGTATGTATGCATGTGGATGTGTGTGTATGTATATGTATATGTACATATTTATATATGTATATACATCGTGACACAACATGAAAGACATTATTATTTTTTAATTATAATAATCTCTTAATGTAAATTATTATTTTAATTATAATATAAATTAAGAATATGAATAGACAGAAAAAAACTACAAAAAATTAAGATCAACAATCTACACTATGGTCTGGTATTAAAGGTCCTTTCATTCCCTCTAATTCAATATTTACTATTGACAAAAAAAATCCCTTTTCCAATTGTAAACTATACTAACCAAGAAAAAATTGAATTGTGCATAGAGGTTGCACATGGTCTAACAAAAGAATCCATCTATTATTGTTCTTGAAAGGACAAGAAAAGCTTAAAAAACAACAGCAAGAGAAACACCCAGGAAAATATCTCACATAAGAAAAATTAGACATTAGAAGATGAAAATATTTATTAAATTTAAAGATAATAATGAGTGGGAAGGTCTCATAAGAAAAAAAAAACAAAAAAAAAAACACGTTTTTAAAATATCAAGACTATTTTAAATTATCTTTGGGTGAAAGGTCAATATTGAATCTATCAATTTAAATAAACATGCTTGTTAAAAATAGAATGTCTATATAACAATAACATCATATTAAATGTATAAATTTAAATATATTCAGGTATTAATCAATTGTACACAATCAACAAATTGTAACAATTCAAAAATAAAATATTAAAAACAATTTTTATATTTTAATTTAAAATATAAACATATTCAGCCAAATACATTTGTTTATACAAACATGTAAAACTCGTATGAAAACCTTACCAAATTCATCATAGATGCATCATTTTTTTTGAGCGAACCCCTTCATGAAGTCATGTATGCTAAACTCATGTTCAATTTCTTCAATAAAACCATTCTCACATAGGTCCTTTACCTAAAACCACAATACAAATAAAGCGTCGAAAGGTTTGGCAAAATTTATTCAAAAAAATCAAACCCCAAATTGTATAAAGCAAACAATCAAACTCACTGCCTCCTTGATATACATGATCTCCTCATACAAATTAAGTGCTATCCAGTTAATAACATTATTAAAAGCCACATTGTCTGACATATGTCTGGCGAGAAACACGAATATCCTACGGTATCTGGGATCCATATCATCAAAAGCTTTCTCCACCACAACAAACAGGCCTTCCAAACCACTATGGACACTGTTTGTGAAGCCTGTGTGAACATTATATTGCAGTCACTAATTATTAATCTCCTATCTTATAAAGATTATTTAACTGCCAAAAATAAATTCATGGCTAATATTGGCAAATAACACAACTGCAACTTCATCAATAAAAATACACAGAAAGAAATACGCAACACAAAGAACATAATATTTTTGGACAATTGTCCCTAGAAAAACCCTGAAGGGAAAACCAGTACTACAGATGAGAAATATATTAAACTTCAACAAATTAAGAGATACAAAATTCCTTGCCTCTCACTGGCAAAACTCAGATAATCTCCCAATTCCTCCTGCTAATATTCCTCCACTGCTATCCCCAGCGTTATCACTGTGCCCTTGCTAACATTGCAAGACTTGTTTGCTATCACTGCAAACACATTTGCTATCACTGCAAATGCTCTCCAAGTTGTATTTTCCAAATGCCCCTAGACCTCCTTTTATACTACTCTCATTGGTAAACCAACGGCCGAGATTGATTCTCAATCAACGGTTGAGATTAAAACAACTCAACAACCAATAACAAAATCGATTTCTAGTTGCTTCCAAAAGTAGTCAATTAATTAACAAATAATTGTCCCTACTCTAACTAATTAGTTAGTAAAACAATTATTTACTAATTAATGGCATATGGACAAACAGCTGTCCAAGCTAACAAACTAACACTCCCTCTTAGCGAGGAAGTTGTTCTGCATGACACCTAACTTATCTCTGAAGAAGATGAATTTTTCCTTCCCCAATGCCTTTGTCAGAATGTCTACTACCTGCTCCTCTGTAGGTATGTAGTGTAGTTGAACAACCCCCCGTTGTACACAATCCCTGATGAAGTGATACCTGATGTCTATACATTTAGACCTATCATGAAACACTGGATTCTCAGACAACTTGATGCAACTCTAATTGTCGCAATGTATCATAGTAGTCTCAACCCTTTGACCAAACAAGGCTACTAGCAACTTTCGAGGCCAAATGGCTTCACATGTTGCCATGCTAGCTGCTATGTATTCTGCTTCTGTAGAACTCAAAGCTACAGACTTCTACTTCCTGCTTAACCAAGAGATAACTCCCGATCCCAAACTGAAATAACACCCTAAAGTGCTTCTCTTGTCTATTGTACTACCTACCCAATCTGCATTAGTATAGCCTATCAACTTGATACCTTCACTCGAACATATTTGATCCCGTACTCAACTGTACCACACAAATATCATAGCACATGCTTCGCCGCTATCCAATGCACTCTCTTTGGCTCCACCATGAACTGACTAAGAGAGTTCACTGCAAAGGCTATATCTAGCCTAGTGTTGACCAAATACATGAGAAAACCAATCAACTGCTTGTATAAGCTAGGATCTACATCCTTCTCCTTGGATGTATCTACCTTCCTCCAATTCATGATTATGGGTGTAGACATGGCTTTGCAATCTTCCATCCTGAATCTCTTCAAGATTTCAATGCAATATTTCCCTTGCCCAAGGAAAATCTCTCCATCTGTCTACCACACCTCCATGCCTAGAAACCAGTACTACAGATGAGAAATATATTAAACTTCAGCAAATTAAGAGGTACAAAATTCCTTGCCTCTCACTGGCAGAACTCAGACAATCTCCCAATTCCTCCTGCTAATATTCCTCCACTGCTATCCCCAGCGCTATCACTGCACCCTTGCTAACACTGCAAGACTTGTTTGCTATCACTGCAAACACATTTTCTATCACTGCAAATGCTCTCCAAGTTGTATTTTCCAAATGCCCCTAGACCTCCTTTTATACTACTCTCATTGGTAAACCAATGACTGAGATTGATTCTCAATCAACGGTTGAGATTAAAACAACTCAACAACCAATAACAAAATCGGTTTCTAGTTGCTTCCAAAAGTAGTCAATTAATTAACAAATAATTGTCCCTACTCTAACTAATTAGTTAGTAAAACAATTATTTACTAATTAATGGCATATGGACAAACAGCTGTCCAAGCTAACAAACTAACACTCCCTCTTAGCGAGGAAGTTGTTCTGCATGACACCTAACTTATCTCTGAAGAAGATGAATTTTGCCTTCCCCAATGCCTTTGTCAGAATGTCTACTACCTGCTCCTCTGTAGGTATGTAGTGTAGTTGAACAACCCCCCATTATACACAATCCCTGATGAAGTGATACCTGATGTCTATACATTTAGACCTATCATGAAACACTAGATTCTCAGACAACTTGATGCAACTCTGATTGTCGCAATGTATCATAGTAGTCTCAACCCTCTGACCAAACAAGGCTACTAGCAAATTCTGAAGCCAAATGGCTTCACATGTCGCCATGCTAGCTGCTGTGTATTATGCTTCTGTAGAACTCAAAGCTACAGACTTCTACTTCCTGCTGAACCAAGAGACAACTCCCAATCCCAAACTGAAATAACACCCTAAAGTGCTTCTCTTGTCTATTGTACTACCTACCCAATCTGCATCAATATAGCCTATCAACTTGATACCTTCACCTCGAACATATCTGATCCCGTACTCAACTGTACCACGCAAATATCGCAGCACATGCTTCGCCGCTATCCAATGCACTCTCTTTGGCTCCACCATGAACTGACTAAGAGAGTTCACTGCAAAGGCTATATCTGGCCTAGTGTTGACCAAATACATGAGCAAACCAATCAACTACTTGTATAAGCTAGGATCTACATCCTTCTCCTTGGATGTATCTACCTTCCTCCAATTCATGATCATGGGTGTAGACATGGCTTTGCAATCTTCCATCCTGAATCTCTTCAAGATTTCAATGCAATATTTCCCTTGCCCAAGGAAAATCTCTCCATCTGTCTGCCACACCTCCATGCCTAGAAAGTAGTGCATAATTCCCAAATCCTTCATCTTGAACTCTGCTGCAAGATCCTTCTTGCACTCCTCTATGAGCCCTAGTGAACCTGTTAGAAACAAGTCATCCACATATAGAACAAGAATGAGAACCTCACCCCCAACCACCAAGTAGTAGAGGTTAGCATCTGCCTCACTCTTCACAAAGCCCATTACTTGCAAGTAAGTATCAATGCACTCATACCACGCTCTAGGAGCTTGCTTGAGTCCATATAAAGCTCTCTTCAATCTACACATGTGGGTCTCTTTATTGTGTGCTACAAAGCCTTCTGGTTGCTCTATGTATACCTCCTCCTTCAACTCACCATTGAGGAATGTTGTCTTGACATCCATTTGATGGATCTGCCATCCCATCTATGCTGCAAATGAGATCACAGCTCGTATAGAAGTATACCTGGCCACAAGAGCAAATGTCTCCTCATAGTATATTCCCTCCTTCTGAGAGAATCCCTTTGCCACAAACCTTGCCTTGTATTTTTTGATGCTACCATCTACACCATGCTTGATCTTATAGATCCAACGTGATCCAACCATTGCCCTATCTGTTGGTCTAGGCACTACCTCCCACACATCATTCTACATTATTGAGGTATATTCCTCAACCATCGAATCTCACCACACCTAATGCTATGCAACATCCTGATAACTAGAAGGCTCACTATCTACCAACTGGCTGACTAAAGCCACATAGTCATTGAACTTGGCTGGTTGTCTCCTTTCTCTTGTACTCCTCCTAAGAGTTCCCACTAACTCCTGAGTATCCCTTTGTTGAACTTCATGGTTCCTGCTGCCAACTGTAGAGGATGAAATATCAACCTCCATATCTTCTTGATGCATATCCTGTTGCACCAGTTGCTCCATACTCTACCAAATCTCACCACCTGAGTCTATGCTAGTACTAGTAACTGTACTCGAGCTTTGTTTCCCTTGACTTGGTTGAGCTACCCCTGGAGCTTCTGTTGGTTGCTCACTCTGATCTTCTACTGGAAAATCTCTAGACCTCCTAAATGTCTTGTCCTCCATGAACTTGACATCACCTCTGACTATGATCCTCTTATTCCCTAGAATAAATATCCGATATGCCTTTGAGGTTTCACTGTACCCAACAAAGTACCCCCTCTCTGCAATCTAATCTAACTTTATACGTGTATCACCTAGAATATGGAAATATGCCAAACTTCCAAATATCCTGAAGTGACTGACATCTGGCTTCTTCCCTATGAAAGCCTCTTCTGGTGTCACCTTACCTAGTACCTTATGTGGAACCCTATTCTATATGTACACTACTGTACTACATGCCTCTGCCCATAAGTAGCGGGGCATATCTTGGTCATGTAGCATAGCTGCCTCTGATATAGACCAGTTCTTCCTCTCAACAACTCCATTTTGTTGTGGATTGTAAGGAACATTCCACTCTCTTGATTCCTTCTCTAGTACAGAACTCCTAGAATTCATTTCCTTTGTACTCGCCTCTATTATCTGACCGAAGAACCTTAATCTTTCTTCCTGTCAAGTTCTCCACAAGAGCCTTGAACTCTTGCAAGTGATTGAAAACCTCATCCTTGGTCTTCAAGAAGTATATCCAGGTCTTCCTGGAGAAATCATCAATAAAAGTAACATAGTACTCATATCCTCTGAGAGACTTCATTGACTTTGGTCCACCTACATCTAAATGTACTAGATCAAGAACACCCTCAGATCTGGTGTCACTCCTTGGAAAAGATGCTTTTTCAAAATTCCCCAACACACATCCCTTACATACATCATCGTGCTCTATGCTCACCTCAAGAACACATGTCACTGTCTCACGAAGCAATTTAAGTGCTCCATGATGTATATGGCCCATCCTCCTATGCCATAGCTCTCCAATATCTCTAGGATTACTACTACTCATAAGTGCCTTAGGAGTGTCAAACTGCAACTTGTAAAGGCGTCCACTCCTAACTCCAATAGATATGGGAGATTTCCAATCCTTGTTCTTGATCAACACATGTGTCCCTCTGAAAAGTACATTATACCCTCTATCTTGAAGAACAGATACAGAAATCAAATTCATACCTAATCCTGCCACATGCAACACATCACGAAGGGGAATAATCTTCCCATTCTCCCTCTGAAACTGAATAGTCCCTTTCCCAACTGAGTTGAGTTTGGACAAGTTTCCCATAGAAATCTAGGTACTGGTACTCTCCTCCCTGTAATTGGAGAAGTACTCTCTAACTCCTGTCATATGAAATGACGCCCTACTATCTATATACCAAACACTCTGTGAGGTTGAGCTAGCCATACAAGCTATGAGTGCAAACTCATCTTCCAATCTACAAGAGAGCTCATCTGCACTTGCTAAAGCTGCCACCTGCTTCTTGCCCTTATTTTCATTCTTTTCCTTTTTGGGCAATCACTGACATAGTGGCCAAAATCATGACAACCACAACACTTGACCTTAGATAGGTCCTTCTTCTTCTTCTCACCTTGTGAGCTTGATCCTTTGCTAGACCCCTTCTTTGATTTTCCCTTTCCCGCTAGGGCAATGTTTTCTTGTTCTACATCACTCTTCTGACTCTTGTTGTTGGCTCCATTGACAATACTAAGTGTAAACTCCTCCTGAGTGAAATCACTCCACGGTCGATCCCAACTCGGTAAGGTGTCTCGTCCACTAACAACTTGAGCAAAGACATCTCATTGTTTAGTAAACCCATTTAGGGCTATTCTAACTAGCTCATCATCACTGGGGCTATCTCCAACAGCTGCTAACTCATCCTTGACAAGCCTAAGCCTGGTGAGGTAACTTGTGACATCTTCTCCCTTAATCATTCAGGTATTCTTCAACTTTTCTCTGAGAATAAACTTCTGATTGGTGGTAACATTCTAGTATAGATTTAGAATGGCATCCCACATCTTCTTTGCAGTATCTAACTCTGCAATATGTGGAGCAATATGATCCTTGACACCATTAAGGATTATCCTCCTCACCTTGGCATCATCCTTCTTGTATGTTGCGAGTTGTGTTGCATCTGAGGGTACAACTACAACACTGGTAACATACTCCTTGATACCATTCTCTTCCAACAATAAATAAATTATGGCTTTCCAGACACCAAAATTTGAGGCACCATCTAATCTGTCCTAATCTCTCAAACCAGCTATAGCCATCTCAAAGAAATAAAAGAAATAACTTGAAAGAGGTCAAACTAGGTTTTATAAACCCTTGATTTCTTTCCTTCCTAGGGTAAACCTTTTCTACCCTCAACTTAGCTCTGATACCATGTGAAAATTCTATTGCAGTCACTGATTACTAATCTCCTATCTTATAAAGATTATTTAGCTGCCAAAAATAAATTCACGGCTAATATTGACAAATAACACAACTGCAACTTCATCAATAAAAATACACAGAAAGAAATACGCAACACAAAGAACATAATATTTTCAGACAATTGTCCCTGGAAAAACCCCAAAGGGAAAACTAGTACTGTAGATGAGAAATTTATTAAACTTCAGCAAATTAAGAGATACAAAATTCCTTGCCTCTCACTGTCAGAACTCAAACAATCTCCCAATTCCTCCTACTGATATTCCTCCACTGCTATCACTGCGCCCTTGCTAACACTACAAGACTTGTTTGCTATCACTACAAACACATTTTCTATCACTGCAAACACATTTTCTATCACTGCAAATGCTCTCCAAGTTGTATTTTCCAAATGCCCCTAGACCTCCTTTTATACTACTCTCATTAGTAAACCAATGGCCAAGATTGATTCTCAATCAACGGTTGAGATTAAAACAACTCAACAACCAATAACAAAATCAGTTTCTAGTTGCTTCCAAAAGTAGTCAATTTATTAACAAATAGGTGTCCCTACTCTAACTAACTAGTTAGTAAAACAATTATTTACTAATTAGTGGCATATGGACAAACAACTGTCCAAGCTAACAAACTAACAGCCTATATAATCAAAAGCTATCATCTCCACATAGGAAAAATTGCCTTCGAAACCACTTATGAAAACACCTATTTCAGCAGCCCATTTTGACAAATCGGAACCGTGTTTACAAAACAAGTGTCTGCCAAAAGCTTTCAAAGCTAGCGAATGAAATGTTGAAAATTTCAATGACCATCTGTCTGCACACATTAATGCATAAGCTCTGTATTGTGCCCCTAATGTTGACTTCTGTATATACATTTTTCCCAACAAGATGGCTAGTGCCTCTTCCATTTTAAGATTTGGAACATGCATGCAGGCTTGGAATTTGATGGTTGTATTGACTGTTTTTCCACTTTTTAACTGTATATGATAGGCTAAAAATTTATTGGACTGTACATATTAACAGGCTAATTTTTTACAAAACCGTAAGTTTGACACTTAGATTTATTAATAAATATATTATTATATATATTATGTATAACATATATGTATGATAAATATAAGACATTTTATAATATATATGATTTTATTTTATTAAAGTATATTAAAATTAATTTAGAATCTTTTTTAAAAAGAATATTATGTTTCTATTTTATTTTTATATATTAATATTAATTTAGAATTTTTATAAGACAAATATGAGTTTTAGAAACTTTTTTACTAATAAATATTATTATTATGTAACATATATATTTTATATTATTTTTATCACAAATAAAGATTTTACATAATTGATCATATATTATTATTATTTTAAAGAATCTTTTTTATATTAAACATAGGATTTTAGAAACTTGCTTATATTTATATTAATTTAACATTCTTTTTAAACAAAATATATGAACTTAGAAACTTGCCTAGTTAATTTGATATTTTTTTATTTTATATCACAAATAAAAACTTCTAACATTTAAATTTTAGTGTATATTATTATTGATTTAGAAACATGCATGATTTTTTGAATATATGACTAATTTATAATTATTAATTTTATTATTATATTTAGAATTGTTTTCAAATAAAATATGTAGATTTAAAAACTTGTTTTTCTAATTTTGAGATTTTTGCATCTGTTACTAATTTATGCTTATTTTCTAATTTTATATTCTTTTTATCTATATAAAAAAATTAATATCACCAAAATTTTCATTTCTTATCAAAACACAATTGCATCTCAATTTTATTGTAGCTTTAATCTTTTTCTTCTTCATCATATTGAATCATAGAAGGTGACTACTTCATTATATAATTATATTCTAAATTATGTTATGTAGTTTTCCAATGATTGTATAGAATACCTTTCTACACATAGTTACTAATTTACTATATTGGTTTTTGCAGGTACCTCAAAAATGTCTTCAAAGAAAAGGAAACAAGCAACTATTGGAGAAATGTACAGGTGGTCTGAAGACAAAGATTCAAGATTTTCTAGTAGTTTATTGTTAAATCAAAATGTACAATCTCGTAATAATAATTTGAAAGAAACATTTAAGGAAACATTTGGGTCTTCTTCAGATGATGATTTAAATGAAGATGTAAATCAATTTTGGGTCTTCTTCAGAATCCACATTTGATGTTAATGGTTGCAAAAGGGAGATAAACTCTTTTGTTGATTCATTGCATTTGAGTTGTGAGGGTATCAAAATGAAAGATGCTTGGAGAGTCTTTCATAACACAAAATATTGGCATAGAAGCTATCCTCATATAATGAAGTTATGACAGGTTGTGCTTACTATTCATGCAAGTACTCTTGATTGTGAAAGAGGATTTTCAAAGAAAATTATCATCAAAGATGTCAGAAAGTGAAAGCTAAGTTTGGATACACTAAATGTATTAATGAGAGTATCCTTAAATCTATCTGAAACAAATGATGTAAATTGGAATGAAGTATATATGATATGGAAGAACACAAAATCAAGATGAGTTCTTGACCTTTGATATTATTAGTTAGTTTGAATTATATATAATAATATGTGTTTTAAAATAGTAATTAGATTATTTGCACTGCTTTATTAAGAATGAAATATTTTTTAATGTTTAATATATGTATTACAAATTATATTGATAAAATATTTAAATTTAAAATAATTTCTTAAATTATTCATAAATTAAAAAATTTGACAATCAATATTTTTCTTAAAACATATAATAAAAGACAGTAAAATAATCAAAAATTCATATGACGGCAAGAGTGATCGTCAAATTCCAGGCCTCCATACTTGCTTGACTTCAAGTAAAAATTTAATTTATAAAGAATATATGCGCTTCTTGCAATCATAAGGATGCAGCTTTCACTTCCCAAGTCTGCTTCGAGATAATGGCTCACTTCGTCTATGCTATATTTTGTGATAGTGTCCATAACCAACAATACGCTTTGGCCCTTCACCAATGTATTGAAGATATATTGTGCCTGTAAATTATATTATAGTAAGTTTCACATTTTGTGCAATAGTATTTTTGAAGACTAAAGAGAAATCTATTAAGAAAGGAAAAGCACCCCCCAAACAAAAGAAAATATACGAAATTTCTCACATCGTCTATGCTTGTCACAGATTCGAGTTGGCGCATTGGGAATCCAGTGAGATACCGGAGGGCAAGCTTTCGTCTGTCCAAGGCATTGCCAACAGAAAATTTCACAAGGCATACTTTGCCAGAAAAATTCCCCATTTTATGATTGCAGAAAGCCTTGGCAAGTGTTGTTTTACCGATGCCCGACATTCCATACAATCCTGCAATGCGGATTCCTTTAGCATTGGGATGAACAGTGTTTAAGAAATCTGCAACCTCCTGCAACCAATAAGTATAATCTTTAATAAGCACATCCATACGTGCATGAGAATAAACATCAAGACAAGTGAGTAATAGAAAGTTATCGAGGGGGATTAACCTGGCACATGCGTGTTTCTCCTTGCATAGTGGGGCCATCATACATTGGGGACCGTCGAAGCAGGAAAGAGATGTCTTCCGCAATCTTCCATGCTACAAAGAGATTTGTGAAGCCAAAGTTAGGAAGACTTGCGCTCTACATCATAATGGTGATGTTGATGGCGATGGAAACAATGGTGTTATTTTTATCGTATAATTTACTAATAATTGCATTTACATGGGTTTATCAATTTGGTGTGGAAGGTCAATTTGAAAACATTTGAGTCTAGTTTTTTCATAGAAGTGATAGCTTCAAATCAACTATGTATTAACTTACATGGATCCAAGCACGATTGAAACAACACCTTTGAATCAGGAAGATAATCAAGTTTAATTACTAAATGGCTCATGTTATAACTTTAGTTTCAATATATATATAGATAGATAGATAGATAGATAGAGAGAGAGAGAGAGAGCGCATCGGTGGGTGTAAGATAGAGCGGGAAGATAAAACATATATAAAATATAATTATTAATAAAAACTATAGCTTAAAATAAATAAAATTAATAAAATTAGTAGTAACCTTACTATATAATAAGCTTATTAAGTAAAAAAAATATTTGATCAATCTTAAATTTATTAAAATAAACGTGTCAAGAGTGTATGAACTTGAAGAGCCATAGTTTTTATATTCTATTTAGAAGTTCTTTGTTTGAAGTAAACTTTAATGAGTCGCAAGGTTACTAGTTTGATTTGCAATCATTGAGTCAAAGCCCCATATTTGAATAGTGTAAGAATTTGCAAAAAGCAAATATTGAACCAAGGATCTAGAGGTTGAAGAAAAGCACAAGAGAGAAAATATGAATGCAATGATGGATTGAATAGATCCAATGAATTCACCTTGAATGATTGATTGATGAATGTTGTGTAATGATTACATAATAGGCCTCTTTATATAGGAAATACGATATGAGAGAATGACAAGGAGTTGATAAGCTATCACCTATGCTAGGTGTAATCACATGTCCACCAAATGTGGATCATCCTCCATTATGCAATAAAGTATGTGCAATGGATTAGGATGATAATGTGATAAGAGCACGAAAGGTGGATCTCACACACAACAAGGTATGTGAAGACAATTATCACACCAAAAGTGAAATTTCTCCTACGCCATGTGCTTAATAGATGTGCACACTCCTAAGTGTGTCAATCACAAAGTACTATGCAATGCATTAACCTAAGTAAGATTAAGTAAATTGTAATTAAGAATATTTAATTACACCAACACCCCCCCTTAAGTGCAACTTAGGGGAATGCACTTAAACTCACAATGAAAGATGGGTCCCGGCAACTAGGCCGTGTTAGGTACCCATGTACAAAAGCAATACATGAAATGCAAAACTCTCATAAAGTGGAGAAAGAGGGAAAACCTCATGGGAAAAAACCTCCCCCCAAAAAAGAGAAGAAAACAAGATGCATGGATGGATGGAGTGCTTAAGACCCCCCAAGAACTACATACATCATGTATATACAAAGAAGTATCCTCCCATAAGAAGGATAGTTGGAGACATGATATCCCCCCCATAATGAAGAAGCTCCCATGTTGATGAAGAGTACCTGCAAACAATAGATAAGCCAATGCTTACAAGAAACATGTCTCCCCTTGGGAAGAAATAGATACATCAAATGATGAAGAAGCCATTCCTTGTGAAAATGGAATGAGGAAGAAGATGTAGGTCTCCATGAATAAATCTCTGAAGACTAATTAGGAATCTCCAAGCTCAAAGAATCTATCACTTCATGTGACAAATCAAGTGAAGAAGGAGAAGAATCAAGTACACCAATCTCCAAAGAAGGTGAAGATGTATCCCCATCTATGATGAAACTGTCATCAAGGGAAAGAGAAACCCCCTCATGTATGTCTTCCAAATCTGCATCATGAGAATCAACAAATGCTGAAGATGCATCCAAGTACTCATCACACTCTACAAGATCTAAAACACTATGATCATCCTGTTGAATTGTAGAGCCCATGTCTGAAGAAGCAAGAGGTGGAGGAGTAGGAAGTCCAACACTTGTTTCAACAACAAAATGATCAAGTACCCAAAGTTCTCCTCATAATTTTCCCTTGGCAAAGGGATGGGTACATCATGAATATCATCATCATTATCAACAAAATTAGAAAAAAAATACAAGTGGGATGTATGATCAACAACTCCCATAGCTATGACATCTCTAGTTTCCATGTCCCTAATGTAGACATAATCAGGAGTGAACTCAACAATTTTACCTTGTGCCCCATGTGTAATTTGGTAAATAGAAAGAAGATTAGTGGTCAAGGATGGTACACAAAGAACATCATTAAATGTCCCTTCTCCCATAGGAATAGAACCTTTCCCACAAACTCTCATGAATGTGTTGTTACCCATCAAAATATTAGGAGAATTACAAGGCTCAATAGAAGAAAACATATCCATAGAAGATGCCATATGATGCTATGCACCTGAATCAAGAAGCCATTTACCTTGCTCAGGATGTGTGGAAGCCACGAGTGCTTGTCCTTTACCTTTATTTTTGGATGATGATGGAGATGTAGAAGCTACCAAATGTGTAGAAGAAGGAGCAGACACTAATGATGGCAACTTAATGTTGTGTTTCTGAATAATATGAGTTAGCTCATCAATTTTCTTTTGAAAACACTTATGCTCATCATGTCCTAACTTTTGACAATATGCACATTTATCTCTCTTTCTTCTAGATGATTCCTCTCTTGAAGAGGACTTGGATTTAGTACTTTTTGGTGAAGAAGATTCATTACCTTTGTCATGAGGCTTAGGATCCTTATTGTGTTTCTTCCCTTTGCCATTAGAAGCCTTTGAAGTAGACTCACTTGCAATCAATGCTTGATGTGTGGAAGGCTTCAACTGACCCATGTGTGCCAACTTTGCTTATTCCCTTGTGAGTTGCACTGCAAATTCATCAAGAGATGGCAATTTGTATGCACTACCAAGAGCATCCATAGTAGCATAGAATGTAGAAACAAAGATAGAATAATCAGGACCAAGCTTGGAAAGAATAGAAAAGATCAATTGTTCATCCCCTTTGACAATACCACATGAAGAGAGCTCCAATCTAATAGAATTGAACTTAGAGAAAAAATTTGGAATATTGTCAAAATCACTAGGATTGAGACCTATGAGATCATTCTCTAATTTGAATTTTCTCATCCTATCAGGTTTACCAAAGAGTCCTTCCAATGTGATCCAAGCATCATGAGGATGTGTGCAAAATACAATATGAAAGTGCAAATCACGAGAGATGGATGATCTAAGAGAGCCAAGTGCTTTATCCCTTCGATCAAACCATTTTCACCTTTCTACAACACCTATTTGAGGTTCTTGATCCTACCCAAGAGTCATTCTAAGCAATCCAAAACTCAACAAATGATCACTTAAAGAAACTTTCCATTCATGGTAGTTATATGGAGTGAGGATTTTAACCTTTGAATTATCCATATTTAAATCAAATAATGACTGATAACTACTGATAACTTCTTCAAATGACTGATGCAAATTAGAAAATTGAAATCCAAGGATTAACCAAGTGCAATTATAGCCCCAAAATGACCTATTTCTAAAAGTGATATGTCTACCCAAAATCACTCAAATCTGATTGCAGATCTAGAAAGTAGACGAAAAATCATGCACTTTAAAAAAAAATTTCACCTCAAAATGTTACCGTATGTGCCCAAACAAAGCCCTGAAAGTTGCAGAAATCAGGAACAAACATGAATAGTCAACAAGATCTACAATTTATGACAAATCAAGTCACCAAAATGTAAAATCAACACCACCACTGGAAAGTTTAAGAAATTCTACACAATTTCAAAAATAATTGCACACGATTTGGAGCCACAATTGCACACGATTTGGAGCCCAAATGACCAAGTTATGGCCTCTCAAAGTTGGACTATCAAATAAAAAATGCATATGGTGAAGGATAGGAAATCTCCAAACCCTGCTAACGTCAACAAACCATGGGGTTAAATTTGATGGTTGTATGACTGTCACCAAAAGCCAATTCTGCTCTATTTTGACGGCTGGATGGCTGTCAATTTTAAGACAGTGAAAAGGTGTTGCAAGCAAAAAATGGGCCCCTTCCAGCTGACATGGCACTGGCTAAGCAATCCATACAGATCCGCATTGTACAGATGTTTGTGTGGCAAGGTGATGTGGCATAGATTGGGTAGAGGTGATGTGGCAGATGTTGATGTGGCAGTGAGGCCACGTGGTGAGTAGTGACTGGGCCGTGGTGGAAGCAACGGTGGCTGTGGATCTTGCCGCTGGGGCTGAAGAAGGGAGGAGCCACCAAGCGGAGGGCTAGCGGTGGCGGTGGGATATAAAATCCCACATTCGCTATGAGAATGGGCTTGAAGCCCTTTTTATATGCGAACCCCACTAGATAAAACAAACCAAAGCCTGCGGCCTGATCTATGTGGTATTACGTGCGGTGTGTGGGCTCGCTCCAAAGAGCTGATGATCTCACTCTATCGTTGGTATGCAGAGAATGTTCTCTGGTGAAGGTAGAGATTCCGGGCCACGTACCAGGCCAAAATAATAATTTTGCAGAAAAAAATTTAGAAATAATAAATCGAATTTAAAAAATAATATTTTTTTCAAAATTGTAATGCAGAGGTGCAAATCGGGCCGTACGGTCCAATTTGCAAATTTTTTTTTCCTTGGATTGGACTTTCGCCTAATATAGGCAATTTTATAGTCTATTTTAACTGAAATAGCCTCCTAGATGCAATGGTGAGGTCAAATCTACTCCAAGACACCTCTATCGCATGCTGGTTGCTAGATCTGAGATTTGGACCTTCAAAGCTTGCATCAAGATCTCTTCAAATCGGCTAATCTAAAATGCTCCAATGGTTCTGATACCATGTAAGAATTTGCAAAAAGCAAATATTGAACCAAGGATCTAGAGGTTGAAGAAAAGCACAAGAGAGAAAATATGAATGCAATGATGGATTGAATAGATCCAATGAATTCACCTTAAATGATTGATTGATGAATGTTGTGTAATGATTACATAATAGGCCTCCTTATATAGGAAAGGCGATATAAGAGAATGATAAGGAGCTAATAAGCTATCACCTATGCTAGATGTAATCACATGTCCACCAAATGTGGATCATCCTCCATTATGCAATAAAGTATGTGCAATGGATTAGGATGATAATGTGATAAGAGCACGAAAGGTGGATCTCACACACAACGAGGTATGTGAAGACAACTATCACACCAAAAGTGGAATTTCTCCTACACCATGTGCTTAATAGATGTGCACACTCCTAAGTGTCTCAATCACAAACTACTATGCAATGCATTAACCTAAGTAAGATTAAGTAAAGTGTAATTAGGAATATTTAATTACACCAACAAATAGCTATTAATAATCAAATCTCCAATAATTACAATACAATAGTGACAGAGCTTAGTGGCATCCATCAAAATATTTGAGTCTTTACCTTACATATGTAGAGAGTTTCAAATGCCTATAGTCAAACCTTTCTAGTCTATTTATTGACAAAGCTACAAAAATCACTATATGAACTCAAAAAGCCCTAAAATTCAAGAATGATCAAAATTGATTACATTTATTTGCATCATTTGTTTCTGAAGTATGTGGACCAATGAGTTTTACCATCTTATATTTTTACAGAAAATATCATTTGTGAATTACCAAAAATATTTTTTTCTTCTTCCTTCCAACTTTCTTAGTTCATCTCTCTAAATGAATTGTTAAATTATTTGATTTTTTGTGAATTAATTTAAATAAACTATTATAAAATAATATTATTATTTATTTATTATATTAAGAGGGGAAGTGCCCCAACCCACTATTGATCGAACAAAATCATTAGCAAAAACAAAACTAAATCTTGGACAGAAATCCCACCAAATAACCATGAAGATTTATAAGCAAAACATAAAATAGCTAAAGTAATAGAGTTAAACAACTTCTAAAACTAAAAGTTGAAAAATAATAGTCATAAAACTTATAGTAGTATGGAACAACACTAAAGTAAAACTAACTTGGGCACTTCAGAAATGTAGCACCATCCTTCAAACATCTACTCCAGATCCTTTTCCCAAGGAAACAGGCGTATGTCTTCTTTCCTTTGCCTTTCTCTTTATTCATGCTTGTCATTGTTTTTCTCTTCTTCCTCACAATTTTTCTACCCACTACCACAACTCTCATCACATCACGTTGCCTTGGGTTCTTGCTCATCTTAACTACACTTTTCATACTATTCTCAAAGCGCTTAATCCATTCTCTATTTCTTTCACATCCAAGGAAACTCAAGAAGGTTTCAAGATTATCAACCCTACCACTCATGTCCTTCAACTTCACAGCTATCACATGTCAATCCTATGACTCCTTAGTTTCTTCATTAGTATTTTGTTCACCTTCCTCATCATTCCCATAACTCTTTATGATATTCAATCCTTCCAGAGCCTCATTGACTTGGGTTTCATTTGAAGGAGAATGAGAAAAGGAATTTCTAAATGTTAGGTTGAGAGGTTTCATGTGTGTCTCTTTTTTTCTTTTAGTTGCTTCTCCATTAAAGGTGGATTCTTCTTATTGTTCATCAACATCATCTTCAGATGGGTCTTTATCTTTGTCCTCAACAATATTGGCAACATCATTAAATCTCATTAGCCTTGCTAACCTTCATTCTATTGAGAATCTGGTTTTATCCTCCTTTGTCAACTTGATTTTTGCACTATCAATGGAAAGGGAAGGGAGGTAGCAAGGTTGTTTTATGGGGATTTGATTACAACCTTTCTATTTCGACCCTAAACTTTATGACCAAGACTTCCAGATGTAGTAGTGGTTTTTTATGCCTTTATCTAGTGTTATTTTAGGGTCAATGTCTACCACTAATAGAGGTTTACAACTTTCTAGTGTAAGATTTCTTCTCTTTAGGGAGAAAAGTAGCGTATTACACAGCGAAATAGCATGGGAAGAAGAAGGAGCATTATCTTTGAACATATTTTTTTTCTTGGATCTACTAGGGGGCTCCAACAATTTCCATTTATCATCAGGGGGGAGTTATATCATAGATTGGGATTGAGAAAAAGATTTTTCTCTAGTAAATAGTTACATAAATGCCATAAATCAAGCCCTAGTGTAAAGGATGGAAAACCTTTTCTAAAGAACATTTATCCATAGGCAATTATAAGAAGAATAGAAAACTAACAAACTTATGATACCTTAAGTATTGAAGAAGGGGAAATGATACTCCCGGACTATCGCAAAATAGCCCTCCAACATGAAAACTTAATCAAGTGGTAGCTTACAACACCCCATGGCACCAGTAAATCTTCCCTGCTAAACCCATTTCAATATCTCTTCAATCTCTCATTACCTTCCAGTAACATCAAAATCTATCCCTAGAATGCTTGTTTCCAACTAAATATAGGCACTTTTTCTCCTTTGCACTTCAACCAGTAAATTGAACCAAAAATTCTATATACTAATTATATTATGTATAAAAATATAAATTATTATAACATTTAATACTAGACAATACCCACATATATTAGGAACATTCTTTAAAGGTGCAAAAATAAAAAATCATCTAAAATATAATAAGAACAAAGCTATCTGCACACAAAGAGTATTTATAAAATTTAATAAAGAAATTAGAGGGTTTTTGTTGGAAACCACTGAGGAATATAATAATCCAAAGAATGAAAAAGGGAAAACTCCAAACTAAATACCAATAAGATCTAAGAAAAATAAGAAAAAAGAAATAAATTCAAGAAAAGAAACCCTTCACCAATTACTACAAGATGCAAAGGTATTTCAGGTAGAGGTGGAAGAAGAACTAGCACTTCTAGATCAAGTTGATGAAGGGATAAATAATAATAAGAAAAATCCCATTGCAAAAAAATTTAATGAGACCGAAATTATATTGGAGAATAATGAGAAAAGGAGCTCTGATCCAATCATTAATATCAATATTGACATCCCCATAGAGTTGGAATCAATTTACGATTTCATGGGTTTAAACAAAGAAGTAGAAGTTGAGAATGTAGAAGCAATGATGGAGAAACAACATATTATAGAGAGAATATTGGAAGAAATAGAAATAGAGGAAGTTGTTGGGAACAGAGCAACAAAATATCTAGAAGGAGTAGAAATAGAGGTAGATAGTTTGGGAATATCACTAACATTCCTTGGCAAAGATACTCCTGATTGTGCTAAATGTGCAAAGGAAAGGGGAAGAAAATCTACTGCATAATTAAGACAAAAAGATGGCTCGATAGAAGAACAAGAAAAGATAACAACGCTCTTTAGGATAAGGAAGGTGAAGTGCCTTCCCAATGAGACATGAAGTTGATAACTTGGAATGTTAGGGTGGATGAATGCCCCTAACAAATAGCACATAATTAAGTGTAGCATCTTCTTTTCCAATGCATAATTGATACATTGCAAGAAACTAAACTAAACAATAAATAGAGCTCTTAAAAAAGAGAATAGGACTATGGAATCTAGAAATGGTAGAGCCAGATGGAGCTTTAGGAGGATTAGTTATTGTGTGGGATCCGAGAATGATCATATTTGAGAAAATAATGAGTCACAAAGACTGACAGAGCAGAAGAATTAAAAGCATAAACAACAAACTAAATTTTATCGTGACTAATGTGTATGTAACTATACAAAACAACCAGAAAAAGGAGGTCTAGGAAGAAATTGAAGCTTCTTGAGAAACTACCTAGATCAAAATTGTATAATAGGAGGAGATTTTTATGCCATATTAGATTTGTTAGCAAAAAGTGGAGGAATTACAAGAGTGTTGCAGTCCCAAATAGATTTTAGAAATTGGGTTAATCATACCAATCTGATGGAAATTAAAACTGATAATAGATATTGTACATGGAATAATAGGAGGATAGGATTTAGTAACATAGCAAAAAATCTCAACACCTATTTTTCTTGAGAGGTAACTTGGCAGATTTTAATTATGATTTTAGCTCAATAATTCTTCCAAGTTCTAGTTCAGACCATTTTCTTATTCACCTAATCATTAATGAAGAAAAAAGGCCCAAAAGATGCCACTTTAAATTTGAGAAAATATGGATGAAAGATGAAAACTTCATTAAAATTGAATAAAACAATGGTGGAGTGAAGAAAAAATTTGGGATTCTAAAATATTCTTCTTTGTATCAAAATTAAAAGCAATTAAGAGAAGGATTCTTAATTTCAATAAGGAATGTTTTGGAAACATCTTTGAACTAAGAAGATAGAACAGGAAATAGATAATTTAAATAATGAGGTGATTACAAATGGAATGGACCAAGAAAGGTTTTTAAAAGAAAAAAGAGCTTCTAGGTAGATGCAAAGACATATTAACCAAGGAAGAAATCTTTTAAAGACACAAATCCAGAGAATTATGCCTCTAGATGAAGGTGAAAAAAACACAAAATTATTCCACAATAGTACCAAACAAAGAAGGGCCATAAATAGAATACCTAAGATTAAGAAGGAAAATGAGAAGATTACAAAGCATCCAACGAAAATAGCTAAAGAATATATGTAATTTTTTAATAAAATTTTGAATTGCTCGGAAGGATTAGATTTAGAAGCTCAACAAAAAATAATATCAAAAATTTCTAAAATAATTACAAAAGAACAAAATAAGATGTTGAAAGAGAGATTTTCAATAACAGAAATAGAGGTAGTGATGAATCTGTTAAATCTGGGAAAGCCCTAGGGCTGGATGGATTTCCAACATGCTTTTTCCAAAAATGTTGGCATTTTCTATGGGAAGAATAGGCTGAGGCCTTAGAAAATATGAGAAACTTGGGAAGGTTTCTTAAAGAAATTAACAATACATTCAGCGCCATGATTCCCAAAAAAGATAAATCTGAAAGTTTAGATGATTAAAGACTGTTTTCATTATGAAATACTATATATAAAATATTAGCAAAAATTATGGCAAACAAAATAAAGAAATTTTTACTATAAATTATAGTTGAGGAACATACATGTTTTTGATAGATAAAAGCAGCAGAAGGGTGCTGGCCTATAGAACAGAGGACTAGTAGCACATTAAAAGCATATTAATGTGACCAGTCAAGTAGCAGTAATAGAATAACAGTGTTCAGCAATTCTAAATCTACCCCTATCAAAAACAAAAATCACCTTACTAGATCTATGAATTAAACCAAGGTATCTAGTACTAGCAGTATCAAGTAAAGTATCGATTAAAGTATCATTAATATGCCCCATAGGGCTAACTAGAAAGCAATATAAACTAATAAAAACCCCATTTCCAGAACAGGGGGACCCAGGGCTAAACCCTTTCAAAATTAACCAACACATGGGAAATCGACTAATTATTGCCACCCAACTACTTAGATAGCAGTAAGTCACCCATTCTTCCTGCAAGAATAGGAGGAGGTTCTTGTTGTCTTCATTCTCTTCTAGAGTGCCACCTACCAGCTTATCCTGTAAATGACAAAGGGTCATCACCGAAGTGTGCATAATCTTCAAGCCAAATTTATTGGTTAGCCTACATTGGTTCATCAGCTCCTGCATATTATTCTTTATCTCAACAATCTCTTTGTCCAACTTCTCAAACCTCCTCTTAAGATTCCCTTTGAGCTTGTTATTATCCTCCAGGGCTTTAGTGTTGTGAGCAGGGGAAAGGGGCTTCTCCAAAGGATTGTGAGCAGGGCTTGGGGGCGAGGTAGAGATGATGGGGACCTCCATATGAGGGGGGCTCATGTGGTCCTCAAAGGAATCATTCATAGATTCAGTGGACTGGGAGTCCTTGTCAAACGTGGAGAGCTCTTTAGTCACCATTTCTAGCAGTTTATGTTTGCATTTCTCTTTGGCTATTTTGTTAGATCTCCTTCTACCCGAGCCACTCAGGTCCACCTCCAAGCTAACCTGGCTCTCCATTAATTTTCTTTTTTTGGCCTTACAATCAATCTCTGGGGTACTACCATCCTCCTTCCTATTTTTAATATCCTCAGACTCGGAGACATAAGACACTTCCTGGGCATCCTTCCTGTTGAATGGATTCTTGATACATTTTTTCCTATTCTTACCCTCTTTGGTGCTAGGAATAACCTCCTAGGTAATACAGACGGACTGGGAGGAGGAATGGGTGGGGTTTTTAGCTGGGGAATCCTCCTGTGTCATTTCTTGAATAACTGGGGGGGCTGAGGGGAGAGACAAATGGCTTTGTGGAACTGGTAGAGGCAGAGGAGAAGGCCTTGGTGAAGGATAGGCATTTTCTTAGCAGGATTCTCCTTGATGTCAAGGATATTGCTTGAAATGGAGTTCACCAGAAAGAAGGGGATGGGTATAAAATCCTTGTTCCTCACATGGTTTAGAAATGGTAAATGGTAATAATAAAAGATAGTGAACTTACCCTCCAAAGTGAAGTATTTCATCACAATGAGGCAGATTTTCGGCCAGAAATCTGGCAGCTCCTCCCTATTGAAACCCCCCTTGCTTTTTCACCGACATCTCACCATCCTTAAAGAACTGATTGAGGCTAGTCAAGTCTGGAGTTCGACTGGTTTTCTTGTATTTTCTCCTTTTCATTGATAGCCCAGTCACCTTAGCTATCACCTCCTCATTTAGATGGAAGTGAATGCTGCCCACAGAAATACTTCTGTTATTCCAAGATGACATGAACTGTTTGGATATTTGTTCGTCATGCCCACACTTCATTCTCTCCATGAAGCGCCAAATTCCACTCTCCTTGCAATAATGAGTCACGAGTGCATTAGAGGAGAAGGTCTCATCAATTTTATCAAGCTTAGTGCAGAGAGTGTTTCCTCCCATTTCAAATTTCAGACCCTCCTTCGCTAGTATAAGCTGGTAAACATAGAGCTGAGTATCTCTGCAAAACTTGATAAACCCTTTGCTATTACAAAACTTTTCCAGAGATAACTTAAACTAGGAAAAGTTTTGGGAAATGGGCTTCGTACCACCAAATCTAACAGATCTGCGGGTGCCATTAATAGTAATAATATCAAGGATACACTTGTCCTCTTTAGCCAAGTAATCCCTCTTATTCGAACAGCATCTCCTCCACACGCTTAAAAGGTAATTATGATTTTTTAATGGGAAAATGGGTTCTCTTTTCCATAATTGCAAAAAATCATCAGGACATGCCAGCACGTGATCCAGTGAGGATTTGTAATGAATAATATATCGTGGCATATTTAAACTTTGATATTCATTTCTCCCCCAATTATTTGCTGAGTCACCACAGGTAAATCACTAACTGCCCTCTAATTGTTGAGTTTAGCTTGCCTTAGGCCCATTGTTGCCATGGAGTCAGCAACGAAATTCCCTTCCTTGTATGTGTGAGTTATGGTAGTGCACTCGATGCTATTAATTAGCTCACCAACCTCCCTAATGATAGGTCTAGCCTACCACCCCACACTAGCACCACTTTTGATAGCCTCAACCACCACCTTGGAATCCCCCTCAATAGCCAGTTGTCTGACATTCAAATGTTTTGCAAATTCAATCCCACAGAGAAGAGCCAAACCTTCTACCTAGGTGACCGTGCAATTGTTGATGGGACTAGCATAGGCCAACAGGTAGACACCTCTATGATCTCTCAGAACGCCACCCCCACCTTGGTACATATTATTTGCCACCCCATCAAAATTTGATTTAATCCATCCTCTAGGGGGGGCCACCCATTTGGTGGCTTTTCTAGCTATCTTTTTAGCATCATCAACTCTGGAGAACCTAGCAAGGATGTTCCATTTGTTAGCAAATCTCACATCCCAAGCAGAAGGAGGGTAAGAAGGGGGCTTCCATTTGGCCATCCTAGCATTTTCACATAAGAGCATAGTATGAGGAACATACATGTTTTGTCCTAGGTAGGTCCATTTTTTATGGAGTAATCATAGCACAAGAATTAATCCATACTATATAGAAAAATGACAATCCTAGTATGTTGATTACATTAGACATTTAAAAAGCCTATGACAAAGTGAACTGGAGGTTCCTATGTAAATATCTAGAAATCTTTGGCTTTTCTAAACAATGGATCAACCACATCTTTGAGTGGATATCAAGCCCAAGAATCTCACTTTTAATTAATGGAACTCTGGAAGACTTCTTCAGTATATCAAGAGGGCTCATGCAAGGGGACCAGATTTTCCATTTTCTATTAACAATAATAGTTGAAGCCTTAGGTAGAAAAATAAAAAAAATCTCAAGAAAATGAACAAGTTAAAGGTATAAAAGTAACTGGTGATATATAGTACACATTACACATCAGCAATTTACTGATGATACTATGTTGTTTGGGGAAGGAGAGAAAAAGGAAGAAAAACAATTTAAAGAAATCCTTAGTTACTATTCTAGAGCATCAAGATAAGTGGTAAGTTTGGAAAGTCTGAAGTATTATTCTTTAATGTGAATCCCATGAAAGAAGTAGGAATATGCAATATTATGAATTGCAAAAATGGGGAGCTCCCATGTAAATATATAGGATTACCCTTGGATAAAGGCACTGTTACCTAAATTTTCTTGTTTTACAAATTTGGCTAAATCTATCCCAAGGTTTGCATTTTTATCCTCCCGAGCATCCCTGAAAGTTTCATGGCTTTATGTCTTATCTCCTGGCCTCTACAAATTCTTTTTGTCCCCTGGTCTGCAAGTTTAAATTTTGAAAAAAGTGACCATTGTGCCAAATAAACCCTGAAAACCCTAAGACAGGTTCTATTTCATCGTTACTTTATCGGCCACTTAAGTCCTGATATTTCCCATGTGCACTTTAATTCTATTGGTCGGTCACCAGTTCTCTAAGTTCTTCGGTAGTTCCTCTTTCTATTCAGTGATTCGGCGACTAAGGCTTTAGTCGAACAATCTCTCAATCAAACCCCGAGTTAGACCTTTGGTTCGGCGATTCAGTGAATGCCTTGTTCGCGTATTCTCCAGACTTAACTAAGGTTAAGTATTTCATTAAGTGACTCGGCGAATTTCCTTTGGTTGCATAATCACTAAGTTGTTCGATGGTCACTTTATGTGGGGTCCCAGTTAAGCAAGATCAACAGTCATCGTGAGTTTGCATTGGGTCTGTCAGAGGCTTGTGATCTTGCGACAGTCGTTGATCCTTCCTTATGATGCAACGCTTCAAACTTTATGTGGGTCCACTACCACATTGTCCTATGTGGAGGCTTTTGATTGGATGGAGGTAATGATTTGGAACTTTGTCAGAATGGGCCCAGCGAACTGTCTAGCTTTTAATCCAACGGCTGGCATGTATTCTCATGGAGTTTTTCTAACACATGAGACTATGCGCTGACCATCAATTTCACTTTGTTGTTAGAGCCTTGTCAGGTGGGTCCTCATTTTCAGACATGCTCACGTTTAATTGGTCCACATAGCGATGACTGGGATGTGTCAGTGGGGCCGTGTCAAAGTATTTGCAGGGATGTCAAAAGGATAGGGATCTATGGCTAGCGCATGTTCTGAAGGAATCTTTTGAGGGTATGTGATCATGCGCTAACCGTCCATTTTGCCAAGTGTTCGGGTTCTATCAGGTGGGTCCATGCCAGGTCAGGGTGACATGCTAGTTTGTGATTGGCCAAAATAAAGAGATGTTTCAGTGGGACCAGTGCGACATGTTGCTGACATGCATACTTTTGATTGGCTGTCGTGTGATGATGAGGACTTACAGGTGGACCCGATCTGTCAGAGGGGTTCCAGTTCTAAAAGGCTCTACAACTGGCGCATGTTCTAAAGGAATATTTGAGGGCTATGAGATAATGCACCCGCCGTTAGATGCGAATCTAAAACTTCAGTGGGTCTAATGTCAAAATTTGTTGAGGTGTTTGCTGATGAGGTGGACGGGGTGAATAGAATATTGACAAGTGGCAGGTCTGGGCCCAGGGTTAAGGAAATATTACATGAATCAATGACTAAAGGGTTATCTCATATTTTCCAGACTTAACCAGGGTCAGCTAAAAGTTTTGGTGATTTAGCAAACAAAGGAAAATTAGAACTTGAGGTAAATGCCAAGTTAAATTTGCAGTCAAGCCGTGCCCAGGTAAAAGGGAAAGATCTAACGGCCGCATTTTAAAGTTAGATCAAAATTTGAATGTCAACTATCGATGAAGAAAAGTATGGCACCACCTGTGATCATTAATATATTTAAATTCAAATATCTCAAATATCAGATTTGAATAGTTATGGTGAGCCTGAGTTGCAGGTAAGTAGACGGATCATGGCGGCTGGAAAATTTGCCAATGTAAACATAAAATGGACACACAAACATAGATATTTGATCAGCTAGGATATTTTCGTGGGCATTTATGGTTGAAATTGATAGAATTAGGGTTTTATTGTTGTATGAAAATTTTTGTAACCCTAATTAGATATTTTTGCTCCTGCTTGCGTGCAAAAAGGAGATATATATATATATATATATATATATATATATATATATATATATATATATATATATATATATATATATATATATATATATATATATATATATATATATATATATATATATATATATATATATATATATATATATATTTGTTGAGTGCTTTAGAGCAGAGAGTTGGACAATTGTAAAAGAAGTTTACCTTTCTTATGAGTCATCTGTGGTACTCTTTCTACCCTCTGGCTTCCATAGTTGTAAATTCCCATTGATTATTCAGATATTGTAAGGTATTTTGTGGCATTCTTCATGTCCCTATGCTTCTTGGCTGGGTTATCTCTTAATGAATTTAGTATTTATATGTTTTTTAGTGATATCTTAGGGTTCTTGATCCTTCTTTATTTTTGCAATTCATGTGTATTCTTGTGGATGATTTGATGTGAATTATTTTGTGGGTATACTACAACCCCTTAACAATCTTGTCTCATTCCTATACCTAGTTGTAGAGGTGAATGTTTGTTTGCAGGTCATAGATTGTTGCCTAATCTTAAGAGTGTTATTGTTTGTGAAAGAATCTCTCTCTTTCCCTGAATACCCTCTTTTATTTGCAGACCCTTCTATGAAATACTTATGCAAGCCTATTCAGTGAGTTGTGATCCCCTAGACCTAAGTTTGTGCATTGATTTCATCTTCTATACTATAATTCATACCATATTTTCCGTGTATCACCTAGTAGGTAGTTTTCTTTCAAGTTATTTCTCTTTCATGCATTCCTTCTATCCCTTTTCCCCTCAAAGTTTTACTTTCCTGTCAAGAATAAAATTAAGGTGATTATCTAAGAGGAACCAGCCTAGAACCTGGAGGTCTCATTTGAGTTAGCATAGGTCCCACAACCTGGAGATGATTCCCATGTTATACTAGGTTATCAAGACCAAGAGAGCTTGAAACAAGGGTGCAAACTTATTGTATAACAATTCTGGCATGCCCGGTGGGACTACAAACAAAAGGTTCCTTGTTTGAAATTTATGCTATCTATTATATACTAATTGCATAATATAGACTTTTAGAAGTTGTTCTATCAAGTATATCTGGCGACTCCATTGGTGTAAGGATTCAGGACAACCTTGTTCAAGGTTTGTGAGAAAGATTGAGACTAGGAGCTCAAAGGCTATTGAATTTTTAGAGTTGCCCTCAAAAAGAAGCTACAAGGGTAGGTCGACTCAAAGAACATCCCCTGCAAGGAGAGTTCAATCTACACCTCTTGATACTGCAGAAAGGAGACCTTTTCCCTTTCATTTCAAAACAAGAGGAAGATCTCTAACTAGAGATCTAGAAGAAGATTCAAATCCAGTAGCAAATACAACTCACATAGTTGTTAATCTTCAAATCATAACTCCTACAATGGCTAGATAGTTTGCCTTTGCACCTTTCAACCAAAGAAGTCCATTGACTTTTGTTGTACATCATGATGTGCCATTGGTGGCATTAAAGAGTCTACCTGATTTCACAGGTGAAGGGCAAACAACTAATTTTGAGCACATAAGAGATGTGACCACCATCTGCAACATACATAACATAACTCAAGAAGATGTGGCCACCAAGTTATTAGCAGCCTCTTTAAAAGGTAAGGCTCTTGAATGGTTTAGAACTCTAGCTATGGGTTCCATTAATTTATGGGATGGATTAGGGGATGCATTAAGTAAGCATTTTGAGGATAAATCAAACAACTTGTCTTTGGTTGAACAGTTGACAACCATTAAGAGAGACCCTCAAGAACAAATGACAGATTACAATAGTAGATTCCTCAAGACATGGAATAGAATTCCAGTCTCAGTAAGACCATCAGTTGACCATGCTTTCCTATACTACTTGTAAAGTTTGAATGGTCAAATTTCTGTCATGATCCAATCTATGGGTGGTACTTCTTTACCCCAAGCTTTTGACACAGTTGTCAAGGCTAAAAAATGTTTAATCCAAGATGACATGATAGGTTGAAGGCCACCTATGCCCATCTTCCCTAGCCTTCAACCCATTGCACCCACACAAGTACCCCCATTTACCCCTATTCCCACCATATTAGCACCTCAGCCTAGTACTAGCGGTTTAGAGTTAAGAACAAGTTTCTCTCAAGAGATGCAAGAGATAAAGAGTAGTCAAGAAAGCAGTAAGAAAGAAATGACAAACTTGTTGCAGACCTTGACTAAAGAGGTCACAAATCTAAAGAGGCAAGGGCAAGGAATTAGACCACCCTTTCAGCCTCAAGGCCAAGGTCCCAATCAGCAATATCAGAATTAAGGACAGCCTTATCAGCAAAATAGGCCACCATTCCAAGGAGGTTATCAAGGACAAAGGCAAAATTTTAATCAGAGACCATTCCAACCATATAACCCTACACCTCTCAATTCTGCAAATCCAGTTAGGGATATGGTTCCTAGTCAAAATAATATGGCTATGGATAATGAATGGTGTTTTCCTTGTAATCAGCCTCACAATCAGGCTACATGTTCAAATGGATGGATGAACCAAGATCTAATGGTTCAAAATGTCTCACAAGCTCAATTAGAGGCCTCATCCAGTGGATCAGTTCCTCAACAAGAATTACAAGAAAATGAGACTGCTCTCTTCAATTGGGAGCAGCTAGACTTCAATGGGGTCAATGATGAATTTTCTATAGCTGGTAATACAAGAGAAAATAGAAGAGCTCAAGAGATGGAGTGGGCAGATTCTGGTACTAAGGAGACTACATCTGCAGAACCAGTGCAGTAGGCTACTCCTACCACACTCAAAAAGACTCCTGCCATCACAAGCAAAGAAGGCCAACTTTCCAAAGAAGTGGAGCCCATCATGGTGAAAACACAACAAAGAGTACACAATGCGACACCTTTCAATATTTTAGACAACATGAAGAAGGTGAATGTCACCATGTCTATGTGGGACTCTTTGGCTATCCCAGGGCAGTCTAAAATTTTGAAGAAGGCCATAACTGAAGTAACAACTCCTCAGCCTGCAAAAGAAGCTACAAAGCCACTGTTGGTTAACACTGATCAAGAAAAGGAGACTTCAAGTAGAAACTCCAAGGCCAATACCATGCAAGGTAGGAACTCAAAACCACCTCCCTTTTATGTATCTTTAATCATTGGGAAATATTTAGTACATAATTGTATGGTAGATAGTGGAGCTACTAGCACTGTAATGCCCAAGAAAGTGGCTGACCAATTAGGACTAAAATATGAACCCTTTCAAAAGAAGGTTAGACAACTTGATGGATCCTCAATCAATACTATAGGTGTGGCCAAGGATACCAGCCTGATCCTTCATGCTAGTCCTAATTTCTCCATCCTCCTTGATATATATATCATAGATCTCCCTGCATTGTTTACTATATGTCTTTCAAGGGAGTTTACAGCTAAGATAGGAGGCTATCTATCTTCTGACTAGTCTCACATGCTATTTCATACAAGGTATGGGACCAAGGTCACCATTAAATCAAAACCATTGGCAACACACCATATAGAACCATATGTGTCCAATACCATCAATGTAAACTACCCTATATTTGATGATAGTGACTTCCAAACCATTGGAGAAGCAAACACTAAGATAGATAATATCGCTAATATTCTTCTAGATGAAAGAGCTTCAGAGGCCCAAGAAAATATTATTTGGGATTTTGGTCTAGGAATTTATTTAATACAAGAGAGTGGATCTATAGAGCCAAGCCTTTTCAAAGAAGACACTGATTCAGAGGATCAGAATAATTAGGTTTGGGAACTATTTTTTGATGGAGCTAGAAGTAGACATGGTTCTGGTGGTGGTGCTATGTTAGTGTCCCCAAAAGGAGAAAGGTATTATACTACTTTCAGATTCAATTTCTCTTGCACTAGCAACACTGCAAAATATGAAAGCCTTGTGAATGGACTGGAGTGGGCTAGAAAAAGAGGGCTCAAAGCCTTAAAAATTTATGGTGACAGTGAGCTAGTTGTTAGCCAAGTGAGAGAGAAGTGCAACCAAGAATGAAACCTTGAAAGAATACAAACATAGAGTTTGGGATGTAATTGAAGATTTTTGTGCTTTCAATATTGTTGCTATCCTTAGGAAGCTAAATCAAAATGCAGATAGATTAGTTGCTGTTGGATCTCAGTATGATATTCTAAATAGCATTTCAAAAGAAATAGATCAATAGCATATCAAAGTGATTGTCAGACCCTCTATTCCTGATAATGATGTCAATTGGAAAGTGTTTGACAATGATGAACAAATTTTTTAGTTCTTGTTTGAAGAGGATGTCTTTTCAAGGCATAATCAAGAGAGGTTATCATAGAACTGTGGTGATCAAGTGATACAACTTAAGTCCAATAAGATGCCTAGAGGTCTTGTCACCTTAGAGACTATCTTCAACAAGGATGATCAAGTTAAGAAGAACAAAGTTGGCCCGGTAGTTCAACAAGAACATTGTGTTGAATTAGAATTGGAACCAGGTAAGAGCTTAAAAATTGGAAAGGTAAACACTGAATTGGAAAAGCAAGCTTACACTCAGTTATTTAAAGAATTTAGTGATGTATTTACATGGCAATATGAAGACCTCAAAGGTTTTGATCCAGCCCTTGCTCAACACACTATTGAATTAGAGACTAATGCTAAACCAGTAAGGCAAAAGCAAATGCCTATTAATCCCAAGCTTGAGCCACTTATGCATAGAGAGGTGCTCAAATTAATAGAAAGTGGTATCGTCTACCCCATTAAGCATACTAGTTGGGTTTCCAAACTTGTTCCTATCAGGAAGAAGAATGGGGAGTTGAGGCTATGTGTTGATTTCAGGGATCTTAACAGGGCCTCCTTAAAGGACCGCCATCCACTACCCTCAATGGAGAAAATCTTACAATTTGTCTCTGGATCTGAGAGATTTTCATTATTGGATGGATATTCAGGATACAATCAGATCCTAGTTAATGAAGAGGATCAATATAAGACTACATTTACAACCAAGTGGGGAACCATGACTTATCAAAATATGCCCTTTGGTTTGTCAAATGTAGGTGCTACATTTCAAAAGGAAATGGATATGGCCTTTAAAAGCCTCATGTACAAGTTTGTACTAGTCTACTTGGATGACATAACTGTCTATTCTAACATATAGCAGACCATATCAAACATCTGAGGAAGATCTTTGAAAGGTGTAGAGAATTTGGGATATCTCTTACTCCTAAGAAATGTGCGTTTTTAGTTCATGAAGGAAAATTTTTGGGATATGTAGTGTCCAAAGAAGGAATTACAGTGGATCCTAAGAGAATTGCAGCCATCCTAGAGCTACCATTGCCACACCATAGGAAAAGTCTCCAATATTTCATAGGAAAGATTAATTTTGTTAGGCACTTCTTGCCTAATATTGCATATTTACTAAGGCCTTTGACAACCATGTTAAAGAAGAGTTCAACTTTCAGCTGGACTAAAGAAGGAAAAGCTAATTTTCAAGCTATCAAAGAGGCCTTGACAGAGGCTCCTACCCTGCTAAACCCAAATTTTAGTAAAGACTTTATCCTTTATGCTTATGGAGGTCATGATGCTATATCTGCAATGTTGACCCAAGAAAATTTAGATGGATTGGAGCAACCTATTGCTTTCTTCAACAAAGGTTTAGAAGAGTATGAACAAAGATACTCTTTTGTAGAGAAACATGTACTTTCTATGGTGAAGAGCCTTAAGAAATTTAGATATCTATTGACCCATAGCAAGGTACACTTGAAAGTTACTCATCCAAGTGTCAAATAATTTTTGCTTTCCAAGGACCTAAATGAGAAAAGAGTTGGTTGGATCACCAAGGTGATGGAATATGACATTGATATTTAGACCACCAAGCTGGTTAGAGGAAGAGGTCTTTGTGAGCATTTGGCAGGGGATGAAAGTTCAAAGAAATAAGAACAAATGGATGCATCTTTGGTTGTGCATTCTACAGAGGAACATGCCCAGGCATCGGGTTGGTTGCCTAACAAGGTTCATTACTTGAAGACAGGACAATGTCCTATAGGTTTGGATTCAGCAAAAAGAAGATATTATATATTACAATCTGTTCCTTTTGTGCTGATAGATGAAGTTCTCTTTAGAAAGGATCACAATGGTGTCCTTTTAAGGTGCATTGATTTAGAAAAGATAGCTGATGTCCTATTTGAGTTTCATGATGGACCTTCTGGAGCTCACTTCTCTCCTAGGACTGCTACTTTTAAAATCATGAGGGCTGAGTACTATTGGCCATCTATCTTTAAGGATAGTCATGAGTATGTAAGAAAATGCATCAAATGTGCTATGTTTGCAGGAAAGGAAAGGCTTGCAGCCTTGCCCCTACAGCCAATCAGAACAGAGCAACCTTTCATGAAAAGGGGCATAGATTTTATTGGTATGATCAATCCTCCATCTAGTGCAGGCCACAAGTGGATAATCACTGCAACAAATTATTTCACTAGATGGATAGAGGTAGTTGCCTTAAAAGAATCAAATGAGAGTGTTGTATTAAGCTTTTATGATGATATAATCCATAGATTCGACACTCCAGACTCCATAATATCAGATAATGTATTGGCATTTATATGCCTTAAAGTCTTAGAATGGGCCATCAGAAATGACATTTATCTGAATACAAGTTCAAATTATTACCCTCAAGGCAATGGCTTAGAAAAATCAACAAACAAGAACTTGATTAGGATAATTAAGAAGACCTGCAGGATAATCAAAGAGGCTGGCATACTAAATTGAAATCTGGCTTGTGGTTAGACAAGATTACCCCAAAGAAGATCATTGGAAATTCTCCTTATATGTTATTATATAGTAGAGAGGCTAAGTTGTCCATTTCAACTAAATTGCTAGCTCTGGACTTAGCCACTCAATATATCCTATTTGAAGAAGGAGATCCTTTATAGATCAGGTATGCTCAGCTCATGGAATTAGAAGAACTCAGGGATGAATCCATGAAAGATATGGAGTTCCATCAGATTTAGACAAAGAGAAATTTTGATAAAAGGGCCAGGATCATAAATTTCAAAATTGGAGATGTAGTTCTCAAGTGGGATGAATTCAGATCTAGACTTGGTAGACATACAAAGTTTGATTCATTCTGGGGTGGACCATTTATTATAACAGAAAGCAAGGGGCCTAACGCTTTTCAGCTATCAACTCTTGAAGGAGATACCTTTCCCTTTTCAGTCAATTGTTTCCACTTGAAGCCCTATTTTGAGGTTAATCCATCTCTGTGAATACTTGTAAATATGTTTTTTTTCTTTCTTTCCATGTTTTCTAGGTTAGTTTTCCTGCTTTCCAAGAAGTGCTCGTGCACAGTTTTGTTCCCCAGTTCTAGTTCTACTTCTATGTCAGAAGATTGTATGCTCAGTAATGACCCCATGCCCAATGGATTTCTCAAGGCCACTGGTTTCCATGTCTAGTAAGCTGACATCTAGTAGAAATCACCAAAAAGTTACCCAAATTTTCCTGTTTCATACAAATTTGGCTAAATCTATCCCAAGCTCTACATTTTTATCCTGTCGAGCATCCCTGAAAGTTTCATGGCTTTATATCTTATCTCTTAGCCTCTGCAAATTCTTTTTGTCCCCTGGTCTGCAAGTTTAAATTTTGAAAAAAGTGACCGTTGTGCCAAATAAACCTTGAAAACCCTAAGCCAGGTTCTATTTCATCATTACTTTATCAGCCACTTAAGTCCTGATATTTCCCATGTGCGCTTTAATTCTATTGGTCAATCACCAGTTCTCTAAGTTCTCCAGCGGTTCCTCTTTCTATTCAGTGATTCCGCAACTAAGGCTTCAATCAGGCAATCTCTCAATCAAACCCCAGGTTAGACCTTTGGTTCGGTGATTTAGCGAATGCCTTGTTCATGTATTCTCCAGACTTAACTGAGGTTAAGTATTTCATTAAGAAACTTGGTGAATTTCCTTTTGTCACGTAATCGCTAAGTTGTCTAGCGATCACTTTATGTGGGGTCCCAGTTAAGCAAGATCAACAGTCATCGTGAGTTCGCATTGGGTCTGTCAGAGGCTTGTGATCTTGCAACAACCGTTGATCCTTCCTTATGATGTAGCACTTAAAACTTTATGTGGGTTCACTACCACGTTGTCCTATGTGGAGGCTTCTGATTGGTTAGAGGTAATGATTTGGAACTTTGTCAGAACGGGCCCAACAAACTGTCTAGCTTTTAATCTAATGGCTGGCATGTATTCTCATGGAGTTTTTCTGACACATGAGACTATGCGCCGACCATCAATTTCACTTTGTTGTCAGAGCCTTATCAGGTGGGTCCTCATTTTTTTCATGTGCTCATGTTTAATTGGTCCACATAGCGATGACTGGGATGTGTTAGTGGGGCCATGTCAAAGTATCTATAGGGATGTCAGAAAGATAGGGATCTATGGCTAGCGCATGTTCTGAAGGAATCATTTGAGGGTATGCAATCATGCGCTGACCATCCATTTTGCCAAGTGTTCAAGTTCTATCAGGTGGGTCCATGCTAGGTCAGGGTGACATGCTGATTTGTGATTGGCCAAAATAAAGAGATGTTTCAGTGGGACCGGTGCCGCATGTTGCTGACATGGATACTTTTGATTGGCTGTCGTGTGATGACGAGGACTTACAGGTGGACTTGATGTGTCAGAGGGGTCCTAGTTCTAATAGGATCTATGGATGGTGCATGTTTTGAAGGAATATTCAAGGGCTTTGAGATCATGCGCCCATTGTTAGATGCGAATCTAAAACTTTAGTGGGTCTGATGTCAGAATTTTCCGAGGTGTTTGCTGATGAGGCGGATGGGGCAAATAGAATATTGACAAGTGACAGGTCTGGGCCCGGGGTTAAGGAAATATTTCATGAATCAGTGACTAAAGGGTTATCTCATGTTCACCATACTTAACCAGGGTCAGTTAAAAGTTTTGATGATTCAGCGAACAAAGGAAAATTAGAACCTAAGGTAGATGCCAAGTTAAATTTGCAGTCAAGCCATGCCCGGGTAAAAGGGAAAGATCTAACGGCTGTGTTTTATAGTTAGATCAAAATTTGAATGTCAGTCGTCGATGAAGAAAAGTATGGTGCCACTTGTGACCGTTAATATATTTAAATTCAAATATCTCAAATATTAGATTTGAATAGTTATAGCGAGCCTGAGTTGCAAGTAAGTAGACAGATCATGGCAGCTGGAAAATTTACAGATGTAAACATAAAATGGACACACAAACACAGACATCTGATCAGCTAGGATATTTTCATGGGCATTTATGGCCGAAATTGATAGAATTAGGGTTTTATTATTGTATGAAAATTTGTGTAACCCTAATTGGATATTTTTGCTCCTGCCTACGTGCAAAAAGGAGAGATATATATATTTTTTTGAGAGCTTTAGAGTAGAGAGATGGACAATTGTAAAAGAATTTTACCTTTCTTATGAGTCATCTGTGGTATTCTTTCTACCCTCTGGCTTCCATAGTTGTAAATTCCCATTCATTATTCATATATTGTAAGGTATTTTGTGGCATTCTTCATGTCCCTACGCTTCTTGTCTGGGTTATCTCTTAATGAATTCAGTATTTATATGTTTTCTAGTGATATCTTAGGGATCTTGATCCTTCTTTCTTTCTACAATTCATGTGTATTATTGTGGATGATTTGATGTGAATGCTTTTGTGGGTATACTACAACCCCTTAACAATCTTGTCTCGTTCCTATACCTAGTTGTAGAGGTGAATGTTTATTTGCAGGTCATAGATTGTTGCCTAATCCTAAGAGTGTTATTGTTTGTGAAAGAATCTCTCTCTTTCCCTGAATACCCTCTTTTATTTGCAAACCCTTCTATGAAATACTTATGCAAGCCTATCCAGTGAGTTTTGATCCCCTAGACCTAAGTTTGTGCACTGATTTCATCTTCTATACTATAATTCATACCACATTTTTGGTTTATCACCTAGTAGGTAGTTTGCTTTCAAATTATTTCCCTTTCATGTAGTCCTTCTATCCCTTTTCCCCTCAAAGTTTTACTTTCCTATCAAGAAGCATATTAAGGTGATTATCCAAGAGGAACTATCCTAGAACCTGGAGGTCTCATCTGAGTTAGTATAGGTCCCACAACCTGGAGATGATTCCCATGTTATACTAGGTTATCAAGACCAAGAGAGCTTGAAACAAGGGTGCAAACTTAGTGTATAATAGGCACCAGATCTAACAAATTAGTGCATCAAATACTATAACAAAAAAGAGAAAAAGTTAGAATCATAGAAAGGAAAATGGCTATCAAATGCAAGAAGAAAAACAATGTTGATATTCATCCTTTCTGCAATATCTATTTGTCAAATGTCCTGCTTAGTCCACCCTCTACAGGTAAATAACAAAATAGAAAGGAAACTAAGATACTTTAACTGGAAAGGAACAACACACAAAAATAAATTCATGATGATAGCATGGAAGAAAATATCTAAACCAAGGAAGGGGGCCTAGGAATGAAAAGATTGACAGAACATAATACATCCCTGGGGACAAAACTGGTTTAGAGAATGTATAAGGACCCGACACTAATATGGGTCAAGATCCTTAACCATAAATACATTAATGGGGATGATCCGATCAATATATTCAAAAAAGTTGCCCTCCTAAAGGGTCACAAGTAAGAATTTTTCTTTTGGAAAGAGAGAAATAGAAATAGATAAGTTAACTTAGGATATAAAGTTAGGAGATCAAGCACTCTTCTAGAGTGACTCTTGGAGCGGTCAAACAAAAATTGATAAAATGAGAAATGTTAATTTAACACAAAGAAAATATTGATAGACCCATGGGGAGGTTATGTCAAATACTATATAGAATGCCCCAATGGAGATACTTATTTAGGTTGGAAATGGAAATCTATGGGTAACCATAATTTGTCAAGAAATGAAGTAGAAATCCTCAGAAGTATTTTGGATAAAAAGTTTATAACTATACGAAAAGTAAGAGATAGGTTGGTATGGAAAGAAGAAAAAATTGTGGACTATAATGCTAAGGATGGATATAAATATTTGATTGAAAAAAAACATATCCCACCCACAAAACTTCTAATAGACTTATGTTGGAATAAAATCTACCATCCAAAGAAAGACATATTACAAGGGAAGCCATCCAAAGGAGGATACTTATAGTAGATTGGCTTGCAAAAATAGGGTATGAAGAACCAACTAGATGCCCACTATGTGAAAAACAAGAAGAAACAACAAATCACTTAATAAATTATCCGTTCACCAATAAATATTGGAATTGGCTATGTAAAAAGCTTGGATGAAAAATTGCACTTCTCAATGATCTATTAGGTTTATTTTAAAGTTGGACAAATACACATTAGGGAGCCCTATGTGGTAATTTATGGATAACAACCCCATCCATCCTAATTTGGGAATATTGGAAAGAAAGAAATAGAATAATTTTTAAAGAAAGAAAAAAGGAGTGAGAATATATAATTAACAAAATGGAGGTAGCAAAAGTGGCAGTTACCAACAATAGATTAGCATCACACTAAAATAAGAATGCAACATTTACATATTGGAATGTAGAAATCATAAAAAGATGGAAAGGACTAAAAATCCAAATGTATATAGGGAAGGGGGAGATGACAACAAACAAAAATGAGCTCAATGCAAATGGACCCCACCCAAGTTTGGCTAGTATAAGCTAAACTTTGATGGTGCATCAAGGGAAAATCCAGGACTATAAAGCATTGGATGTAGCATCCATAACTAGGATGGATTAGAAATAGCTAGATTGGCCAATCCAATAGGCATTGAATCAAATAATAATACATAAATGAGGGTCTTAGCAAAAGGTTTTTTATTATCAAAGATCTACAAATCAATAAGTTAGAGATAGAAAGAGACTTGGCTATCGTGGTAAATGCAATCATAAAAGGATCTCCACCAAATTGGAAGTTCAATGCTCTCTTGGAGAGATCAATGGAATTATTAAAGTTATTTTAAAAACTCAATATCAACCACATTTATAAAGAAGGGAACACTACTACAAATAGTTTAAGAAATAAAGGAGTAGATAGGGAATTTATAGCAAGTATCAGATAATAAACAAAGAAGTTGGCCAAGTCAATATCTACAATATTTGGAAATTATACAATAACAAAATATAGCTCAATAACAACAATAGTACATATAATTGGAGATGGTTTAGTTTTTAATTGGGGTTGGGTAGGAATAAGTCTAAAATTTAGAATATTACTATAGCCTGCATAGATTGCGACTATAGATTACCGATATAAGGTAATGATTATTAATGAAAAAGGAGGTCATTTCATGGACACGATCTCAATCATTTCAAGCAATAATCACAATTAACCAAAGGGGTTCTATATACAACTAGTACCCCAACCCCATGTTAACTCAAGCAAGAACATTCATGAAAAGACTCTTAGGTAGGCTATATTATGCAAAGAAGTTTCTCAGTACATGCACAAGTTTTAGGATTATTCAGATTTGGATAGGAATAGATTAACTATGAAAAAATGGATACCCCAATATGTATGAGAACTAAGAAGCAACAAATGGCCTTTCTTGGGGAGGTGAAGATTGAAAGGCTAAGAAAAATCCTTAAATCTACCCATAGCCTAGTGATTAGGGCAATGCTAAAAATAATTAGAAATGAGTTCTCACTCTTGGAAGACCGTCACAAAGTTAATTCAAATGTGGTGGCTATGTTTTTAGCTATTGCTCTACATGTTGAGAAGGATAGGGTTGTGGTTGAGGAACTGTGTAGGAGAGTAAAAGCCTTCTTATTAACCTAGAAATGGTAATGTTCAATATTAATGAGGAACTCACAATACCTAAGCCAAGACACTATAACATGTTCAGTATTGGTGGGAACTCAGTTCTAAGAATTCCAATCCTTATCATTGAGGATTATGGATTGTCCAATGCTAGAATGCTAGGTATTAAAAGAAACGAAGAATTTCTTTTAAATTTGATGAAGATAAAGAGGGAGGTGGGGATTAATTGGCTTGAGAACTTTATGAGAGAAAATAGGGTAGATATGAGTGATGAGAAAGATATCCTTGAGGGTGGTGGAAAGTGGAATACCAAAGAATACTAAGTGGAATTTCTCTGGCACTAGAGTGTCAGCTTAAGGTGGAAATCATAGCTTCAACATGATGTTAGGAATGAATGCTGAATATGTCCTATGGGGGAGTATTCAGAGTCATTCTGTAGTAGTTGTATGTTGCATTCATGACTATTTTTTTCATTGATGTCAACACATTGATCTACTAGAGAATAACAGAGAAGCAGATAGTGTTTGTATTAGCGCATGTGGATAATTGTAGATCAAGCTATGCGGAGTTGAGGAATTTTCCTATATTGTGTCCTAATATTATGGTTAAGAGCATGTACATAAATTAAATTATTCATGACAAATATGTGTAATTTAGTGGAAACAGTATTCAGACAGTGTTCTTGAGAAGCGACTTGTGATAATTGGATTATATCTCCTAATCGAGATAGAATCTGGACATGCAAAATTGAACAGAGGTTGATAATATTTTGGAGGTGACCTAGATGAGACATCATAGTCAAAGGTCACACGTGTGAAGAATTATTTAGTTTGTAAGCCGACAGTTTTATGTGGTTATGAAATATTATGTAACATGTAATGATTTATATTTTGTATTTGGTTAAGCCTAGTTGGATGACTCTATTATAAATTATTTGAGTGTGGTATAAAGGAAGGATTGTTTTCCTTGATTTTATAAGGAAGTGGAATGAGAAATGATATAATATTGTAAGAGGATATGTGAATTAAGCAGATCTGGTGAAGCAGTTGGTGCGGTTTTGGCACAGAAAAAGGAGTTGCTAAGATTAGTAATTGTTGGTATTATTCTGTTCGGATAATACAGAGACTAGTTGGACAATGTGTTCGGTGATCCTTCCCTTGAAGCTGTTTGGACAGTGGGTCCTTCTACCTTCCATAACTCTTAACTGGGTTAGAATATTTTAATAGGGATTCAAAGTCTCCTAACAGGGACTGATATGTACTGAATGTATTTCATAAGACTCCCAGCAGATTCCATCCTCTCACAAGGAATTTTCATATTACTACATCTTTTGTGGGTACCATCCCCACTGGGGTTTACTCTCTAATCAAGAGGTTCCCTAGTTAACATATTTTGTGTTATTGTGTATGTTTATCTTTCTATGGTTGATGTTTATATTGGTTGCATGGTTGAAATTTGATAATGGTATTATAAGTTGATTTTATCTGATAACTGATTCACCCCCCCCCCCCCCCCTCTTAGTTATCTTGGTGGACTTTACTTTCTAACAATTGGTATCATAGCAGTAGGTCCTTGAAGGAAAATTTTAACAACTTAAGGAGATCTATGGTGAATCATTTCAAGAAAGAAAGCCCTAAGTTTGATGGAGTTAATAATGACAACTGGAAGGAAAAGATGAAGACACATCTGTTATGTTTAGGACTAGGATATTGGTTGATTACAAAGAATGATAAGAATATCATTGAATAAGATAAACTTGAAGATTTCACCAATAAGGAAAGAGATCTATTCACATGTAACATACTTGCTAGAGAAGCACTGTTGTCAGCTCTTCTAGAGAATGAATACAGTCAGGTAAAAATTCTAAGGACATCTCATGAAATTTGGTTAGCTTTACAATCTAATTTTGAAGGTGATGTACATGCGAAGAGAGTCAGATTACATAATTGGATATGTTCATTTGAAGATATAAGAATGATGGGAGATGAATCTATTATAAGCTATATTGGTAGGATATTAGAGATTTTTGCAAGTATCAAAGCTTGTGAAAGAAACAAAACTGAAGATGAAGTCATATGGAAGATCTTAAAGACACTGAACCTTGTGTTTAAGCAAACAACACAGATGATTGAACAAGTTATACCTTGTATTGAAAATTTTACCAGATAAACTGTTCTTAGAAGATTAGAAGCAGCAGAGACAGGCTTGAGATAGTTTGGAAACTTACCTAGAATTGAGACAACATTCAACAAACTTAGTGCTTTCCCTACTTTATCAAGAAGTACAAGTTTCAATGGACATTATGCTAGTTACAACAGATGTAAGATTGAAGAAGATAGAAAGATTGAGGAAGGAATTGCCTTTCTTTTGAAAAGAGAACTTGAAGGTAAGAAAATATGTAAATGTTGGACTTGTCAAGAATATCCATCTAAATGTCCCATGAGAGAGAAGAAATACAAGAAGAACTTTAAACTTAGAAGATTTAAAGAATGTTAATATGCTAATGCTGAAGAATTTGAGGCTAGCATTGAGAAAATATTAAGTGAAAGTGATAATGAAAGTGATGACATAGGATTTGTAGCAATAAAAGAAGAAAGCTCTAAAACTGAAGTGAGAGAAGAAAAAGCTTTGGTTTCTCAAGTAGAAAAGAAAATTGATTGGATTATAGATAGTGGTTGTTCACACCACATGACTAGAGATATGAAATTTTTTATAAAGTTTAACAACTATGATGGAGGAATTGTTAGAGTTGGAAACAATGCACCTTGCATGATAAAGGGAATAGTATCTATTACTCTTGATGGAAAGACTAACACTGATGATGTTTATTTTGTGGATGGATTGAAACATAATCTTTTACGTGTTGGAAAGTTGGTTGAAAAGGGATATCAAGTTTGGTTTACTGAGAAGACTTGTGTGATCAAAGATAAGAATGGTAATATGATTGGAACTGGATCAAGAACCATAGGTAATGTATTTCAGTTGAATCATGCTAAAAAAGACATGTTTGATTACTAAATTGATGACAGTTGGTTATGGCACAAAAGGTTCTATCACATAAACTTTGGTAACATTGTAAAAGAAAGTACTACATTTGCAGTAAGAGATTTGCCTAAGATTATGAAACCTACTACCATAATATGAAAAGAATGTGTTATGGATAAGCATAAAAGAAGTTCTTTTCCCAGTAAGAAGTTCACCACAATAGCAAAATTGGAAATTGTTCATACAGATCTAAGTGGTCCCACAAGGACTAGAGGATTCTATGGTAAAAGGTATTTTATGATTTCTATTGATGATTTTACTATAATGATGTGGATAGCATTTCTTAAAGAAAAGTCTAAAGCATTTGATAAGTTTAGATTGATTAAGAACAAATTTGAGAATGAATCTCGAATGAAGATTAAATGTTTAAGATTTGATAGAGGTGGAGAATTTACTTCAAAGGAATTTAATATTCTTTGTGAAGAGAATGATATTAAGAGATAGTTTTCAGCCCCTAGAACACCTGAAAAAAATGGTATTGCAGAAAGAAGGAACAAATCAATAACTGAGGTAGCAAGATCTATGTTATTTAAGACTGATTTGGTGAAGAAATTTTGGAGAGAAGCAGTGAACACAATAGTATATACAATGAACAGAGTACAAATCAGAGTAGACACAGATATAACACCTTATGAATTATGGTTTGGACATGCACCATCAGTTAAGTATTTCAAAATTTTTGGAAGCAAATGTTATATTAAGAGAGATGATGACATTGGTAAGTTTGATCCTAGAAGTGATGAAGGTATATTTCTTGGTTATTCATTGGAAGGCAAATCCTATAGATGTTTTAATAAAAGAACTAAGACTATTGTTGAGAGTATAAATGTTAAAGTTGATGAGAAGTTCAAAATTCAAGAAAGAATATTTGATTATGAATCAGATGAAGAAGTTCATCCTAGAATTGATCAAGAAAATGTTGAATTATTTTATGAAACTGAAACAGTGACACCTAACAAGAATCTAGCAAGAAATCATCCTACTGATCTGATTATTGGGAACATAGAAAAAGGAGTTCTTACAAGAAATAAGGTATAAGAAGAACTATGTTTGATTTCTCAAATTGAACCTAAAACTACTAAGGAAGCTTATAAATATGATAATTGGATTCAAGTAATGAAGGAAGAGCTAGATCAAATTGAAAAGAAAAAAAATTGGGAGTTGGTCCCTAGACCTAAAGATAAAAATGTTATAGGAACTAAATGGGTATTGAGAAATAAGATGAATGAACAAGGTGAAGTTGTAAGAAACAAAGAAATATTGGTATGTAAGAGATACTCATAGCAAGAAGGAATTGATTATGAAGAAACTTTTGCACCTGTTGCAAGAATTGAAGGAGTAAGAATGTTTTTGGCTTATGCAGTTTATAAAAAATTTAAAGTGTATCAGATGGATGTGAAGTCAGCATTTCTGAATGGAGAATTGGAAGAAGAAGCCTGCATTGATCAGCCTAAAGGTTTCCCTTTAACTCAAGAAGGAGACATGGTATGTAAATTGAACAAAGCTCTATATGGACTAAAGCAAGCACCTAGAACATGGTATGCAAGATTAGATAAGTATTTGATAACATTGGGATTTACCAAAGGCACTGCACATATTAATTTGTATCTGAAAGAGATTGAGAATGGTTTATTGATTGTAGTTAGTTTTGTTGATGATATTATCTTTGGAACAAAAGATGAAGCTAGTGATAAATTTGCTGATGAAATGAAGATAGAATTTGAAATGACCATGATTGGTGAAATGAAATATTTTTTAGGATTATAGATAACACAAAATAGTGATGGTATTTTCTTATCTCAGACAAAGTATCTGAAAGACTTATTGAAGAGATTGGAATGGAAAATTGTAAGCATGTTGGCACACCTATGGTAACTGGCTATAAGTTATCTAGCATAGTTGAAACACCTATAATTGAACAAAAGAAGTTTAGATCAATGATTGGAGGATTGAAATATTTAACTCATACAAGACCAGATATATCACATGCAGTTGGTATTGTTGCATGATTTCAAGCTAATCCTAAAGAGACATTATGCAGTAGTAAAAAGAATATTTCAGTATTTGAAAGGCACAACTAACTCATAGAGTTGTGATATGATAAATCAGATGACTTTACACTATGTGCATATAAAGATGTAGATTGGGGAGGTAGTGTTGATGACAAAAAGAGTACAAGTGGTGGAGCATTTTTTCTTGGAGGAAGATTGGTTTCTTGGCTAAGTAAGAAATAAAATTGTATTTCACAGAGCACAATAGAAGAAAAATATGTAGCAGCAACAAATATTTGTAATCAGATAATTTGGATGATACAAATATTGAAGGATATTGGAATTAAGTTCAATGAGCGTGTTATCATACATTGTGATAACACTAGTATAGTATGTATGTCTAAGAACCCTTTGTTGCATTCTAAAACAAAACATATAGAAATCAAGTATCATGTGGTTAGAGAAAAAGTTGTAGAAAAAGAAGTCATACTTGAGTATATCAATACAAAAGAGAAGATTGCAGATATATTTACAAAGCCTTTACCTAAAGACACATTTGAGTATTTGAGAGGTACGCTTGGTGTTATGCCCCAATCGACTTTTGAGTAATGATGTAGAAAGTTACATCAGTCCAGTGGTATAAGAGCTCTATCCGTTATGGACTATATGCTGATACTTCCTCTATGGGGGAGTATGTGTGTTTCTGAGCTGATTCATGAAGGAATCTTGTGAATGCATTTTCTGAATAGTGTCTTTTGACATTTGAGCTTGTATTGAATTGACATACTGATGCTTTCCTTGTCATTGATGTCAATGGGGGAGAAGGATACATGAAAAACACTTGGTGATTGATTGATGAAGAGGAATTGAAAAATTAAAGTACTAAGGAGAAATATACATTCAATGATTGATTGATTTGATTGATGAAGAGGATTCGAAAAGATAATATAGAACAACAGTATTGTATTTTGGTATTCATGGAACTTGGATGTTTTTCATCTATGTTGCCATCAATGGAAATGGGGGAGATTGTTACAAATGAATGATGAATATGTCCTATGGGAGAGTATTCAAAGTCATTCTATAGCAGTTGCATATTGCATTTATGACTGTGTTTGTCATTGATGTCAACACATTGATCTATTAGAGAATAGCAGAGAAGCAAACATTGTTTGTATTAGCGCATGTGGATAATTGCAGATCAAGCTATGCGAAGTTGAGCACTTGTTCTATATTGTGTCCTAAGATTACAATTAGTAGTGCATATAGAAATTTAATTATTCATGACAGAAATGTGTAATTTAGTGGAAATAGTATTCAGACAGTGTTCCTGAGAAGCATCTTGTGATAACTAGATTATATCTCCTAATTGGGAAAGAATCTGGACATACGAAGTTGAACAGAGGTTGATGATATTTCAAAGGTGACTTGGATGAGACAACATAATCATAGGTTACACGTGTGAAGAATTATTTAGTTTGGTGTAAGAAGCCCAAGTTGGCTCTCTCCGAATATTAAAGTCAAGACACCAAACTTTGATAATTTTTTTCAATAATTTCCTCAAATTGACTAAAACTCTCAAGACCATAATATGATCATTTATTTCCTTTCATTACAATATGCTATGCAATTCATTCTGAATCTAATTTATCAAACTAATCTATTCTTAACATACTGAAATTATACTCAACTTAACAAACTTCTATTTGAATATTACAAACCATTTGCCAAGCACAAGAACTATATCCTATCATTACAAAATAACTCAATGAACATCATAAGATTAAGCTTCTACCAACCAGTCACCACACTTCACATTTTCTATTATCCACATAAAAATTCTGACTTACGGATCTCCATGCTATAGGTCACAATAAAGGTAGAATCTCCCACATTACCAATCTATATTGAATCCGCAGTTGTTGATGACTATACTGATTTGCAATACCAATTATCTGCTGCTAACATTGACATTCCTTGCATAGTTTTGTAGACTTCAGCCCCAACACAAACACAGCAAACTCAATGAAATCTGATTCAAAACCTACCAACACTTAACGTTAACACCGGGCCTTATGTTAAGACTCCAACACCAGCAATCTCGAGCATTAACTACATTTCCAATCCCAATGGTCTACTTGCACATGAGACTCCAGACCCTATATTAAACGTGCTGATCAATGTACGACTTCAGGAAATGTCGTACAGTTCTAGTGCATACACAACCAATATTCAATTTGATTGATGCAATTCCAGAATTTGATATAATCCAAAATTTTTGATGCCTTCATCCACAATTAATTCAGACTACATCAACAATCAATTCAGACTATAGAATTAATCCCCATTGCATTTAATAATAAATACAATCTTGCCTATAGAACTTCAAACTCCAGGAATGAAACTTCTCCAAATTCAATAATCTTCAACAATTAATACACACATCCAGAACCTTCAATCAATTCAATATACCTCAGCATTGAATTGAAATCTAGTAATGTCCAACTATGAAATTCACCATTATTAGACAATGGCTCAAATCACCAAAGAGGAATCAGTCCTCAAAACCCTAGGCAGGGCAATTCTTCCAAACTCCTATAAAAATATGATTGCATAATGAATGAAATGAAAGTTCTTTTTTGTGCAAAATATATAGCTTTTTCAAAAAAGCACTTTTTTAATATTTCCCTTAATTGGCTTTAATAAATACTCCAACTTTATAATATAATATTATAAAGTCGTTAGTTATTAAATTAAATCAATATAATTTAATTTAATAATGTCTTTAAAATAAAGCCACAAAACCATCTGCCTGCAATCATCAAACTTCTGACAAGGCACCAAGACCAACTGCCCAACCAAAAATAGATACTGCCCTACCAGAAATAGCCACTGCTAAAAATAGACTTACTATAAATAGTAAGTCTCTCAAACTGGAGATTCACTGAAATTGAATCCTGAGATGTGTGATGCTCCGTGCAGACACCCTACTAATCCTGGCCATACCAGAAACCCCACTTACTAAAAATAGTAAGTTGGCCAAAATGACCCGAACAAAAAGCAGATCTGATAAACTGAACCTCCAAAATGGGATCCCATTACTGGCTCCAACATCCTGGCCCTCTCTGAACACCTGATTAGCTTGTGAGGGTCACAAAACCAAGCTAATCCTATAAGTCTAAAAATAGGGGACATTACAGTCCTCCCTTCCCAATATTGCTTGTCCTCAAGCAATCTAGAAAAAACAAGCAACATCATAAACCACCTGGATCCCAAGGATGGTCATATGCAATATCCTGATCCTCACCAAAATCCTTTGAAGGCAACATCATCAAAATAGATATTAGCAATTGTGAAACTATCCACAATAACTGAACAATTGATATCACTGATAAAAAATCTTGAAAGCCAACTGTAGAAGCTGAAACAACAAACACACCATCAGAACTCAACTCATCTGAAATAACCACTCTGTCAACATCTGAGTCCCTAACTAACTAGTACTCACACCCAACTACACTAAATAAATAACAATGACCACACATGCCCGTATCACTGTCAACAACTCTGACACTAGAAAAGCAGTCCTAAGTGTGCGAACACTGTGAACGGTCCAACTTGCAACGACCCAAACCAACTGCAAGTGATAGTGCTAACCCATCCCATAATAGATGGTAGGAAATCAGAGCTGACTTAACCCTGTGTAAAATCAAATCATCAACTAGAGGGTCAAAAGAGAAATGATGAAAGTTTCCCACCATATAATGCTGATAGGAACCCCCAAACTCCGCTACTGGCTCACCATCACTGAATTTGGAATCAGCAGATGGCCCCAATCTCTAACTTTGAGTGGCTGTAGGATGGATAGGACCCTGTGCAATCTGCTCAACAAACCCCACCTCAAGATCCTTGTGAGGTAGCATAGTAGAAAGGATCACCATAATCTCCCCAACCAATCTATGAATAGCACTAGTACCTCGGATGAGAACACCTTCTGACACTCTATGCGAGTCCAGATGAACACCTACACTATCCATCAAATACTCCAAGAATGGTTTAGTGCAGTAAAAATTATATTAGGAAGCATCAACATACTCCCCCACACACCACAACTGATCCCTCTGTAAAGGTGGCATGGCCAACTATACCACATTGTCATCTGTGTGAGAAGAATCAATCTGGGGACTCGACTCCACTGGTATCCCAAACTCATTAGGACCAGGTACTCCCAAATCTTGAAGATGTGTGTCAGCCAACAACATGTTCCTCAGTAACAACTGCAGGAGTAACCTCACCACCAACCACCTCAATATGTAAATGAACTAAATCTGGGGCTGGCGTAGACCGCAAATGCTCCAACTCCATGGTCACCTCATCTAACTGAAGCTGAGACTCCTATAAATCTCGATGAGTCATCTCCAAAGCCTCAGAAGTCACAGTGAGCTCCTGAGTAAGCTCACTCACCTCCTCCTCATGATCTAAGAGTGCCTCATAGGTTTTACTCCCCCACTCAACCAAGTGATCTCGGTCGGCTACCAACTGTAAGTAGTCCTATCTCAACATTCTGACAGCTTCACACAAAGCATGAACCTCTGTCAATGAAAGGTAACCAACATCATCCTCATCTATCATAGGTGCAGCCCAACTATTAACGGCCAACAACTGATGAGAGGCATCAAAGTGCACAAGAGTAGTAGCGATCTCTCTCTCGCCAGCTCGCAACTAGCTGGTCACATGGCGACTTTGCATAATAGGCCTCCGATGAACAGTCTCAAAAACATTGTCCACACTATGAGAGAAAGTTGTATCACATGAACTCCCCTAAATATCACCATCACCCATTATACTTACATTAGAGTACACCTCCACACTCTGCATGCAGGCATCAGACTCAACATCATCATAATCTGAAGAAGCTGTTGCTGAAACTAACTCATCATCACAAACTTCAGCTCCCTCATCCTCTGTAACTAACTGAGAATCCAGATCCTAATAAATATCATCAGGGGTCACTGACAAAGTAACTCCCTCGACTAACAAGGTAGCCCTGGCTAAAAAAAACTCCTACCACTCAGACTCTACCTCATCCTCATCTATGGGTTCTAGCAACACTGAATCAAGGAACCCATCTCCACCAACTGTCCATGCTAAATCAATGCCCAAAGTTAGAAATAAAAACCCAAATACACTATAGCACACATCATCCTCACTCTTAGCAATGGATGAATCTAGAATGCTAGAGTACATATCCTCTAACTGCATCTCCTCTACCGACTCTGGCCACCTACGTGCAGCTTGATGTCAACCTGTGGATAAGCTATACCGTAGCATGGACTGTCATCTGTCAGATCATCTACAACACTCCCATCCAGAGTGTCGTCACTAAAAATCTACATGCTCACGTCCTTAGTATAGGAATATAACAGTGTCTCCTGTATCGAACCCATACTGTGACTGCTAACACAAAACTCTGAACTATCATAGCTCAAACTCTCATCGCAGTCGTCACCTTGTTAGCACGTGCAAAAAATTTCATGGCTCTAGCCCTTTTCCCCTGGTCTCTGCAATTATTTTTAGGTCTCTGCCTTTAGCCCTAAGCAGAATATTCAAAAAACTAGCCGTTACATGCAAAAACCCTTTGAAAAACCCTGGCCTTATTCTATTTTGATGTTACTTTTTGTGGGTCACTTAATGGTCTTAATTTGCATGTGCTTAAATCATTGTCCCCTTTGTCACATGATCGCGTGAACTTTTCCCATGTTACGCGATCTTGCGACTAAAGGTTTTATACCCCGGTGAATTAAATATTTTCCTATGGTCCTCTGCCCCTTAATTTTCCTTAAAGCCTAAGTCCTACGCTTTAATTTTTCCTATGGTTTGGCTTTAATATTTTTTGGGCCCAATCTTCTGATGATATTTCCATCTGACGGTTAGCGTAAGTTCTCAGGAGATTTGTCAGAGGCTTGAGATCTTACACTGATTGTTGATCTTTCTTGATGTCGTAGCCTTTTTCTTATGCGGGTCCACTTGCCAGGTATTCTAATTTGGAGGTTTTTTATTGGTCCACATAGTATGAGGTGGAATCCTGTCAGCGGGACCGGTCTTCTTCACATGTTGGTGGGTTAAAGTCCAGTTTAATCTTGTGGCTGTTGTTATACCATTGATATAACATGCTTGACCTTTAGTGCAGCGGTATAGCGATAGTTGTTGATTCTTGTAAGAGATTTGTGGGGTCCAAGGTTACATGTAGACACAGTTGGCACTATTTGATTCATCCATGTATTTGCACAGTGGCTTGTTGTCAGCGGGACTTGAGCTTTCAGCATGTTCGAGGGTCCTGACACTGTCAGTGAATTGATGAATGGTGTGTGATCTCATCAAGTGTGTCAGAGGCTTAAGGTATAGTGATGGCCATTGATTTTCCTGATGCGGGCCCGGTCAAAGTTTCTCGGTCTTTTAGCGGTCTGATAAATTTCCAAAGGCCTCGTTCATTCGCACAATAAATTGGTGATTCTCTAAAGGTTTTAGCGGTTCAGCGAATGTGTATTCATGGAATCACTAAACTTTCTGGTGGTCTGATAAAGTTCTTCGCAAACTGGCAGAAGTCTTCTATCACTTGTTCACTAGATGTGGGGCTGAGGCTAGATGTTTTCATATAGTTGCGATTTCGCAAGGTTAAAGGTGGGTTAAGATTTTCATTCTGTGAATAAGAAAAGCACTGTCGCATAGTCACTAGGAGTAAACCCTGGGTGGCAATTGAGTTAAGATTTAAAAGACCGTGAAACATGAAGATCAAATGATCAGGACTTAAAGTTGTTGCAGATTCAAACATGGACCATCGATTTGCTGCAAGCACCATGGAAATGACTATTATTATTCAAATTCAAATTTTGAAGGGTTTCCAACGATAGGAAGGACTAGATTTGAATGCAGAAGTGACTGGAACTGGTAAGAGATGATCTTTTGCTATCGTAGTGTGGTCCAGGGTGTGTTGTGTTCATTTGCAGGGTTTGTACTGTGTGGTTTTGTGCTTGAGGTGTGTTGCAGGTGGTTGAAAGGATTGACTTTTTGGGATGTTTCTGTGATTCTCAGTACTTTCTTAGTGAATTTTTCATGATTGAGGATCAATCTGGGGCTTGTCTTCTCTTGGTTGCCTAGTTTTCTTCCCCTGCAATTAATTTATGACCATTTCTAGTTGGTTGGGTGGTTGAAACCCTAACCCTAAGTCATCTGTAGCTTGTTGCATTCTCTTTGAGAATTCCAAGATGACTAGGGAGTATATATTGCAGAAATTTTGATTTTGTGTGGGTTCCAAAACTTTCTTTGGTCCCTGGTTGTTAATGGTGTTACATTGAGTAAAGAGAGTCTGATTTTGGGTCTTTTCCTTTGGTATTTTGTTGCTTAGTAATGTATTGATTTTTGAAAATTAATGAGAATACACTTGAATTCCTGTCTTAAATCTCTGATTGTCTTCTTTTCTGATTGTGGATTCATATATGTTAAGGTCACAAAGTGGATTAGCATATGGTAAACAAAGAGTATTGTGAGATTAGCTTGGAGTTCCTGACAAAGTTAGGATTAAAGTCTTTAAGGTGATTTCAGTGAGTTCGTTGTTAGAGGGGAATTTGATGATCATGTTTGGGAGTGAGGGGAGTAATAGGCAAAGTACTTACTTTGAGTTTATATGTATTTGAGTTAAATTTTTAGGGTGATATATGTTATTTGGTCACTCTTTTCCCTGGGATAAGGCACTAGTCTCCTCTCTGGATGCAGTTCATCATTATCAATCACACACACAAATTAAATGATAAAATCTTACATCAGTCAATAATGAGTATATTGATATAACATTTTGGATTCCTTTTCAGAAGTGAATCAAGGGTACACCCACCTGAGCATTTAGGCTCAAAGTGTAGGAGGATCTCTTTTGATCCTTGTTAATTGGCCCTCTTCCTTGTAGACTTTGGAGTGGTGATAGAGTCAAAACATTATTTAAGTTATCCATCAAAGTATAAATCTGCAAGTTGAAGATCAAAGGGAACTACCAAGAAAATGGTGACTTTGCTGGGGAGAGTGTAGAGATAAAAGGTTGTAAGTGCACTCTTGTTTTCCTATTGTATTCATTTAAAGATTTCCCATCTAGGTGGGTGGTGACTCAAAAGGTTAGAACCAATACTATAATCTATAAATCATGGATAAAAGGAGGAATACTAGGTCCTTTGTCAGAAAGAATCCGGAGGTCACTTTGGAGCAATTGCCTAGACAAGAGAAGAAGAGAAGGAATAGAAGGAATGGTGAGTCTAATAGTGCTCCCATTAGAGAACAAAGAAGTACTAGAGGTAGAGCACCACATATTTCCTCAAGTGAGGAAGGTTCACAAGACAGAGTTTCTAGATTAGATGGTGGTCACTCTGAGGATAGATTTTATGATACCCTAGAGGCTATATTTTAGGACAAGGGTTCATTGCCTGCAAGTCAAGATGAACAAGCTAGAGAGATGGGTTTGGATATTGATTTAGATCTTGATGAAGATAATTTTAGAAGAGAACCCATGAGACCTAGGCAAGTGCACTTCCCATCTCAAAATCTTTTTGATATGGATGTTTCATCAGGTTTTGATGACATTATGATTGATCCTGATGATTTAAATGGACTAAGGTTACAGTTGGTAGAGTAGGATGACATACATAGGAGGTTACAAGAGGAGAGAGAGGCTGAGAAGGTGAATGCTTTGATAGAAAGATAGTCTCTCCTTAGAAAGATTAATGAAATGAGGGAGAGAAACAAGATGCTTGCTTCTACTCCTAAGACTTTACAACATGATGTTTTTGGTGATCTTGAAGCTTTGAGGAGTGAGCAAGAGCGCTTACTGCAAGATCATGAATTTGATAAGGAGGGCCCTGTGGTTAGAAAAGTGCAAAGTTATGTTCCTTTGCCTAAAGACAAAGATGGGCATGAGATTACTAGGCCTATTGTTGCCGCTGGTGAGAAAGGAAAGCAGAAGATGGTAGGACATCAAATAAGAAAATCATTGACAATACCAGGGGTCCCACCACCCAATTCAAGTAAGGACACAGAAATAGAAAGAAGAAGAAAAGAAGATGAGGACCTTGCAAGAGAATTAGAGAGGGCTGAAATTGAAGCTTCCATTGCAGAAAAGAGAAGAAAGATCCAGTTCTTGAAGGCTTCATCAACTAATGTTCTTGGTCCATCTGCTACTAAACTAGGTATGCCATCTATGAATACTACTGTTCCACTTAGTAATGCTACTAGTTCAATTCCTTCTTCATTTTCTAGGATAGGTGCTAATCCTAGGTAGCAGTCAAATGCACAAGTAGATAGAAATGTAAATGCTAATGTTGATCCTAGGGTTAACACTAGTTCAAGTTTTCAAAGAAGACCTATGCAATTAGAAGGCTATAGGTAAATTAGTTTTGATGGAATTCCTGGTTACCTGAATGCTTTTCCAAATGATATAAGAGATAAGGTACCTAAGTTTGCTGGTAATAATGCTATTAGTTGTGAGGAGCATCTTAGGTTATTTGTTGATATGCTTAATGATTATGAGGAAGAGCATGAGGATGTAGTCATGAAATTGTTTGTTCAATCTCTAATGGAGGATGCTAGAGATTGGTTTAAGAGACTTCCTGATAAATGTATTGATACTTGGGATTCCTTTGAGAGATGTTTTAAAGACCAGTATGGTGATAGACCTAATGCTAGTTTCATGTTGAATGAATTCAATACCATAAGAAAAAATCAAAATGAGAGTGCAGCTGAATTCAACATGAGATTTTAGAACGGTATGCATAAGTTGTTCCAAGTTATGCGGTTAGATGACAATGTTTGTTTAACCACATACTTCAATGCATTTGATGGAAAGATGGGATATTTGTTGAGGGACAAAGAATAGAGAACTCTTGGGGATGCTTTTAGGATTTCTGTCAACATTGAGAACAATATGAAAATATCAGGGAAATTGGGTGGAAAGAGAGATGACCCTAAGTTGTTTGGGGATAAGAAGTATAAAAAAGAAAATGATAAGAATGTTGGAGCTAGGAGGCAAAAAGAAGATAAATTGGATAAGGTGCTCAATGCATTGAAGGATTTGAAGGCACCTACAAATAGGAACATCAGTGCTCCTACCAATGAAAGGCTTCAGTTCAACAACAATTTCAATAAGCAGAATAGATTGCAGAACTACCCCTACAACACCCAATGGAAGGATGGCAAGCCTATTGTCCCTACTACAAGAGGAAACAATGATAGAGGTGTTCCTCACCCTCTACAAAAAGGTTCAATAAATGTCATGGAGGACATACCTTGGTGTGTTGCATGCCAATCCCCTCATTCTGCAGAGCATTGTGTGGTTGCACACTCTATGGCTGCAAATCAGGATTGTGGCAATGAGGAGATAGATCAAGAAGAAGATCAAGATGGTGTTGGATGCAACATGGCTTCTTCATATCTAGGATATGAAGAAGATTCTGATTTTGATGAAGAGGCAGATCTAAATGTGAAGAGACACAATCAGGCCCTTTTTCATCAAGAAGTTTTTTCTGATAGTGAAACATTGATAGGAAGATATGTAATATGAACTCTTCTTCTAAGCCAGTAAATTTGAGAAGACCTTCTAGAGAAGAGATGGATAGGATTACTATAGAAATGATTGCCCAGGTGCAAACTAGAGGCATGATGGCAAGGAATACAAATGAGAAAGCTATAGGAATGTTTATAAAGAGTACCAACTCTGGAGAGACTAATGAGAACAAATCAAAAGGTGATCACATGGTGAGATTCAAGAATGTAAAAGGTAAGAATTGTGAGCCTAAGGGAGTTGGAGTTGAAATATTTTCTAGTGAGATTGAGAAGCTAGTTAACACAATGGCTAAGATTGAAAAATTGAGGGTGGCCAATACACCTAATGTATCAGATAAGCAAAGGATACTAAGGCAACGTAGATTGAGATTCCTTCTTCTACTCTTGTTGATATGTTATCTGTATTGTCCCAAATTATAGTTAAGGTTCCATTGTCAGAATTGTTGAGGATCCCTGAACACAAAGACAGAGCTATTGCATGGGTAGATAATGTTCATAACAAGGATGTTGCATGCAATGGATTTTAGGATAAAGCTTTGAAGGGTGTTTCTGCTCAGGGAATTGTGTCTCAAATTCCTCCGATATATTTGGACAGTTCTGTCAATGCCAGCCTTGAAAACATTGATCCATTCTTTTTAAGTGTTCTTGTGAATGGAATGATGTTGATAAATTGTATGATTGATAGTGGTGCCTCTAATATTGTCATGCCTTTTAAAATCATGGAGAAGTTGGGCCTAAAATTTGATACAGTACAAGGCAAATGTTGTGCAATGGATCAAAGGGAGGTACTAGTTATTGGGACTATCAATGCAATGCCATATAGGCTAGCAGCATATCATGAGAAAGAGTTGACAATGAGTGTTTTGGTAGTGGACATCCCTCCTCATTATGGGATGCTACTATCTAGAAGGTGGAGTGCTACCATGGGTGGAAGTTTACAGTGTGATCTATCCTATGCCACTTTCAAGATTGATGATCAATTTGTCAAGATTGAGCAAGAGCCAAGAGTATGCCACATGATTGAGAGAAATATTGATAATGAAACTACATGTTTTGTGAATACTGATATTAATGCTTTTAGGGTAGAGATCACTGCATTTGAGAATGAACCTATTTTGTCACCTATCTCTATTGAGGTAAGTGATGATTCTGTGAAGGGTGATTTGTGGGTAATGTACTTTGATGGTGCAAATTGCAAAGATGGAGCAAGAGCAGGTATCTTACTTATCTCTCTTGATGGAAACACCTACAAATTTTCTTTCACATTGAATTTCTTTTGTACCAACAATATAGAAGAATATGAGGCTTTGTTGTTAGGAATAAGGTTGGCACAAAAACATGGTATTAAATGCATAAGTGTTGTTGGTGATTCTGAGTTGGTGGTGTCCCAAGTTAGGTCAATATATGCTTCCAAGAATAAAAGGCTAAAACAATATAGGAATGCAGTTTGGGATTTGATTGAATATTTTGATGCCTTCAATATTGAGTGGAAGGATAGGAGCAACAATAAGATGGCTGACTTGTTAGCCAATATTGCAATCAATCCCAATGATATTACATTTTCTGGTATCTCTAAAGTTGAAATTTAGGCTAGGCCTAGCATACCAGACAATATTGAAAATTGGCAAGTTTTTGATGATGATAATGATATCTTGAAGTTTATGAATTGTGAAGATCAATATCATGGTTAGGAATTTGATTTCTCAGCCTTGGTTGAATCAGTAGAAGGAAAAGAGGTTGTCTTTGGTAATGAGGTCATTCGACTTAGAACTAACAAGGTGCCCAAGGGGCTTTTTGTTTTGGAGACTGTCTTTGACAACCAGGATAGGGTTCAAAAGAATTTCAAAAGAGAAGATCATGTTGATCTAGAGGAGATAAATCTTGGAACACATGAAGCACCTAAGAGGGTATACATTGGTAGAGATATATCTCAAAAGGTAAATAAATCTTTGATTGAATTATTGAGAAAATTCAGGCATGTTTTTGCATGGTCATATGATGACCTAAAGGTTTATAGAGAAGATTTGTTTCAGCATATTATTCCATTGAAAGAAGATGCTAAACCTTTCTGGCAAAAACAAAGGCCCATTAATTCCACTTTGGCACCCAAGATGCAAGAAGAGTTAATGAAGCTGAGAGATGCTGGCATTATCAAGCCTATAAGGCATTCTTCTTGGGTGTCAAACCTTGTTCCTGTGAGAAAAAAGAATGGTGACATCAGGCTTTGTGTAGACTTTAGGAATTTGAACATCAGCTCATTAAAGGATAATTATTGTCTGCCCAATATGGAAGCTATGTTGCAGAGGGTAACCGGATCAGAATTGATGTCAATGATGGATGGTTTCTCTGGTTACAATCAGGTAATTGTCAAGGAATCAGAACAATTCAAGACAGCTTTAACAACACCTTGGGGGAAATATGTTTATGTGAGAATACCTTTTGGCCTCACAAATGTTGGTGCTACTTTTCAAAGGGCAATGGATGTTTCCTTTTTAGATTTCATATTTTCTTGTTGTATATCAAGATGATTTAACTACCTACTCCAAGAAGGAAAAGGAGCATTGTATTCATTTAGAAAAAATATTTGTGAGGGCCTTGGAATTTGGCATTTCTCTAAACCCAAGGAAATGTGCTTTTTGTGTCATTGAAGGTAAGTTGCTTGGCCACTTAGTTGGGAAGCAAGGAGTGAGAATTGACCCTGAAAGGGTAGCAGCCATTGATAAAATTCAGAGGCCAAAGAATGTTAAAGGGATTCAGTCCTTCTTTGGTCGGGTCAATTTCTTAAGGAGGTTTATGACAAATTTTGCAGAGGTTACTAGACCTATTTCTAAGATGTTGAAGAAGGGATCTGCAATCAATTGGGAGGGTGAGCCAAATGAGGCTTTCAAAAATATCAAGCAGGCTATCAAAGATGCACCAGTGCTTAAGGCACCTGATTATAATGTCCCAATGCATATCTTTTCCTTTGCATCTTTTCACACTATTGCTGCAGTTTTGTTACAAAAGAATAAGGATGGTTTTGAGCAGCCTATTGCATTTTTCAGTAAATCTTTGCAGGCTGCTGAATTGAAGTATGACATAAATGAAAAATAGGCTTATGCACTTGTGAAGGCAATCAGGCTTTTAGGTGTTATTTGATGGGAGCAGTTGTGATTGCTTTTGTGCCAAGTGCAGTTGTGAAGGATATTTTCTCACAGCAAGAGGTGTCTAGAAGAAGATGCAGATGGATCAATAGGATCCAAGAATTCAATGTTGAGGTCTAGATTACTAAATTGGTTAGAGGACAAGGATTGGCAAAACTAATGGCTCAATCCAATCTAGATGCAAATTAGGTAAATCATTCTAAAGTTGATTATACATGTGATATGGATGATTGTATTTGGTATCAAGATATTATTTATTACTTGAGAAATATGAAATGTCCAGATAACATGAATGATAATTAGAAGAGGACATTGAAATTACAGGCCATCAAGTATGTAATTGTGAAGTGTAAATTGTATAGAAAGAATTTGGATTGCATACTTTTGAAATGTGTAGATGAAAATCAGGCTGAAGTATTGTTGAAGGAAATGCATGAGGGAGTTTGTGGTGGACATTATATGGGTAAAAAAATTGCTCATAAAATCTTGAGAGCAGGATTCTAGTGGCCCACAATCTTCAAGCATGCAGAACAATTGGTGAGGAGGTGTGATGCTTGTCAAAGGTTCTCTGGTAAGCTTAAATTTTCAGGTAATATGCCATTAAAACTAGTAGAAGTTCAGGCTCCTTTCCAACAATGGGGAATTGATTTCATAGGGGAGATACCAAACAAGTCTAGTGGAGGACACTCATAGATTTTATTTGACACTGATTACTTTACAAAATGGGTAGAAGCTATACCTACAAGAAATGCAAATAGTAAGGTGGTAATTGATTTTCTAATGAATAATATTGTTACAAGGTTTGGCTGCCCTGAGAGAATAGTTAATGATAATGCAATGTGCTTTAGGTCTGCTGAATATAAGGACTTTTGCAAAGGTTTAGGAATTCAAATTTCTAATTCCTCACCTTATCATCCACAAGGAAATGGTCAGGCAGAATCTACTAATAAGAGTTTGATTAAGATCTTAAAGAGGATTCTTGAAAAGAATAAGAGGGCATGGAATTCAAAGCTGCCATTAGCTCTATGGGCTAATAGGGTAACTATGAAGAGGGCAATTGGTTGTGCACCATTTGACCTAGTATATGAAGTACATGCAAGATTGCCTCAGAATAATTTATTGGAAATGTATAAATTTGTTTAGTTATATGATGATGACATAGATTATGAAATGCAATTGAGAATAGAGGACCTCATTAGGTTAGATGAGACTAGAAGAGAGTCAGTTGCAAGGAATACCAAATTGCAGTTGTAGGTTAAGAATTTGTATGATAAGAAGACTGTTGATAGGAAGTTCGAGCTTGGTGATTTGGTGTTAGTTTGGAATGCTAGATTGGAGGATAAAGGGAAACATGGTAAATTTGATCCCATCTGGCTGGGGCCATATCTAATTCATGAGAAATGGGGCCAAGATTCATACATTGTCAAGGAATTAAATGGTGATATTCAGGAATTGTCTGTTCATGGACAATTCTTGAAGAAATACTTCAATTGAAGGTATTCTGTTTTCCATGAATAGTAGTTAGGTTTGTATATATTGTAAATTCTATAAATAGTTTCTTTCCCCTGCCCTGTTTTGTCCTGGTCTGTTAGTTTTTGGTCCTCTTGACTGTTCTACCTTGTTTTTTCCCTATTATCTACAAATTTTCCAGTGGGATGGTCTACTTTAAACCAGTGATTCTAAGTCCTTGCTATGCCTGCAGGAGGCATACATCCCTAGACAAAGCCACTGTTAGCACATGCAAAAAATTTCATGGCTCTAGCCCTTTTCCCCTGGTCTCTGCAATTATTTTTAGGCCTCTGCCTTTAGCCCTAAGCAGAATATTCAAAAAACTAGTCGTTACATGCAAAAACCCTTTGAAAAACCCTGGCCTTATTCTATTTTGATGTTACTTTTTATGGGTCACTTAATGGTCTTAATTCGCATGTGCTTAAATCATTGTCCCCTTTGTCGCATGATTGCGTGAACTTTTCCCATGTTACGTGATCTTGCGACTAAAGGTTTTATACCCCAGCGAATTAAATATTTTCCTATGGTCCTCTGCACCTTAATTTTCCTTAAAGCCTAAGTCCTACGCTTTAATTTTTCCTATGGTTTGGCTTTAATATTTTTTGGGCCCAGTCTTCTAATGACATTTCCATCTGACGGTTAGCGTAAGTTCTCATGAGATTTGTCAGAGGCTTGAGATCTTACGCTGATCGTTGATCTTTCCTGATGTCGTAGCCTTTTTCTCATGCAGGTCCACTTGCCAGGTATTCTGATTTGGAGGTTTTTTATTGGTCCACGTAGTATGAGGTGGAATCCTATCAGCGGGACTAGTCTTCTTCACATGTTAGCGGGTTAAAGTCTGGTTTAATCTTGTGGCTGTCGTTATACTGTTGATATAACATGCTCGACCTTTAGTGCAGCGGTATAGCGACAGCCGTTGATTCTTGTAAGAGATTTGTGGGTCCAAGGTTACATGTAGACACAGTTGGCACTATTTGATTCATCCATGTATTTGCACAGTGGCTTGTTGTCAGTGGGACCTGAGCTTTTGGCGTGTCAGAGGATCCTGACACTGTCAGTGAATTGATGAATGGCATATGATCTCATCGAGTGTGTCAGAGGCTTAAGGTATAGCAACGACCTTTGATTTTCCTGATGTGGGCCTGGTCAAAGTTTCTCGGTCTTTTAGCAGTCTGATAAATTTCCAAAGGCCTCGCTCATTCGCACAATAAATTGGTGATTCTCTAAATTTTTTAGCAGTTCAACGAGTGTGTATTCGCAGAATCGCTAAACTTTCTGGCAGTATGATAAAGTTCTTCACGAAGTGGCAGAAGTCTTCTATCGCTTGTTCGCTAGATGTGGGGCTAAGGCTAGATGTTTTCCTGCAGTCGCCAGTTCGCAAGGTTAAAGGTGGGTTAAGATTTTCATTCTGTGAATAAGAAAAGCACTATCGCATAGTCGCTAGAAGTAAACCCTAAGTGGTAGTTGAGTTAAGATTTAAAAGACCGTGAAACATGAAGATCGGACAGTCAGGACTTAAAGTTGTTGCAGATTCAAATGTGGACTACCGATTTTCTGCAAGCACCATGGAAATGACCGTTATTATTCAAATTCAAATTTTGAAGGGTTTCCAGTGACAAGAAGGACTAGAATTGATTACAGAAGCAACTGGAACTAGTAAGAGATGATCTATTTGCCATCATAGTGTGGTCTAGAGTGTACCGTGTTCGTCTGCAGGGTTTGTACCGTGTGGTTTTGTGCTCAAGGTGTGTTGCAGGTGGTTGAAAGGATTGACTTTTTGGAATGTTTCTATGATTCTCAATACTTTCTCAGTGAATTTTTCATGATTGAGGATCAATTCGGGGCTTGTCTTCTCCTGGTTTCCTAGTTTTCTTCCCCTGCAATTAATTTATGACCGTTTCCAGTTGGTTGGGTGGTTGAAACCCTAACCCTAAGTCATTTGTAGCTTGTTGCATTCTCTTTGAGAATTCCAAGATGACTAGGGAGTATATATTGCAGAAATTTTGATTTTGTGTGGGTTCCAAAACTTTCTTTGGTCCCTGGTTGTTCATGGTGTTACATTGAGTAAAGAGAGTCTGATTTTGGGTCTTTTCCTTTGGTATTTTGTTTCTTAGTAATGTATTGATTTCTAAAAATTAATGAGAATACACTTGAATTCCTGTCTTAAATCTCTGATTATCTTCTTTTCTGATTGTGGATTCATATATGTTAAGGTCAAAAAGTGGATTAGCATATGGTAAACAAAGAGTATTGTGAGATCAGCTTGGAGTTCTTGACAAAGTTAGGATTAAAGCCTTTAAGGTGATTTCAATGAGTTCCTTGTTAGAGGGGAATTTGATGATCATGTTTGGGAGTGAGGGGAGTAATAGGCAAAGCACTTACTCTGAGTTTATATGTATTTGAGTTAAGGTTTTAGGGTGATATATGTTATTTAGTGACTCTTTTCCCTGGGATAAGGCACTGGTCTCCTCTCTGGATTCAGTTCATCATTATCAATCACACACACAAATTAAATGATAAAATCTTACATCAGTCAGTAATGAGTATATTTATATAACATTTTGGATTCCTTTTCAGAAGTGAATCAAGGGTACACCCACCTGAGCATTTAGGCTCAAAGTGTAGGAGGATCTCTTTTGATCCTTGTTAATTGGCCCTCTTCCTTGTAGACTTTGGAGTGGTGATAGAGTCAAAGCATTATTTAAGTTATCCATCAAAGTAAAAATCTGCAAGTTGAAGATCAAAGGGAACTACCACACCCAAAGCCATACAAGGGGTGTCATCAGCAATACAGCTCACAACATCCTCAAAAGTGTCCTTCAATGTGTCCATACTGACAACTCTCGCATCACCTACAGGAATCTCAACTACAGACATGGATCACTATACACACGACTCATCGTCAACCTGTATACCATCAGTGTTGGAGCCCAAACTAAGATCAACTAACCCCACTGTAACAACCTGATCATCAAGTACATCACTAGGAGACTCCATAGAAGCCACAGGCATATCTGAGGAAGCAAGTGCCTCCTGAACTGGAGCAATGCTACTGTAGCTGACATACACATCCCCAATGAAAATTCCCTCTGAAGAAGAATCTAAACAATCAGAGACAACTACGTCATTAACTGCCTCTGTAGAATCCAATGTAATTGCCCTGGGAGCCTCAACCCGGTGATGCTCAACACTGCTAACCTCCAATGGCACAGACACATCCACTGAATCAGGTGCAACCAGACTATCATCAGCACTATGGATGGAAATAGTAGTTGCTGAACTGGGTAGAGGTACATCAGCATCACGATCAGCAGCCAGAGAAAACTCAAGTCTTCTCACCTGCGAACTCGCTGTCAGCCTACTAAAGGTAGAAGAAAAATATCTTGCTGCCTTGTCAACTATAACCGGATCTGACAATCTCTCTACAATTCACTGCTAATGCAATCTTAATTTCTTGACACTTTCAACCAAAGCATCTAACTCTATTCTCTTCCCTCTACTACTATGTCGACTTCCTGAACTCAACGTCTTGTATCTATCCATGGCTAGGAAATAGAAATACTAATCACTCTGATAATAATCTCATACAATTAATGAAATCAATTGCCCATAGGATGGCAAGATCAAAGCTCTGATACCACTGTAAGAAGCCCAAGCTGGCTCTCTCCGAATATTAATGTCAAGACACCAAACTTTGATAATTTTTTTCAATAATTTCCTCAAATTGACTAAAAATATCAAGACCATAATATGATCATTTATTTCCTTTCATTACAATATGCTATGCAATTCATTCTGAAGCTAATTTATCAAACTAATCTATTCTTAACATACTGAAATTATACTCAACTTAACAAACTTCTATTTGAATATTACAAACCATTTGCCAAGCACAAGAACTATATCCTATCATTACAAAATAATTCAATGAACACCATAAGATTAAGCATCTACCAACTAGTCATCTCACTTTACATTTTTTGTCATCCACATAAAAATTTTGACTTGCGGATCTCCGTGCTGTAGGTCACAATAAAGGTAGAATCTCCCACATTACCAATCTGTATTGAATCCATAGTTGTTGATGACTATACTAATTTGCAATACCAATTATCTGCTGCTAACATTGACATTCCTTGCATAGTTCTGTAGACTTCAGCCCCAACACAAATACAACAAACTCAATGAAATCTGATTCGAAACCTACCAACACTTAACATTAACACCAGGCCTTACGTTAAGACTCCAACACCAGCAATCTCGAGCATTAAATACATTTCCAATCCCAATGGTCTGCTTGCACGTGAGACTCCAGACCCTATATTAAATGTGCTGATCAATGTACGGCTTCAAGAAATGTCATACAGTTCTAGTGCATACACAGCCAATATTCAATTTGATTGATGCAATTCTAGAATTTGATATAATCCAAATTTTTTGATGCCTTCATCCACAATTAATTCAAACTACATCAACAATCAATTCAGACTATAGAATCAATCCCCATTGCATTTAATAATAAATACAATCTTGCCTGTAGAACTTCAAACTCCAGGAATGAAACTTCTCCAAATTCAATAATCTTCAACAATTAATACACACATCTAGAAACTTCAATCAATTCAATATACCTCAGCATTGAATTGAAATTCATTAATGTCCAACTATGAAATTCACCATTATCAGACAATGGCTCAAATCACCAGAGAGGAATCAGTCCTCAAAACCCTAGGCAGGGCAATTCTTCCAAACTCCAATAAAAATATGATTGCATAATGAATGAAATGAAAGTGCTTTTTCATGCAAAATATATAGCTTTTTCGAAAAAGCACTTTTTTAATATTTCCCTTAATTGGCTTTAATAAATACTCCCACTTTATAATATAATATTATAAAGTCGTTAGTTATTAAATTAAATCAATATAATTTAATTTAATAATGCCTTTAAAATAAAGTCACAGAACCATCTGTCTGCAATCATCGAGCTTTTGACAAGGCACCAGGACCAACTGCCCAACCAAAAATAGATACTGCCCTACCAGAAATAGCCACTGCTAAAAATAGACTTACTATAAATAGTAAGTCTCTCAAATTGGAGATTCACTAAAACTGAATCCTGAGATGTCTGACGCTCCGTGCAGACACCCTGCCAATCCTGGCCATACCAGAAACCCCACTTACTAAAAATAGTAAGTTGGCCAAAATGACCCCAACAAAAAGTAGATCTGATAAACTGAACCTCTAGAATGGGGTCCCATTACTAGCTCCAACGTCCTAACCCTCTCTGAACACCCGATTAGCTTGCGAGAGTCACAAAACCAAGCTAATCCTATAAGTCTAAAAATAGGGGACATTACATTTGGAAGCTGATAGTTTTATGTGGTTATGAAATATTATGTAATGTGTAATGATTTATATTTTGTATTTGGTTAAGCCTAGTTGGCCGACTCTATTATAAATTATTTGAGTGTGGTATAAAGGAAGGATTATTTTCTTTGATTTGATAAGCAAGTGGAATGAGAAATGATATAATATTGTAAGAGGATATGTGAATTAAGCAGATCTGGTAATGAGATCTGGTGAAGCAGTTTGTGTAGTTTTGGCACAGACAAAGGAGTTGTTGAGATTAGTAATTATTGGTATTATTCCATTTGGATAATATAGAGATCAGTTGGACAGTGTGTTCGGTGATCTTTCCCTTGAAGTTGTTTGGACAGTGGGTCCTTCTGCCTTCCATAACTCTTCATCGGGTTAGAATCTTTTAACAACGATTCAAAGTCTCCTAACAGGGACTGATATGTACTGAATGTATTTCATAAGACTCCTAACAAAGTCCATCCTCTCACAAGGAATTTTCATATGGGTGAACCACAATAGTGGGTTACACTTTTTTGCCTGAATGGACACTGAACTCTACATTTTGACAAAAACTGTTTGATTTAGATGCATATTGTCATTGAACTGTTCAAAATTAGAGGATGAAGTAAATTAGAGTCTTTTAAGATTTTCTGTCTAGATTCTATATATATATATATATATATATATATATATATATATATATATATATATATATTTGGATTTATTTGAATACCATTTTCTTTCTCCCATGAAAATTGGTATAGGACTGAAAACATCATTTTCAAATAGTAACATTATTTTCATAGAGCATAACTTTTTTTGTAAAATAGACATCAATGTGATTCTTTCGAATTTAGTTTTGTAACATCCATACGAAGGGCATGCAATTGATTTCATGACATTATGATGATTATTGCATATTTTATTAATGTTTGAAGTTGACTAAACTATAATTTTGACATACCTTGACAGCATAGCTTATAACTTTTTGTGTATTTATCGAAATTCTTTTTTTTTTTTTTTGATAGAAAGTAGACTCAAAGATGGAGGGCACTGTTATTTTTTAAAAAGAAAATTCAATTTTTTACTATTTTTCATTGAACGTCAAACTCAGGGGTTTATATTTGTAAAAAAACCTACATTCGATTAATGTCAAAAAACATATACATAATAAACTCAAAAACTTCCAAATCTATAATCATTAGAAAGCTAGTTCCTTATTGTTCCATTTGACCCCCACGCTTGAGCCTCGAAGCCATGAAATGTTCATAATTTTATCAAACTCTGCAAATTGCCCTTACTCAAGGACTTTCGATAGAAATTACTTTCGATAGAAATTACTTTTGATAGAAAGTACTTTCGATCAAAAGTACCTAGTTTCGATAGAAAGTACTTTCTATCAAAAGTACTTTGCATAAAACCATACAAATTTGCCTTAAAAATGCAATTTTCATATAAGTTAAAAGTACTTTGATATAAAGTACTTTCTATCGAAAGTATATGAGTAAATCTAAGATTTCATGATTTGTGGGATGGATTCCTTCCTCCGAAAAATTGTAACCCACTATTGTGGGTTCACCCATATTAGTACATCTTTTGTGGATATTGTACACACAAAATAGTGCACTTCTATGAATCATTACAATCAAGAACACTCAAGAATGAGGTCTCAAAAATCAATCCATAGCTCCCTAAGCATGGAGTCTCAAGGATAGTTTGAATATTACTCTGAGCTAGAGCTATTAGGCCTATAACTTTGCTAGTGAACCAAACTATGGGACATTCAAATGAAGACAAGGGAAAGAATGCCAATATCCCCAAGAATCAAATGAAAATGCAATGCAAGCTAGATTAATATGAGTATGCAAATATGCAAGCTATGCTATGAAAATGAAAGTACAAGCTAAGCTATGAAATGGAAATAACAAGTGTTACAAATCCTTCCTATTAAGCTAGATGGTCTATTATAAAGCTTGAAAGGAAATCTAAACTATGAAAGCATGAGATATGAAGCTACTATGCAAGAATGAAAACTAAACTATGAAGCAATGGTGAAAGCCAATGATGTGATGCAATAATGATCTCCAAAAAAACTCCAAAGTCTTCAAGAATTCCTGCAGCATAAAGTTAGTATAAAAAGATTGATATAGAATGAAGAAGAGAGCTCTCCTTTTATAAGAAATGAGAAGGAATGGAACATGAAGATTAAGAGGCAAAATATTTAATCAAGGGTGGAGCTTGAAAGAGGAGAAATCCATGTGCACAAATATCCTCCATATGAGACAAAAAGTGTTTTTTCCCTTTTTATAAAATAAGATTAATGCTTTATTTGTGCAACTTAGGATAAGAGGAAAAGTGGGGGCTTTTTATTTAATAAAAGGGGAGGAAATATTCCTTTTAAATAAATAAAGACTTAGGATAAAATGGTTAGCCCAAGGAATAATCAAAAATAAGATTTGATCAAGGAAATTGATATTGAACTAAAAATGTTAATTTTTGAAAATATTGATTTAGGGATTTGATAAATTGCTGAATGGGGGCCCAAAGTCTAGGCGACTATTTTAGGGTGCATACATTTGCCCCTCTTTGACTAATGTGAGGTCGACTCGGGATCACATGCAGTCAAAGAATGGAATTGAAGTGTGAGATTGATTTGGGATCACAAAACAACCCAGATATGTGTTCGACGGATGGGAACATATCGGGACAAAGATAAGCATAAGCTGACTGAAAGATGAGATCAACACCATTGCTATTAAGTGATAATCAAGTCTAAAAATAAGAGATAAAAATCAATAGACAAGACCAACATCATTGTTGTTAAGTGATAATCAAGTCTAAAAGATAAGAATCTCAAGCTAAGTTGAATGATAAAGTAGAATCAAAAGTTTGAAGCTGATAGGTACTACCCCCTTAGAATCAAAATTGAAATCAAGTAGAGGAGAAGCAGCAAATTGATAAACTTGATCAAGTCACTAGAAATCATAATCAAAGGATGGAGCATGATAGGATAACAATCAAGCAGTGAAGATATGCCCCAAGTTTGACTAGGTTTGACCGAGAAAGATATAGAATAAAAATGAAGTCAAACCTCAAAGAGATGAAGTGAATGAAGATGAAATGAAAGACTAGGATTTTGAAAGAGATGGGGGTGAAGAAATGAGGATGCCCTAGGAAATATCGAAGGATCAAGCCTCAAATGGTCAGCCAACTGCATAGAAGAAGGGGATATTTTGAAAGGTGATTTTGAATATCAAGATGAACTCAAATTTCGATTTCGATCCCAAAAATAGATCCAGGACATCAAAAGCAGCTAGGGGTGCAATTTTCATGCAATTCTAAGGTGTTTTGAAAATTGGTCAAAAAAAGTCAAAAGACTATAAAAGGGTCAAAAAGTGTCATTTTCAAAATCATTTGACTTTTATTGATTTGAGAATTTCAAGAGCTTAGAAAGAGAAATGGCTCAGCAAGCAGGTGTCCCAGTCCACCGACATTGATTTGAGCGCTCCCGATTGCACAACCAGCCTCCACACTATGGTGCCCCGGTATGTTTTCAGAAAAACTTGCCATTTTTTGAGTCATTATGAGCATTAATTGCATTTAAAACATGTTTTGAATTTTTCAAATTTCAAATTTTAGTTTAGGGTGAACAATCACGTGATACTTTAGAAGTATCGTGCCCTTTAAGAAGGTTTATCATGCGATACTTTGCGGGTCCAAATAGTATCGCGTAGGTATGTAAACCAGTATCGCACGATAACTGGAAAACTATCATGCGATACTATGTGAAGTATCGCATGACAATATATTATCACCCTGATACTGAAGAAAGTATCGCGTGATACTTTAACAAAAAATAGTATCGCCCAGTTAAAAATTTGACATGTTTTAGTGATTTTGAGCAAAATAACATAGGTCTAGATAATGTTTGCATTTTTAAGATGTTTTATATTGATTTTTAGACATCCATCATGATATGTTCTGACATCTAGCTTGGATTAATGGTTTGCAGGAGCACTTTACGGTGTTACTCATTAGAATGCCGAAGGTGATGGGGCTACACTTTGTCTGAGATCTTGATGATCTGGGCAAGGTAGATCTAAGAGCGATGGGATTTGGGTACCTGTTACAATTACCCTATCTTAGAGTGTACCACAGGTTGTTGACTGTGCTTGCCGAGAGATGGCATAGAGAGCACAACACCTTCCACCTGCCTACTGGAGAGGCATCTATCACACTGGAGGATGTTTATCAGATACTCCGAGTGCTGAGCCACAGTGATCCTGTAAGTATAATCATGTTTTAGAGATAGTCATAAATGTAAAGTTTCCATATAATAGAAACTGACATGATTTATGTGATGACATAGGTATACTATGATCAGGATGCTACTGAGGGGCGGTAGGCTATCTAGGGGATGTTCCAGGATGTCACCATCCTAGACAATCACGCCAGTTGGGATCGGCTGATGGACGATTTTGGCAGAGATTACCTAGTACCATGCATTGTTGCCTCTATCATTGCACAGGCCCTTATCACTAACAGGAGTCAGAAGGTTTTTCCACTAGGATGGGGCAGGTTGTTAGTTGATTTAGTAGCACATCTATGTCAGATGGCATGGGGTCCAGTGATACTAGCAGACATGTACCATGAGCTCCATGAGATCATGTACAAGGAGAGCAGGACATGGGTGTGCAGAGCCATTCTAGCACAGGTGTGGGCATGGGAACACATCACTGTGGTACACCCTCGAGTATAGATGAGAGAGAGGAGACATCCTTTCATATATAGATATACAGGGTTTATAGCACAGACTCACAGCGGGGATGTGACATACTATAGGAGGGTTCTGGATGAGCTTAGCTCATTCACATGGAGACCTTACAGGTAGGTGGAGGTATGGGGAGATGCAGAGGATGAGCTGAGTTACATGTTGTGCAGCTAGCCACTGGTAGGTCAACATGTAGAGATAGTAGAGAGATTTGTCATCACTCAGGTCTGGAGGCAATTTGGGTGCCAGTAGTGAGTTTCTACCAAGACTACTATGTATGCATGGGCCCGAGATGAGGAGAGTCATGGGTGGCTGTCAATGCTGGACTACCAGCAGGCAGTACAGGATATAGCTGCAGTGCGGAGAGAGCCCTGGGAGTACCTCTGAGATATGGAAAATGTAGGATCTGATGTAGCTTATAGGGCAGAGAGGTGGAGGGTCCCATTCCCTCGATTCACAATTCCTAATGTGCAGCCATCAGCCCAGGGGGATGATGGAGATGACGGAGGAGATGGAGGAGATGGAAGGGATGGAGGGGGAGGGAGAGGGAGAGTGAGGGAGATAGGGGAGGGATCCAGATTAGGTGGCTAGAAATGGTCATAGGGACGGAGATCGGTGACCCCTGAGGATGAGGTGAGACCAACTTGCCGATAGGCAGAGATTAGGCAGGATCCACCTATAGGAGGAGAGGATCTGAGAGCCAGGATATAGGCTCTAGAGGCTGAGATGCAGTAGCTTAGGATCACTATAGCAGTTAGGGAGTAGTAGCTCACAGATCAGAGGGCTGAGACAGAGCAACAAGAGAGAGCACTATAGGCTGCCATTGCAGAGAGCCAGAGAGAGGTAGCGCGAGCTGCGTACTATCATGGGCTGTACATACAGGCAGTGCCAGTGGGTTAGAGAGCTCCCTCTTACTTAGAAATGGTGGGCAAATCAGATGTCGCACTGGACATGGCACCACCTCCTCCACCACCAGGTCCTCATGATGGTGGCAGTGAGTTCTAGGTTTAGGGTTTAGGTTTTTAGATGTTTTAGATATATCTTGAGACATTGATCCAAATTTTGGGATCCCATATTGTATTTTGTTCATGATATTTATATATGAGATTACTGGATTTGTGATATATCATGTGTATTTGTCACACTTGTGATGGATGTATCATTTTTTATATTGTCTTGTCATATTGCTCAAAATGTATGTTATAAATGCTCATGTATATTCTCTCTCATAGATGTATGTTTGATTCTCATGTGTATGATATAGACTCATGTTTCTGAAAATGACATTTTTAGGGATATAGATATGATGATAAGATTAACCCCTTGTGATGATAGGAACAAGTCATGATGTGAAAGACAAGGAGCGAAAGACATGATCAAGAAAAAGTAAAAGGTGAGCGCAGTTGACCGACAGGTCCATGAATGATAAAAGGAGAGTTCTCTCCATATGCAAAGTGCAAAACTATACTAACATGAACCTAAAATGCAAGCTACTATGAAAGTGGTTTACTTGCAAGGTTACGAAGCCAATAGACATCTAATTATCATCATTGAGCTTTATTGGTAGCGTCATAAGATCATACAATACACACTAGTATGACTATATGAATTTGAATATGATCTATATCAGATAGATATGTGGGAATCCCACCTAGGCATCGAAGACATAAAGGTCAAGATGACTAGTACAGTGAGGTTACCTAAGTTTAATAAGGCAAGATTATACTCACATCGAGACACAAGAAATTCAAGATAGCTATAAGTATGCACTTGCAAAATAGTCAAGGATAATACCTTGTAGGCCCTAGCATCAAGTGGAACAAGCATAAATGCTAATGATAGTTAGGACCATCAAAAGATACCCACAAGCAGAAAAAGAAATAAAACATGTCCTCATGCCCTCAGTTTTCTAGTTATGCATCATCAAAAACTATCATAGGGAGAGAACACTCATCAAAGAAATCATCATAGATAGCACACAAAGAAAACAAAGTCAATCAAGCCTCAGCAAGTCAAGTGTTTAAGTGCATGTGTGTAGGTCATAGAGTCAATCTTTGAGTATCACATCTGCTTAGTGAGGAATATCACATCACACTAGACTGTTGGTAGGATATCTGATAAGTGTTGAAAAAAACTTGATGCAAGGGTAGTGTTGAAAAACACAATTGGGGTGGTGTTGAAAAACACCATTTGTGAAATGTCCTAAAGACCAATGCATCCTAAAGGACCAAAGCTAATACAGTTATGTCCCCTAGACAAAGACAAAGACCAATTCCAAACCAAGGCAACAAGGTCAAGGCATGATGGAGAGAGGTTAAGTGTCGAGGACACATGTTAAAAGACAATGGTGCAAAGGCCTCAAGTAGCACCTGTTTCCAGGTTTTCACCACTTGGATTTTATTGCAATTTTTCTCTTTTTTCATTTTTTTGTATTTTTGCTACCAAGGCACCTGTTTCTAGGTTTTCACCAAGGCACTTTTTCTATTTTTTTGCTATTGTTTTTTATTTTTTTGATGAGACATCAAAGCGCCTATTGCTAGGTTTTCACTAGGATGCTCTTTTTTTTTTTAGGACTTTATATGCTTTTTAGAATTTTTTTGTGATTTTTTCAGGATCATAAAATATGTACAAAGGATGCCCCCAGACTGAATAGGCATCATGGGTAGAACTTCTTGAGGTGCAAAATATTGATGGGATCAGGAAGCTATTCTCCCTCTAGATCAAACAGTAAATAGGCACCTATCCCAAAAGTAGCAGTACTGATGTATGGTCCAAGCCAATTAGGTTCAAACTAACCCTTTTGCTCTTGATGTTGTTGGTTCTTAGGATTCTCATGTAGGACAAGATCTCCTACTTGAAATTTTCTAGGGTGAACCTTCTTGTTAAATGCTTTGGACATACGCTTTTGGTAAACTCTCATGTGATCAAATGATGCTTTTCATTTCTCATCAAGAAGTTCCAATTCTTGCAATCTCATGGCATGATAATCTTCATCTGTAATCAAACCTTTGAGAGAGACTCTAAGTGAAGGAATCTCAACTTCTAAAGGTAATACTACTTCAACGCCATAAGTGAGGGCAAAAGGAGTAGCCCCTGTAGGAGTATGGATACTCATTTTGTAAGCCCATAAGGCTGGATTGATCTGTAGGTGCCAGTCTCTACCATTCTTGTGAACTGTTCTATGGAGAATCTTGAGAATGGTTTTATTAGAGGCCTCTGCTTGTCCATTTCCTTGTGGGAAGTAAATGGAGGACCAATGCTATTTTATCTTGAATTTCTTGCAGAGGTGTGTAAGGTCCTTATTTTTTAACTGACCTCCATTGTCAGTGATTATCTTAGAAGGTATCCCAAACTAATAGATGATGTGATTCAAGATGAACAAAGAAATTGTTAGCTTGTGGTGACTAATCAGGAAAGTACTATCCAAGAAAGTACTGTACATTTTTTTGAGGCCGACTACTTTTTTGGTTATTTGGGCTGACTACTTATAACTCATTCTAACCCTAAAGCGGAAAAATATTGTATAATATGGCTTAGGGTTAGGGATTTTGATTATGTATGATTTTAGTACTTGCGGCAGAATTGGGCTATAAGGGATTACGGATTGTAATCAGGTTGTAATCACTGGATAATAATAATATTGGACTCGCTGTTGGTGGACGTAGCCCAGGGAGTGGGTGAACCACGTTAAATCTGTGTGTCTTGTGTTCTATTCTGTGTGGTTTATTATTTTTCTGATATTAGTTATATTTGCACATAATTGTTATTTCTGCCTTGTTAATCCTAACAGAAATCATCTTTCCTGAAGCAACAGATAGTGGAATGGCTTCTACCCATTTGGTAAAGTAGTCAGTAGCAGTAATAATGAATTTATGTCCACCTGATGAGTTGGGATGAATCTGTCCAATAAGGTCAAAGGCCCATCGCTGAAATGGCCAATGAGAAATAGAAGTAATAAGCTCCCTACCTGGAGCATGAATCAAGTTTCCATGTTTCTGACACTTTTCACATGATTTGGAAAAATCTATAGCATCCATCTGCATTGTGGGCCAATAGTACCCCACCCTAAGCAACCTTCGGGCCATGGCAAGACCATTAGAATGTCCTCCACAAATGCCCTCATGAATGTCAACTAACACTCGGTCGGACTCATCCTTTTCCAAGCACCTAAGAAGTGTCCCATCTAAACCCCTCCTATACAGATCACCAAAGATAAGGGTATGGCGAGAGGCATTACGGACAAGGTTTCATCTTTCAGAATGATTGAAGGTTTCAAGAATAATGCCATCATGGAGATATGAGTAAATGGCACCATAGCGGGAGGACTCATGACTAACCAAGGTACAAATGGCATGGCTTTCTGAGGAGTCAAAAATAGGGTAGCGTAGCTCTTCCACCAGGAATTCATATCTAGATTCATGTTGTTCTTGCTGGAGAATGGAAGCCAATGTAGCCATAACATCAGCTGCTTTGTTCTCTGCTTTAGGGATTTGTTGAAATGTAACAAAAGTGAAATATCGGTGCAATGAATCAACCATCTTCTTATAGGGTATCAGTTTGTTATCCTTTGTTTGATATTCTTTGTTAAGTTGGTTGATTATTAATTGTGAATCCCCATAAATGTGCAGCGCTGTAATTCCCCATTCTATGGCCATTTTCAATCCATTTGTCAAGGTCTCATATTCAGCAATGTTGTTTGTGCATGGGAACAAAAGTTTGTAGGATTTAGGAATAGTACACCCATGAGGAGAGACAAACAACACTCCAGCTCCTAAACAATTATGCATGAAAGAGCCATCAAAGAACATCTTCCATGTTCTTGTAGTCATGTACATTATGTGCTCATCTAGAAATTCAACTTGAATGGGCATACTGTCTTGAATAGCAAAATCAGCCAGTTGATCAGCAATAGCTTGTCCTTTTATAACTTTACGCTCAACGTACTCAATGTCAAATTTGGAAAGAATCATCATCCATTAGGCAAGTCTACCCATGAGAGGGGCCTTACCGAGAAAATACTTAAGAGGATCAATTTTAGCTATCAAGTGTATCGTATGTGCAAGCATGTAATGTCACAAATTTTGGGAAGTAAACACCACAGCAAGGGAAGACTTTTCAATACTAGTATAATTGACCTCATAGGAAACAAGTGTTCAGCTGATGTAATAGATAGCTCGTTCTTTTCCAGTATCATCAAGTTGAGCCAATAATGCCCCTAGGGAACATTTTGTTTCTGAAACATACAAGATGAGAGGTTTTCCTGGGATAGGAGGCATTAAGATTGGAGGATTGGCCAAGTACTATTTGATTTGATCCATGCTTCTCTGACAATCCTCACTTCAGACACATTTAAACCCTTTATGCAATGTTTTATTGAAGGGTTGAGCTCTATCTACTAGTTGTGAAATAAACCTCCTAATAGACTGAAGGCATCCTTGAAGACTCCTCATTTGGCTAATGTTTTTGGGAGGCGACATATCCAATATTGCTTGGACTTTCTCTGGATCCGCCTCTATTCCTTTGGCTAAAATAATGAACCCTAGAAGTTTACAGGAGGTGACTCCAAATGCGCACTTTTTGGGACTCAATCTCAACTGAAACTATTCCATACAATCTAAAATGACTTCTAGATCTTCTAGGTGTGTATTCCTTTTTTTGGACTTTGCTAGGGTGTCATCCACATAGTCTTCCATGTTCTTATGCATCATGTCATGGAATATAGTGGTCATAGCTCTTTGGTAAGTAGCTCCTGCATTCTTCAATCCAAATGGCATGATGTTCCAACAATAGGCTCCCCACGCACAAGTGAATGTTGTCTTTTCCTAATCCTCAGGAGCTATCTTAATTTGATTATAGCCAAAAAATCTATCCATTAAAGAATAGATCTCATAGCCCGCAATCATATCCACTATCATGAATATGTTAGGAAGTGGAAAATCATCCTTTGGAAAAGCTTTATTGAGATCTCTAAAATCTGTGAAGACACGAATGGACCCGTCATGTTTTGAAATTGGGACAATGTTGGAAATCCATTCAACATAATCAATGGCTCTTATAAATCCTACACTGAGGAGTTTTTCTAGTTCAGCTTTGACAAGAAGAGCTATGTGAGGATGCATTTTCCTCAATTTCTATTTTACTGGTTTGATGCCTGGAGATATGGACAAATGATGCATAATAAGACTAGTGTCCAATCCTGATATGTCTGAGTAAGTCCAAGCAAAATTTATTTTCTTTCTTTGTAGGAACTTGGTATATGCCTCTTTTTCTTGTAGTGATAGAGATTGAGCCAGGTGTACAATTTGTGGAGTTTCTTCTGTACTCAGGTTAACTAGTTGTGTAGGCTCGATGAGCACTGATGACCTATCTTGAAAATAACTCAGGAGATTATCAAGTACCCCATCCTTAGGCACCTCAAAGAGGTTTACACCTTTGGATACATCCTTTATTTTTACATTTTTGGGTTTTGACACCACCACATAGTGGTTTTCGCCATCAGAACCATTATTCTTTTTTTGTTTTCTTTTAATTTTATGACTGAGGTACTTGATATCTGGCTCTGTCATGCTTGTAGTAGGCTCACTAGTGGAAGATACTACAGGCTCAATGGCATTTAGGTAGCACGCTATCTCATAATCATTCTAGAAGGTTAAGAGCTGAGGCTCTTGATAGCACTGAGACCAATCAATTAGGTGAGGATTAACAAGGGGTAGGTCAATGATGGGTTCAATGTTGTTGATACAAATGGTGTCATCTCTGGTGACTACAAAGTTAGGATCCGTCAAGTATCCCTCTAAGATACCCAAATCAGGATTTACCCTTCCAAATGAAGCATCGTCCACTAAGGCGACTCGTGGATTCCAATCCTCTAATCCTACACTATACTCATTAGCTACTGCAGGTTGGGCACTATATGTATGGACAACATCAATGTCCATGTCAACTGTAGAAGATTCTGAGAGAGACTCCCACTCATACTCAGGAGAATCCATTTTTGAATCGAAATTGGGGTGTTTAACCCATGCATGTTTGCAACATCTAGAGGTGGAAGCCTCAATGTCACCAAGGGTAACACCTTTGCACATACCATTTGTGTATTGGTGCTCTTGAATAGGATCCTCAACATGATCTTCAATAGAAAACTCTTCTTGTTCTATGTCTAAATCGGTTGGGTTGGTAACTAAAATGTCAGAATCTCCCCAAAGGAGATTGGTGGAAGGAACCCAATCTTTGCACCTATCTTGTTGATTTTGCAAATTAGGAACATAGCTTGATTCATCATCACTATCCATCGCAGCGAGGATAGGAATAGTTTTCTTGGTTTGACCTTCAAAACCTAGGCCAACCGTTGTCTTGGATCTACGTCCAAAAAGAGCATGGTCAAGTTGTTCATCTTTAGCATCCAATCTATGACTGAGAGGACCATGACCTGGGTAACCCATATTTGTGACCAACGTGTATCCTCTCCCATAATCCTTAGGAGATGGAGAGAAATTTTCATTATGTTGGTATTTTTCTTCTTTGTATATCCAATCTCTAACAGCTACCTCTTCTTTCTCATCCTGGATGGGCACTGAAGACTCTACAAAAGTATCAAACAGAGTTATGGCTGAAGATGAGGGACGCATCTCTTGTGATGGTTTACCATAGGACCTAGGTGAAATTGGCAATTTTGTAAAGGAATCAATTTGATATCCTCCCATACCAAGGTCTATGGACTTGAATTTATTCTTACACTACTCTAAAGCTGCATCAAAATTTTCTACTTCTTTGTAAAGAGGAACATGAGTTCCTACTGAAATTGCATTCACAGATAATGTGCTATCCCCAGGTATATAGACTTCAACTCCATTGTGGGGGAACTTAACACATTGCTGGTAGGTGGATGGAACCACTTGCATGTCATGGATCCACGGTCTACCAAGCAGGATATTGTATGCTAGAGGACTAGCATCAATGATTTGAAACAATATCTCCTTTTTAATAGGACCAATTCTGACTGGAAGGATAGCTAGCCCTTTAAAACTTCTCTCAGCCTAGTCATAGGCTTTGATGGTAATTTTCTTCCTGGTATCAATAACATTCTCTGAGTAACCCAAGTTTTTCAAAAGACTTAAAGAACAAATGTTGAGCCCAGCACCCCCATCTATCAATACACACCTGACACGGGTTTTATGGATCATGACCTCAATGTGAAGGGAAAGATCGTGCGGATGGCTCAAAGATTTATCATCTTCTTTGGAAAATGTAAGGTAATGTGGGCTAGCAAGGTGGTTAACCATGTTCTGGAATTGGTCGACATCTATGTTATTAGGGACATTTGCTGCACGCAAGGCATCCTCAAGAATACACTTGTGTCTTGGAGACAATTCCAAGAGTTCAAAATTAGAGATCTGAGCTAGTGTTCTTTGTAACTGATCAACGAGGTTATAGCTCATCTCAGGGTTGACTGCTAGTTTGGTGACATTCTTGGATGTCACTTGCTTGGGTTTGGAATTGGGCCCTCTAATGATCACAGGACCCTGACTCTAGCTTCTAGTGACAGCGTTGAGAGCTTGGGATGACCTTCAAGAGTGAGGACCTCTAAGCACAATCATAGGTTCCTTATCAAATATTGGAGGAGAGTCAACATCATGACCATATGGATCTCTATTTCCCATCATATTGACATTCTCATCCACAACTTCAAGCATATTTATCACTTTGTCTGCAGACGTGTATGTATAATTGATTGATGCCTTGCCATCTTTGGGTTTAGAGGTTTCCCCCTTATCATATTTGGGAAAAGGCTCCTTGAATGCCTTATGGTCTACATTAGTAGTCAACCCATCAATCTGGAGCTTATTACTCTCAATAAGATCTTGAATAAGAAGCTAAAGCTTCCAACAATGCTCTATGTCATGGCCAATGCCATTGTGGTATACATAGTAGGCTTTCTCATTCCACCAATGTGGCTTAATGTCTGGTATGTAGAACTTTGCTAGATCTTGTGGATGTGCAAGATTGTAGGAAATAAGAGTCTTAAAAACATCTGCATAAGAGTCACCAAGCTTAGAGAATTGTCGCCTTTCCTTTTTGGACTTGTCTTGATATCTTTGTTTAGTCTCTTGTTGATTGCAGGATGTGTTAAGCTTCATAGCTTGAACTACACTAGATAAATTTAGGACACCTTGATCCTTTGGTTGAGAAGAGTCAACAACTCCATCATTGACCACTTGTTTATTTTTATTCCAATGCGAGTTCTTTCCTTTATCCTTGTGATTGTTGTTATTTTGACTATTGTTGGTATTGTTATGTTTAGTCAAAATGCCTTGCTCTTTTAAGACATCCTCTATTCTACATGTGGTTTCGACCATGGTGTTAAATGAATCAAAGACCATCTTCCGAACTTCATACCACATCTCATGCACTAAATTAATAACAATGATATCAATTCGTTCATGTTCAAGAATTGTCCTAGAATACCGAGAGCACAATCGTCTCCACCTTTGCAAAAATGTAACAAAGGATTCCCCTTGGTTTTGTTTCAAATTGCACAAATCGAGCATGGTGACCGATCTTGATAAGTTATATTAAAAATGTTGCACAAATCGGTGAACCAGTTCTTTAAAAGTTTTGACAAGAGGGGTAATGTTGGTAAACCACTCCATAGCTTGTCCTTTTAGACTCCTTGGAAATAAATGCATAAGATAAGAGTCTTCATGGTGGAATTCAAAACTCATGGTGTAGAACTGACGCACATGATCATGTGGGTCACCATTACCATCATATTTGTCATATTGGGGGAACTTAACCTTCCTAGGAAAATCCATCATGCTCACACTCCTATCAAAAGGATTAGGACAAATAGAGTCAAGGTTGAAGGAACTTTTAGGAGCCATCATCTTCTTGAGTTGCTTGATTTCCTCCTCTTGCAAGGGACTCTATTTCTTTATCTTCCTATCCACATCAAAATTATAAGGGACCCTTGCACCCTTGTTTATCAAGCTCTCTAAAAATTGATCCTTATTTTTCTCAACATATTTTTCCACATATTGTTGAAAAAGTGGCTCTTGTTGCATTTGCATAAAGTCTTGAGCCTCATGAATGGTACTACTTCCTCCATGTTGAGAGCCATGATGAGCTCATTGGGAGGGTTGTCGTTAATATCTAGGAGGTGTGCGTCTCCTATAATGTGCATGTTGCAAAGTCCTTCCTCTAGGACTAGGGGATCTTGATGGTGATCTTGAATATTTTCTACTACGTGGGGTGCCTGAGGGAGAAGATGGTGGGGAGTTGGTCCCACTGTTGGTACCCCTATTGTTGATTTGGACATTAAGTTGTTGAGCTAGGAGCCTATCTTGTTCTTCTTGTGCAGCTCTCCTCTCTATGTCCAACAAGGCTCATTGTTCCTCCTCTAAGAGTCTAAACTTCTCTACCTTAGCGGCTTGCTCATTTAAAAAGGCTTATTTTTCACGTTCAATACTTTTAAGCCTTTCATGTGCATATTTTGAAGTTGTTCCAAGCGGAGAGCTAGGTCTTGAATGTTTGAAGAAGTTGGTGGCATTCACATGAGCATCACAAGATCCACTATTTTGGTCTTCATGTTGTGAACGTTCATCTTGGTGAGCTCATCTATAATGTCGTTCAGCTTGTTGGGGAGCATCTAGATATTGGGAGTTGATAGGAGGTGACCCGGATTGACTGTCACCACCTTGTAGCATGTTATCCATATGCCTTTGGTAGATGTCATCAAGAGTTTGATCCATTGCTTCTTTTTGTTGTTTAGTCAAGGTATAACTCATATCCATATTTGATTGAGAAAGTGCCAAAGAGGTATCCAACTTACTAGGGTCAAAGAAAACTTTAGAGTCACTCCTAGGGGATTGATCAAAGATGGGTTCCTTTCCCTTTTGCTATTGACGATTTTTGACTAAGGGTAGCTGATCGAAAACAACTTGAGGTCATTTCCCTTGACTAACTTGGTATTGTTTTGTAACTGACATGAAAGAAAAGATCCTAAGTGATAAGCTAACCTTATGAAACGTTGATGCCAAACTAGGATAGTGAAAATATTTAATTGTCCAAAAAGAGATATGGTGAGATAGAAAGCTAACAATAGGAATAAATCAACACTACCACAGTGGTGCGTAATAAAAGGATTTCAGTATCCTAGCACATATGGATCAGGAGGATGATTTATCCAAAATATGTTTTTGAAATTGAAATATGGAAGTGAATTTGGACAAAAGAGTACTCAAACTCTCCAAGTGTGCAATCAAAGAGCCTAAAGGTGAACTTTTTCAATAAGGATGATTTTTTAACTTATCAACTCCAAGTAAGATTACTTTGAAAATCAAGGAACACTACTTCAAGGGGTCTAAAAACAAGAACCCAAGGTACAGATAGGTCTCTAACGATAGGTTAAGTTACCTACTAAAGATCTGGTCCACTAAGGAAAGACTGAAAATTGTTGAAATTGGACTGACAACAAAAAGATTATGAGCGATACTTTCTAGGGACACAGGGCAATACTTTATGACCAAGCGATACTTTGCCTTAAGTAGGGCGATAGTTTCCAATAAGCCTGGGCGATAGAATCCAGGCAAGCAAGGTGATAGTCTAGCAGGGGTGAATTATCGCGTGATATTTCTCTCCACAAGGAGCGATATGTTGGTAAACAGATTGTTCTTCTTCTGATTCTCCTTTAATTCTCCCAATTCGTGATGAAGAACAACCATACACAACAGTTGGGAAACTATTTCTGAGAATAGCTAGTCTCCCTCTGCATTAAGGTACAACTTCCTATGTGAATAATATTCAATGATTTTTTTTTAATTCCTAATTCCTACTTTGGGTATGTTCTCAACCAGAGAACAGCAGAGGAAACTAAGTTTCACTCAGGCAAGTGAAATCTTAGGCAAGAATTTAAATGCAAAGATGTTATGTTAATGGTCTTCACAATCTTATGACTCCCACAACATAACAGTATGAAAATGCAGTTAATGAAAGTATGATTATGCAAATGAAGTATGATGATGCAATCTCACAATCAATTATAACTCTCTGATTATTCTATTGATTGATCAAACTAAAAACAATGCAATAAAACTTTGTTCATTCACTACTTTCAATTCAATACAATGAAATAACATCACATACAGATGGACAGTAAAATAATGGTACTAGACTAGATTGTCTCTGCAACTAGCTTCACACCAAAATTTGCTGACCTTTTCATTCACTTTTTCAACAGTATATATAGAGTTTACAATCATATAGCATCCATGGGAATACAAAGTGTTTCAAATTCCAAAATTTGAAAAGACTGGAGACAAGTGTTTTCGAAATTACAACAAAGAGGAACTAATATAACTTTGTCCCTTCATCTGACCTTTCTTAACAAGAAGAACTGAATGGGCATTTATCTAATTAATATGACTTAGTTCATAGTATGAAAACTTCTCGACATATATTTTAATGATATTCTACAAACACCTACAGATTTGTATTCATAAATAGAACTAATCATTGTTAATGTCCTTCTTCTGTACTGTAGAAAGAATTTGACATAATAAAATCCAATTGACACATTCGATTTGAATGATCTGTTCACCTCTTTTAGTTGACAAACGGTCATCTTCTCACAGTGACTCGATGATTCCTCTGTACTTTTTTTTCTTTATGCATACTTGCATGTCTTTCACCTTTTCCTTTTTCAATTGTGACATTTATCCTCCTCGTAACTGTTCATAAAGTTCACTATTTTTCAATCTCCTTTTTAATTTTATTTTGTGAGAAGCCAAACTGTTCATGGCCATAACATTAATCTTTTGGTCGGATCCCACTATTTCTAAATATTCTTCACACTATCTTTTCGTGCCGAATTGGAGTTTACAAATCCTGCTATTTGATTTCACTTTAATCAAGGTGAATAATGCAGATTACATTTTGATATCGTAGCAAGTCATGACCTTCATCACAAAGAAAAATTTGATCATTATATTGAATGACATGTCTATATGATGGACGATATCATTCTGAAAAGACAATCATGCTCAGTATATTTTATGAGACCACCACTGTCACTCTTTTCAAAAGAATATTACTTAATAAACTTCTGTATCTCCACTATTTTTGGGGCTTTTTAGATTGCTCTTTATAGAATGTGAAATCCCGCATTGCTGTAACTTTATCATTTCGACTCCAAATCGCATGCGGTCTTCACCAACAGGATCATAGATCATCAGAGAATCGATCTATCCATTCAAATTATGAAAATCATCAACTTTTATAGACTGTGGAAAATGCATTGGGTGAGTATGAGTTCGGCTCTGTTGCACATAAAAGGCACATACCCAAACCTCACATGTATGCTCATCCTTGTAATGAGAATCAACTCCATTTTGCGGCCATCTTAACTCATCATCAAGTTGTTCTTGACTACATACCATGTCCTCCAATTCTAATATGATTTGGTACCCGATTCATTGTTATTTTTTATCAACACAAGAAACACGATACTTATTTTTGTTTGAAACATGCTCAAGAGCCAGAAATATAACATACACGATAGCTGTTCAATGTGCATTGTAGAACATAATACAATGATCGAGCTTATTATCATTGCAAAGTCTTCAAGCTCGGTAATGTGCTAAAATTTTGATTCTCCTATCAACATTGCTTATGTGATATGTACCCATTGTACTACATTTTTTCATATCCTTTGCAAAGTGCTCGCTATTTTTTACATAATATGTAATCCATTTGAAAGCTTTTCTGAATACAATGAGAAGAAAAGAAACTTTCACACTTATATTAGGAGTAAACTGCCCAACAAAATAACACAACTTCCATGTTTTATAGCTCATTCTGTCAATCACCATACTTAGATCCAATGCCATTTGAAGAATTTCAAGAATAACTCCTCACCTCTGCAATCACTAAAAGTTAAGAGCATTATAACAGTCTTGGAATTTGATTTGCAAGGATTACTTATACAAAGAAATGAATTCTCTGCACATTGTCATATGAGATGAACTTTTCTCAATAATCAATACCAGCTCTGTCACTGCATCATCTATATGAAGAATCTTCTCTGATTTCTTATGAATTTCTAGAGATTATGATTCCCAATCATTATTCTGCTTGAAAAAGATCATCAATAGGAGCACATTATCCTTGCCAAGTTGGGATCTACAACCTACCCAATATGAAGAAACTTTTAAAACAACCCACCTGGCTTAAAGTAAGAAGGCATTGGCAGGGAAACTCGATAAGGACTTCCTATCCTAAGGAAGATTTAGACCTAGAATCAAACATGACCAGACCTGACTATGGCTTTAAAATCTTCCACTTTGACAGCATGGCTATAGGATGAAAAGTGGGGCAACAGCTGGCTCCGACTAGGGACTTAAACATTCCCATGTTTAAGCAATGAATCCTGAATCTCTGGTTTCGCACAGGTATAAAAAAGGTAGCAGCACAACAAAACTAACAAAGGAAGGAAAGGAACAGGAAAGAAATAAACTAAACACAACAAAAAGACCTCATATAAGGTGGGAAAAACTAGACAAACCTTATATGAGAAGAATCCCGCATTTATCAAGAAAAGCCATTCACAGGCTGAGAGAAATATGACCCCTTGCGAGACAGAGGTCTGCATATATATGAATTACTTAAGTTCATCAGCAACCCCTTACTTTTATGAGAACAAGACCAATTCAGCAACCTTCCAGGCAATGGTAATTTGCCAAATAACCATTTTTCATCATAAACTTCCTCATGGCAGATTTCTATACCTTCATATTTTTGCTGCAAAAGAGACCAATTGAATGTTGGATTATCTTTATAATGCATACTCTGTTTAGGACTGAGACTTTCCTAAAAATTCTAAACTTTATTATCATTCAACATCAGACCATCCATTAAAAAGCCATCATCATGCTCACTAATTACATCTTCCTTAGCTTCGACTGATTCACTAGTAATTAGAAAAAAAAATTGGCCTAGATTTTCAGTATTATGAGCACTATCACTAGTGTATAAGTTTGTTGTTTGTACAATGTTCTCTTGAGACGTATTATTTTCTGAGATAATTTGACTAGTGATCTCAACATCACATACCTTGGGAAAACTTACTGCAGCTTCAAGTGATTCGATTGAGAGAAGTGATTGTTCATTTTGTCCATGATTAGCGTTGTCTTCCACTTCAATCATCAACTCTTTATTCTCTGTAGCAGTCAAAATAATTTCTTTAGTTTCAACAATTTTAGCAAGCTCCACAGAGTGATCCAAAAACTGAACTAAAACTGATTCTTCTATTTGTAATACTGAGGGTGGTTCTAGATTTATGGTAACCAAATCACAATCTATCGCAGGAATTATCTCCTCTTGATTAACTTTATAAATTTTGTCAGACCAGGATGACCCATGAACATCTTCTATAATCACATCTGGACTATTTGTGGTGTGCTCTTGATATTTGATTTCAGACACAGGTAGAGCATTTTCCAAGACCGTTTCATTATGCTCATCCTTAGGAGAGAAAATCTCCTTTTCAACCTCAAATGATGAATCCGAAGGTGAAATTATTGATTCCAAAGGAAATATTGTTGAGAAACAAGGAATAAAAATGACCTTTTCTTCTTCTTGTGATGGTTCAGGAATGTCATTCTCTATAGGCTGGAAACACTTTTCTTGCTGATCACTTTCTTCATGTTGATGACTCATCCATGGTAATCTAACTGAAGATGAAGTAAATTCAGGTTCTCTCAAAGCAGGGAAGATGGGAGAAGACAAAACATACTTTTTAGAACTTACATCAGTGCTTTGCGTTTTGGATGCTGGTTGTTTTTGTCTTGCTAGAGGAACTTTTGAATCATCAGCTACTCTTACCTTTTGTTTCTCTGAGTCCGATTCATACTCTAAAAATAAATTTTCGGAGTTGCCATTGGAGCATGACTTAGTCTCACTACTGGACATAGAAGAATTGGCAGTCAGAAATTTCCTCCTACTGATCACATCTGGACAACTTTCACTATCATGATCAATGGTCAAATGAAGCACACACCCGTTCACCTTTTTATGTGGAGCTTCAATTGCTAATCTTTGTTGTAGTCTAGGCAACTACAAAGGTTTATTGCTACATTCACTAGCCTGCTCTGAAAAATTTCTTTGATATGGATTGTTGAATTTTGGGAGCTTTCATTTCAAAGCAATCAGCTCATTGGACAACTTTTGAATCATCTCTTTTGGTGAAGTAGTCTCACTGGTGCTGGCCTTATTCTGAATTTCATGTTTCCACCTTCCTGCAACAATCATATCATCCTCCAATTCTACAGCAGTCCTTTGAGCTACCTCTAAATCTGCAGGACGAGACCTTCTTAATTCAAAGCCTAAGTTAGGAGGCATAGCACTGATGAAGAATGTTTTTAGATGCCTGCTATGGGTCTATTTGCTGTTGGAATTCTATTAGTGATCTTATTAAAACTAGTAACAAAATCTCTCATGCTCATAGAAGGTAACTTCTTCACTGATGTTAGTTGAGCCAACAGAGCATGCTCATCTTCAGCAGTTTTAAAACGGTCTTCAAAAGTTGTTCTCATGGCATTCCAACTTGTGATAGCTCCATCAGTCAAGTGATAAAACCAATCTACAGCTGCCTCAGTGAGAGTTTAAACAAATAATCGGACTGCAACATCTTCATGATTTACACCTAAAATATTTATAGCTACGAAGAATGCTTGTATATGTTCATCTGTAGTAACCTTCCCATCTCCTGTGAATTCAAGTATATTCTTCTAGGAACCAGAAGGAAGAGGATGGTAAGCTGAAAAATTAAGTGGCCCAGTAGCAACTGCCCAAGGTGCAGCCATATCCTAATTTATTTCTCAGAGGATTCTAACCTGTATACATTCTCTGAGATTATTTGTACAACAGAGTGACAAAAATCTACATAAAATTTTATCAAATTAATGAGAAAAAGAGAATGATGTTACCTCAATTTCTCATGGGTCATTGAGTGTTTGAATTGGTGCTAAAGTTAGCCTCTAATTCTATATTTGTCTTTGTACCACAACGGCCAAATTTTCAGCTAGTTTTTCTTCTTTCAAAACTTTACTAGCTCTTCTGTAATCGGAATTGTATCCTCACGAGGTTGCACCATTTTCCCTCATGGCAGGTGAAGTGACTAATTGTGAGCATTAGTATTCTAAAATTTCAATTGTCACCAAGGCTCTGCAATTAGAAAATCTTGCAATTCAACTATTTCTTGTCTTGTAAATGGGGTTCTTTGAGAACGAAGTCACCAATCTCTAGTAGAGATAATAATAATAAAATTAAGAAAACAATCTCCAGCACTAATCTTCATTTTTGCCTCCCCAGCGGAGTCACCAAAAATCTGTTAGTAAACATATTGTTCTTCTTCTGATTCTCCTTTAATTTGCCCAATTCGTGATGAAGAACAACTATACACAACAGTTGGGAAATTGTTTTTGAGAATAGCTAGTCTCCCTCTGCATTAAGGTATAGCTTCCTATGTGAATAATATTCAATGAATTTTGTTTTATTCCTAATTCCTACTTCGGGTATGTTCTTAACAAGAGAACAGCAGAGGAAACTAAGTTTCACTCAAGCAAGTGAAATCTTAGGCAAGGATTTAAATGCAAAGATGTTATGTTAATGGTCTTCACAATCTTATGACTCCCACAACATAACAGTATGAAAATGCAGTTAATGAAAGTATGATTATGCAAATGAAGTATGATGATGCAATCTCACAATCAATTATAACTCTCTGATTATTCTACTGATTAATCAAACTAAAAACAATGCAATAAAACTCTGTTCATTCACTACTTTCAATTCAATACAATGAAATAACATCACATACAGATGGACAGTAAAATAATGGTACTAGACTAGATTGTCTCTGCAACCAGCTTCACACCAAAATTTGTCGACCTTTTCATTCACTTTTTCAATAGTATATATAGAGTTTACAATCATACAGCATCCATGGGAATACAAAGTGTTTCAAATTCCAAAATTTGAAAAGACTGGAGACAGGTGTTTTCAAAATTACAACAAAGAGGAACTAATATAACTTTGTCCCTTCATCTGACCTTGCTCAACAAGAAGAACTGAATGGACATTTATCTAATTAATATGACTTAGTTCATAGTATCAAAACTGCTCAACATATATTTTAATGATATTCTCCAAACACCTGCAGATTTGTATTCATAAACAAAACTAATCATTGTTAATGTCCTTCTTCTGTACTGTAGAAATAATTTGACATAATAGAATCCAATTGACACATTTGATTTGAATGATCTGTTCACGTCTTTTACTTGACAATCGGTCATCTTCTCACAGTGACTCGATGATTCCTCTGTACTTTGTTTTCTTTATTCATACTTGCATGTCTTTCACCTTTTCCTTTTTCAATTGTGATGTTTATCCTCCTCATAACTGTTGATAGAGTTCACTATTTTTCAATCTCCTTTTCAATTTTATTTTGTGAGAAGCCAAACTATTCACGGCAATAACATTAATCTTTTGGTCAGATCCCACTGTTTCTAAATATTCTTCACACTATCTTTTCGTGCCGAATTGGAGTTTACAAATCCTGCTATTCGATTTCACTTTAATCAAGGTGAATAATGTAGATTACATTTTGATATCTTAGCAAGTCATGACCTCCATCACAAAGAAAAATTTGATCATTATATTGAATGACATGTCTATATGATGGACGATATCATTCTGAAAAGACAATCATGCTCAGTATATTTTATGAGACCACCACTGTCACTCTTTTCAAAAGAATATTACTTAATAAACTTTTGTATCTGCACTATTTTTTGGGCTTTTAGATTGCTCTTTATAGAATGTGAAATCCCGCCTTGCTATAAATTTATCATTTCGACTCCAAATCTCATGCGGTCTTCACCAATAGGATCGTAGAACATCAGAGAATCGATCTATGCATTCAAATTATGAAAATCATCAACTTTTATAGACTGTGGAAAATGCATTGGGTGAGTATGAGTTCGGCTCTGTTGCACATAAAAGGCACATACCCGAACCTCACACATATGCTCATCCTTGTAATGAGAATCAACTCCATTTTGTGGCCATCTTAACTCATCACCGAGTTGTTCTTGACTACATACCATGTCCTCCAATTTTAATATGATTTGGTACCTGATTCATTGTTATTTTTTATCAACACAAGAAACACAATACTCAGTTTTGTTTGAAACATGCTCAAGAGCCAGAAATATAACATACATGATAGTTGTTCAATGTGCATTGTAGAACATAATACAATGATCAAGCTTATTATCATTACAAAGTCTTCAAATTCGGTAATGTGCTGAAATTTTGATTCTCCTATCAACATTGCTTATGTGATATGTACCCATTGTACTACATTTTTTCATATCCTTTGCAAAGGGCTCGCTATTTTTTACATAATATGTAATCCATTTGAAAGCTTTTCTGAATACAATGAGAAGAAGAGAAACTTTCACACTTATATTAGGAGTAAAGTGCTCAACAAAATAACACAACTTCCATGTTTTATAGCTCATTCTGCTCATTTTGTCAATCACCATACTTAGATCCAATGCCATTTGAAGAATTTCAAGAATAACTCCTCACCTTTGCAATCACTGAAAGTTAAGAGCATTATAACAGTGTTGGAATTTGATTTGCAAGGATTACTTATACAAAGAAATGAATTCTCTGCACATTGTCATATGAGATGAACTTTTTTGAATAATCAATACCAGCTCTTTCACTGCATCATCTATATGAAGAATCTTCTCTGATTTCTTATGAATGTCTGGAGATTATGATTCCCAATCATTATTCTGCTTGAAAAAGATCATCAACAGGAGCACATTATCCTTGCCAAGTTGGGATCTACAACATACCCAATATGAAGAAACTTTTAAAACAACCCACCCGGCTTAAAGCAAGAAGGCATTGGTAGGGAAACCCGACAAGGACTTCCTATCCTAAGGAAGACTTATACCTAGACTCAAACATGACTAGACCTGACTGTGGCTTTAAAATTTTCCACTTTGACAGCATGGCTATAGGATGAAAAGTGGGGCAACATGATACTATTGCAGAATTGTACAACTCTTGACTAGTGAAGTGCAAAATCTCAATTTTTGGGACTGTTTGTTCAAAATTTTTAGTTTGAGGGTTAATTTTTCTATTTCAATCACAATGATAGCAATAAATTAATAGGTTTTCAAACAACATGGGATCAAACATGTCTTCAAACACTTGAAACAACAGAAAAAGCAACCTTGCCAAGACAAGCAATTGTGATATCAAAATTGAAAAACCTATGAATACTACCGTGATGTTGAGTATGCAAGAACGTTTACATGGGTAATGAGAACACTTCAAGCACTTTCTATCCTAAAAAGACAAGGCTCAATACTTAACAACTTGGCCCACAACTTGATGCTTCATTGCCTCACACAAAGTGGTTACCCACAATAGATATTGGCTTTGTTGTGGAAGTGCCAATGACACAACCAAAGAGCACATATGGTGAGTAATCTTGGGGTGATCCAGGTTATTCAACTTGGATCAATCCTTGCACCAAGAAGCTAAGTAGAAAAATAGGGTGGCTTCTAACTATGGTTCTTAATAAGGGCTTTCGTTCTTAGTACCCCTCTTTCTCCTCAAAAAGGACTAGGACCTCGCGGCCTCAAGAGTACCTTAAGCATTCTTGCTCAATGCTTTCCTCATGGTCACAATCCCACAAGTTACTCACATCAAGCAAAGACAAGCACTATGTCTACCAATGTTTTGTGTCCTCGATAGCCTTGAGATTATAGTGGGTTGGAATAGCTCGGTATTAGCTTGTCCCCACTTGGGTTGTTCCTCTTGATTGCTCAAGAGCAGGCCCGCTAAAGGATTCTAACAACTAAACAAAAATGGATCAACTTGTGAGGTTCAAGGTTTTTGTTTCACCATAAGGGTAAAGAGCATACTCCCCTATCTCAAAGTTTCTCCCAAACACACCAAGAAGAGTTCAATTACCCTCTTGTTTCCAAAATCTTAAGATGGGTCAAGATTTTCTAGTTCACCACAAGGGTGAAGAGCATACTTCTCCTACCACCTCAAAATTCCTTCCACAAGATATTGTGTGCCTACTAAAGGAAACAAGTAGTAGATTGCCACACTTGAAATGAAATAAATAAATAAGCACACTTTTTTTTTGTTTTTTATGCTTTTTGGGCAGCCCTACAAAAACTGTTAGTAGCCCTTTAGCATGCAATTTTGGCAAAGTATTTCAAGCAAAAGCACTTACAACCACAACTAGTTAGCCCCACAAGGTTAGCAAAATCCAAAATCCAAATGAAATCTACAAATAGAATCTGTCTAACTATAGCAAATTAAACCAGCAAACTAATTAAATCTAAACTCGGCCAAAAAGATTCAAAAAGACAACTCACTGCTGAGTACAGGTGACAGTATAGACACCAAAAATATCACGCGATACTTTTCAATATACCAGGGTGATAGTATAGTTCTGGGCGATACTCTGTCTTACACCAGGTGATAGAATGTCTTAAACAGTGTGACACAATGTCTCAAGCAGAGCGATACTTCAACCAGGTGAAGTATTGCACCACCATACAAGAACTATCGCGCAATACTGGAAAAACTATCATGTGATACTCTGAGACTGAAAAAGCCGAGAGCTAAAAATGAAGCTAAAACTTGACGAAAAAATTACAAAAATGCAAAAAATTAAGGACAAAACACTAATGCTCTTCCCCCGCGGTGGGTGCAAAAAATGTACACACAAAATAGTGCACTTCTATGAATCATTACAATCAAGAACATTCAAGAATGAGGTCTCAAAAATCAATCCATAGCTCCCTAAGCATGGAGTCACAAGAATAGTTTGAATATTGCTCTCAGCTAGAGCTATTACGCCTATAACCTTGCTAGTAAACCACACTATGGGAGATTCAAATGAAGACAAGGGCAAAAATGCCAATATCTCCAAGAATCAAATGAAAATGCAATGCAAGCTAGATTAATATGAGTATGCAAATATGTAAGCTATGCTATGAAAATGAAAGTACAAGCTAAGCTATGAAATGGAAATAACAAGTGTTGCAAATCCTACCTATTAAGCTAGATGAGCTATTCTAAAGCTTGAAAGGAAATCTAAACTATGAAAGCATGAGATATGAAGCTACTATGCAAGAATGAAAACTAAACTATGAAGCAATGATGTGATGCAACAATGATTTCCAAAAAAACTCCAAAGTCTTCAAGAATTCCTACAGCATAAAGTTAGCATAAAAAGATTGATCTAGAATGAAGAAGAGAGCTCTCCTTTTATAAGAAATGAAAAGGAATGGAGCATGAAGATTAAGAGGCAAAAGATTTAATCAAGGGTGGAGCTTGAAAGAGGAGCAATCCATGTGCTCAAATATCCTCCAATGAGAAAATAAGAGTTGACTTTTTTGTCCATATGAGACAAAAATTATTTTTTCCCTTTTTATAAAATAAGAATAATGTTTTATTTGTGCAACTTAGGATAAGAGGAAAAGTGGGGGCTTTTTATTTAATAAAAGGGGAGGAAATATTCCTTTTAAATAAATAAAGATTTAGGATAAAATGGTTAGCCCAAGGAATAATCGAAAATAGGATTTGATCAAAGAAATTGATATTGAACTAAAAATGTTAATTTTTAAAAATATTGATTTAGGGATCTGATAAATTGCTGAATGGAGGCCCAAAGTCTAGGCGACCATTTTAGGGTGCATACAGATACCATCCCCACTGAGGTTTACTCTCTGATCAAGAGGTTCCCTAGTTAACATATCTTGTGTTATTGTGTATTTTTATCTTTCTATGGTTGTTGTTTATATTGGTTACATGTTTGAAATCTGATAATGGTATTATAAATTGGTAAATTATAGCTTTGATCTGATTGACATATAATCAAATAAATTATAATTATCAGAATTGATATGCTAATGTATGGGTGACCCCACAATAGTGGGTTACACTTTTTTAGACATGCTGATTTTTGCTGAAATAACACATTTTTAATAAAATATGATGATTTAAGCCTTGAGAGGTTAGCTCAAAACCTTTTATATTAAAAAAATATTGATATAACATCTATACTCCTCATTCATACCTACAATGGAGTCTCCTTCACACCTATTAAAATGCTGGCAAAAAATCACTTTGACTTTATGTTTTGGAAGATCAAATGAATCCATTTGAAAAACCTATCTATGTAGTATGATGCTATTCAAAACAAGTTTTCTAATGAATATAATTTTAATACATATTGAGTTCATTATCACTTTTAAATATTACTTTAACTAAACATAGGTTGTTTGGTCATTCAACAACATGTCTCTTCAAAACTTCAAGAAAAATAGTAAATTATAAAAAACAATTATGAAAAATATGTAGGAAAAGATTATTTGTGTTACATTTCTATAAAAAAAAAATGAATATTGATATACACAGATCAAGTTAGAGCGATCCAAGTGACCTTATGTCTAAATTAGAGTTACTGTCACGTTAGAACTTAATAAACTATGAAATATTGACCTTAAATGAAAGAAACCAATTACATCCTTTAGATATTGAAGTTACAAATATAATCTCGAAAGAATTACATCGTTATCATATTTTTAAAAAAAGTTATGTTGATCTAAGTGACAGTTACTCCTTAAAAAATAATTTTTTCACACAAACCACTTTTCGAAGGAGAAGGAAAAATAAATTTTAATGAATTTTAATTTTTTTTTTAAAATATATTTAGAAACTAAAAAGAAAATTCTAAAAAACTCTAGTTTACATCATCTTCAAATTCTTAATAATTTTGTGGCAACATGTGTTCGAAAGTGAAATTTTTTCTCATAATGTTGATCTTTGTGTCAAAGTTGGCTAAAAAGTGAGACACACTATTGTGGAACCACCCATATATATATATATATATATATATATATATATATATATATATATATATATATATATATATATATATATATATATATATATATATATATATATTATGGTTATTGATATCCATTATAACCGATTGCAGAGAATATACTCGGGCATATGTATTAGAATCGACTAAGTTGATATTGATTGTCGTTCTTTGTAGTGTTACGTTGTTGTTCATTGTAGTGATACAATATCGTTCACTACAGTGTGACGGTATTGAGCATTGCAGTGTTACGGTAACTACCACCTGGTAGTTATCATAAGACATACATATTATATGATGTGTTACAATAAATATCGAATGGTAGTTATGCGTAACACTATTTTGTTATAGCATTACATTGCAGTTAAATCAAACATCAATACGAATGGGTATGTCATGTAGAACATGACCCTACGTGGCTTATGCCACGTACGGTCATGTCTCTACATAGACATGACCCTATACAACATATATATAATCAATCGTATGTGCTGAGGAAAGAAATTAATTACAATGTGCATTTCTTCTCCTCCGCAGCATACGAATATATGATCAATAACAAATATATACTTACATAGACATTTAGATATTATGAACAACACAAAAAGGACAACATATATTCTCTATAGGACAATCTTGATTTCACAACATGGTATCAGAGCCTAACCTATAAGAGAATAAAATATATTCACAAACAATAGAGGGAGGAATACTAATACTCAGTCATCATGCCATTAGGAGGGAGTCATATGCATGTCAGCGATATATGAACAAGCATCGAATAGGGAAGAAGAGGAAATGGATATTGACAAATATATTCAGAAAAATGTATATGCATGGGATCAATTTGGAGTTACGAAACAGATTGGAGATATGGAAGGATGAGTATAGCATTGGGCATTGATTGAGCATGAGACTCTCACTTATGGTGAGGCCATCTACAATATCATCCACTCTTGGCTAGGGAGATTTAAGGGAATAAGACTATTTACATCATCAATACTATATGAGGAAAATAATAATTACTTGGTATCCTCTTGCACTGGGATACGACATGCAATAAGAATTAGAAGGGGATATTATGGATTGACTTGGCATCCGGGTGGAAGAACCACTATATGTCCCTCCATATTGGACTATATAAAAATTCATTGGTAGATGTATATCTCCCGTGCATAGACAATTGCACTCCACTGTATCACATCTCCATTCACAAATGTGGATAAAATGCTTGAAAACACCAATGTTAACGGGATTGAAGGGGGAATGGTTATATTTGAAGTAATAAGAATTATTAGGCAGTTTCATGTCAAACAAGTATCGAGGGATTCCTTTCATAGATTTAGAGATATATACACTAATCAATTGTGGGGAGTCCATCTTGAAAAATCTTAATATTTGCTAGCATCAAATTCATTGATGATTTTCATATATTTATTGGAGGCTCAATAAGTATGGAAATGGACTAACGACTAACAACATTAATGACACCCTTCCTAAATCACCAACAATAACCAAGACCATTGTGTTGTAGAAACAAAAATATATACATTTGTATATCCAATGCTCCCATTGGAAGTTTTCCACCACTGGGATTCTTGCGTCACATAGAATCACATAGGAATCACTATTCTTTGGATTAGTTTTAGATTAGAATCTACAAGTTCAGAAATTTTTTTTACTTATGTCATCAATTGGGACTCTCGAGTTGGGTTTTTCCACTGTCAGTCTGAGTTTACTTTGTTCATGAATTAGTGTAAATAATAGTCAAATTGTAGAAAGTTAAGTTTATAATGTATTCCTGGTTTGATGTTCATTTCAAACTTATGTTCTATAATTGCTTGGCAAAATGACTCTAAGAAAAAGTCAAAAATTTGGGTAATATCCAATTGGGGAAATTACAAATGGTATAGAGGAGAATGGATTGGAGGGTGATACAAATCCACTAGAAAGGAGTCTAGATTGGTCAAAACAGAAGAGGGAGATTAGTTAACATACAATCTTACTAAGATAATTATTGAAGACAAGATAACATTCGACCAACATATCTGCATATTTGAATTGGCATAGAAAAACATTGTTGAAAGCATTATAAATTGGGTACACACACAGAATAGCATCATTCGATGAAGTGAGAAGGATAAGTTAAGGTAATTGTCCCAACTATCTAAGTTAATCAAAAAAGGGGATAGTACAAGTGGGATAGTAACTAATGATTAACATAATCAGATATCGATAATGTATGAAGTCAACATCTAATCGGTAGTTATCATAATGAGATGTGATTTGTAAAGAAGAAAATTAACATAAGATCATAATGAAATCGATATTTTATGAAGAAGGACAATGGGTACGAGTATCGTATTAATGGGCTCACCTTATGAAAGGAAATACTTAAAAATATTTGAAAAGATAAGTATCTCATGTTTTATTAATCTATATGAATTTGCAATTTGTAATTCATTAATAATAAATTTTGTATGCTTCTATCATTTTTATGTTCAGGATAGTTTAGCCTTATGAACTATTCGTAATCTATCTCTAACATCTTCAGAAAGGTCAAGAAGTTGGCAAAATTTAGCTTCTAAGGAAGCAGATGATTCAGTCAACTTGGACAAACTCGATCATATTGATTGAAAGGGAGTTCACTATTGAAGGTAAAATAGTTTTGAGATTATAGTAGTGGGAACTCATGGATAGAATCGCAAATGGGATGCACATGGATAGAATCCCTTATTAAGGCATTCCATACATCATAAGACTACAACTCATTGAGATAAACATCTACTAGAGGTCTTTATTATCTTCAATCAAGTCCAAGAGGGAGTGTTAATGTTGTGGCCTTGGAAAAGATCAAAATGCATCTTATGCTAGCCGATGTAACCTTATGACTATTCAGATTATTCGTATTGGTTCTCTCAAGAAGGAAGGTATGAAGTGACATCTTGCAGTGACACTAAGTTGAGTATATAAACAAGGTATGCCTTCATGACAGAGGGAGAAAATAAAGGATCTGCATCAGTGGACATTCGAGGGTCTTGATTTAGAGGGAGTAGACCATGTTTTGTTGGTTCTCTAGTAATCAAGAAATTGTAGCAGAGAATTATGATTATTACCATGTGAGAAGGCTATATGTTAGAGGAAGAAGCTAGAAGATTGAATTAAGTTGGCACCCCAGAATCTTGGTCATACAAATTCAGAGGGAGTATACCATGTCAAGATGGTGTATACTTTGTAAGCTCAGAATTCACCAAGACTATGAGACAGTACAAACAAATGCAATTCAATAGAGAACTAATGGCCGATATTCTTACCAAACCCCTTGCTAAAAAGAAGATTGTGTACTTTTAGTTAACCTTGGTATGTTGAGGAGTAAAGCCTTAGCTGAAAAGAAGGTTTCAGTTGCAGTGATCCATCATTTTGTATCTTAAATGATTCTTGTCTTTGATAGACAAGTCTAAGGTGGAAGTCTTGGTTTCCACTCTCTGGGATGAGCCATGGTGGATCCACCCTCTGAGAAGAGTCAAGGTGAATTTATGGGTCCATTCATTTTGTGTTCAAAGAAGATGACGATCTTCTGTGTAAATAATTGGGGTTTCTATTTCAAGGTGAGGATCTTGACAATAGTTAACCAAGCTTCAAGATTGACACCCGAACAGGGTTGTCCTGGACTATTTCGGATATCTTGATGCTTATGTTATTACTAGATTGTGTAATAACTACTATATCATGATTGACACCCTAATAGGGTTGTCCTGGATTATGTCGGATATCATGATATTGAGATAATAAGTATTGATCATGACTAATGACTTCTTTATGTTGTTCTAAATTAGTCAGGGATCATAACAACATGTGAATCAAGATTAGACTACATTAAGTTGATGTCCCAGAATGTGCCAGATATCTTGATTGTTATCGCTAAATCTAGTTCTAAATTGGTTGGGGATTGTGATAACTCTTCTATTAGGATGAGTACATTATATTAATGTCCCAAGCTATGTCAGATATCTTGATATGAAGTTATGTTTCATTTATGACTAAAATCCAGTTCCGAATTGAGTCAGGGATTCTATAACACTTACATCTTGTGATAATCAATCCTCTCTTGCTAAGAGGGAGTGTTAAATCATAGCTTCGATCTGATTGGCGTATAATCGAATGAATTATAATTATCAGAATTGATATGCTAATGTATATATATTATGGTTATCGATATTCATTATAACCGATTGCAGAGAATATACTTGGGCATATGTATTAGAATCGACTAAGTCGATATTGACTGTCATTCTTTGCAGTGTTACTTTGTTATTCATTGCAGTGATATGGTATCGTTCACTGCAGTGTGACGGTATTAAGCACTGCAGTGTTACAGTAACTACCACCTGGTAGTTATCATAACACATACGGGTATATGCACAAAGATGAGGGACCAAAAAGATGCCACATTCCGTTTTGGCCCCCCAACGACCATAGTGCGTATGCACTAAACCGTGTGCGCGCTATAGCATGTATGCGCTATGGGTTGGGTTTCCCAAGCCTTAGGCTTGGGAAATTGAAATCATAGCACGCTAGCACTATGGTTTGAATTTAAAACATAGCGTGTGCGCCATATAGCGTGCACACGCTATGTAAACCCTATAAAAGTGGTAAAGGCAGAGAGGGGTGACAAGGGGAGAGGGAGGGCGGCAGGGTGGAGGGGAGGGAGATAGGTGGCAAGGGAGATGAGAGAGAGAGAGAGAGAGAGAGAGAGAGAGAGAGAGAGGGGGGGGGAAGAGGATAATAAGGGAAAAGATGGTCATCAAATTGGTAAAGGGTATATGAACATGCATACTAACTATTTTACGAGGAAAAAGCAAGAGCTTGAAGCCTTTTGTAATATCAAGGAAAAAGTGAGGAGATTACAATTATCAAGACATGTAAGCTATACATGAAAGGTAAGAATTAGGAAATTAAATTTTGTTTGACTTCAACCTATTACCAATAAATAATGATAAAATTTATAATAAAGATAATAGAATTTATAACTTCAAAATAAAATCAATATTTATTATTTAAAATATTATATTTGTAAATAAATAAATAAACAAATATTCTATCCCACTTATTTTCATATAAAAATTTAAAATTAGTTTTAAAATCTTACCTCCTCCATTTTCTCGCTTCCTTTTCGTCGGAACAAACTCGTGGCGAATTATACGCTTTATATCGTCCACCTGAAACCACAATTAAGTCAAGCGTTAGAAGTTTAATTAATTAATGAAAATAAAAACCGACCACAAACTAAAGAAAGCAAGCATTCAACTCACTTTTTCCTTGATCTCTCTCTCGCAATTTTTCAATAGCCACTTCACCACTTCGTCGGAAGACAGTTTTGCCTTGATATACTTAACTTCTTTCTTAAACATTTTTGCTAGACCCTCAATTTCTTCCTCGGTTGAAGACCATACTGCTACCCCCTCAACCTCTTCCTCTTCCTCGGTTGAAGACCAGACTTGCAAATGCCTTTTACTTTCCCATTTATTTTTCCTTTCCCATTCCTTTGCAGACATTATTGCTAGCCAGCACAGCCCAGCAAACACGTCATCCACGCTGCAATTTCTTTGCGCTGACCATTCTTCCATATAGCCAAAGCACGCACGCAAGCCAGGGGATCGCTCAGAAACGAAAACAGCCTTATCCAGCACAGCAAAAACTTGATCCAAATGATCATCATATATAGCGCAATTGTTACCTATCTTAGGAAGCCATTTTGACAAAGCGGAAGAGTGTCGGTCAAAAGTTTTCGAGGCTAACTGATGAAATATTGACGCAAAACCTATGTCCCCTTCGAATGAACATCTATTTGCGCACCTCAAAGAAAAAGGTCTGCCCCCTGGCCGCTTTACAGATGTCCTTTCAACCAAAATGGCTATGACCTCTACCTCTTCGAGCCATTTGTTGACATTGGAATTGTTCAGAGCATCTACACTTCGTGCAGTCCAAAGGATGCACCTCATTTCTCCCAACTCTACCCCAACATAACATCTCACTTCGTCTATATTTTTTTCTGTGATATTGTCCACAACCAATAATACCCTTTTGTCATCCATGTTTCTATTGAATAAGTAATGCGCCTGTACGTTATATTTAAAAATATATATATAAGAATTACACATCTTGTACAGTATTTTGTTTTTAAAGAGCAAAGGAAGAACATCTTCCAAATAAAATAAAAATATACGAAATTCCTCACGCTGTCGTCGTCTGTTTCCCATTCAAAGTTCAGATTCAGAATTTGAGAGAGAGAGTGCAGGGCAAGTTTTTGTCTGCGCCATGCACCTCCACAAAATTTCGGATGCCATACTTTTCGATTAAAATCCCCCATATCAAAATCGCGGAAAGCCTCGGCAATCGTGGTTTTCAATTTTTTGAAATGATAGCTTGGTGAGAGAGAGGTGTCAGCATTGATGCCTGCAACACAATGCGCTGCTTTGCAGAGATTTCTGTAATACGAAAAGTCTGGTGTGTACATACAATAAACAGATTTTATAAGTCAGTTATATGGGAAGGTTATATTCACAAATATTTATAGTTCTACAATATAATTATTTTTCTTATTTGTTTTTTTAAGGTGATAAATATTTCTATTACCAAAAATTAAAAAATTAAAAATTTATATAATAATAATTTGAAGGGTTTTCTTTTTTTATTAAACAAATACATAAATGTCATAATTAACGAGCTTTCCAGAAAATATTATTTTAACAATATTATGTATTAAAATAATTAATTAATTCAAAACCTATTCAATACTAGTACTTTTAAAATGTGATGATTTAAAATAAAATTATGTATATAATTTCACAAGTTTTTTTTTAAAAATATATAATGGGCCGGTTTCCAGAGAGACAAGGGGACAGGGAAATGGGTTTCCAAAATTGATCGCTTCAAGCTTGAACATTAACCAATTTTCCTCTTACTAGTAAGAACTCCAATTTTTCTGAAGAGAAAAGTCTTGGAAGTATTGATCCAGTGAGCTAATTTTCTGTAAAATCAATTCTAGGTATATTTCTCTGTGCACCTAATGTATAAGGCATTGAGCCAAACAACTGGTTATCAAATAGAAATACATATCTCAGAATCTTGAGATTGGTAATCTCTAGTGGTATGCTTCCTATGAGATAATTCTTGTACAAATACACTTCTCAAGCTTTTGGTCTTGAAAAGTTACGGAGGGATCTCACCTTCAGGTGAATTATTGGACAGGAACAAATTTTTTAAATTCTGCAGATTACCTAATAAACGAGGGATGAATTCCTGTAACCTGTTTATATGTTAAAGATAAGAATTTTTTGATTAAACGAAGTAATATCATTTTCATTTATAAACTAGTACTTGCATCAGAAAGCAGTGCAAGAGTTATACTGATAGAAAAGTAAATAAGTTAATGTAAACTGTAAATTACATATATAAAAAGTTGAGATTCTTATATAATATTTATAATTTTTTATAAAATTGAAACCTCCAATTTCTTATATATTATATAATATATAGTAGTAATATCGAAAATTTAATTAAGGATCAATAAACAGTATCATTGCAATAAATATTTGCTTTGTTAGAACTGCTAACATAATAGTACCATGCAAAAGTTGGGGTTATAATATGTGTGAGGAGAAGCATACTAGATTATGGCAGAAGATGTGTATATATAAAGAAAGACAAGATATTACACTTTCTTATTGTACATTTAATTGCTGCTTCTAAGACAAAACTGATTAAGTTCTATTACCAGGAGTATTTGTATTGAAGGAATGTCTTCATATCTCTCTTTATGTAATTTAATTTTCTAGACTAGGACTAGACTAAAGGTTGAACGAGAAACATGTACTTTTATTTACAATATAATAAAATCCTTTGGCCTCCTCTTATTAATTAAAAAAAGAAACATCCAAAATTTTATTTTAAACTTTTATTGAATTTTTTATTTTAATTTAATTTTAAAACTATATTCAATTTATTTTAAAATTTAATTAAATTTTATTTTATTTTATATTAAATTTTATTTTTTAACTTTATATCTAAACTTTATGAAATATTTTCAATAATTTATATATTGTATATAATGCTATTTTAGAAATCAAACATTAAATTATGTTTTTTTATAGCTTTAAATATTTTTTAATTAAATTAGTTATAGATTTATGTTTATAGAAAAATAAATATAAATTAACATACTAAGAAGATATTTTATTTATTGTCTATAGAAAAGTAAATATAAATTAACTTACTAAGAAGATATATTATTTATTATCTATATAACATTCTAATACCAAAGACAAAAATATAACTAAGAAATTAAAACTAACGTGAAAACTAAATATTACCAACACAATAAAGTTAACTTTTATTAATATTCTTGCACATATTTTTTTAATCGGGTCACTAAGTAGTAGTCTCCAATCACTTGGAATTGACTTTTGGTTTATATATGTTCATTTATGCATAGTCAAATTTATTATTATGATTTATGCACTATTAATAGAATAATTAAAATATCATTTATGTCGTAAGATATAACTATTTAGTTCTAGGAAGCAACTTAGTTTGAAATTTCCATATATAATAAGAGACACAAAGTGTCAAAGTTCTTGTCAATAGTGTAATGAATTTAGAGTTAAGATCAATAAAATTATTAGATTGATCCTCATTTATAGATTTTCACTTCAAACTAAAATAATAACAACTTTGAATCAAGAATTCAACTTTTTAAAATTTTTAGAAATAGAAAATTGAAGTTATTAGAAATAAAAATTGAGTATGTTCCTACTTTAAAGGCTAGTAAGAAGATGATTTGGTGACAAAATTTTATGGACGAATTGGGCAAGCAACAAGAAAATAGGAGATTGTACAGTGATAGTTACTAGTATACATCTTACAAAAAAATCATACCTCACTCTAAGAGGGAACACATACAAGTCAAGTACCATTTCATACGCTCAATTTTAAAAGATGCACAGTTAAAGCTAGAAAAATGCATGCTAGCCAAAATCCTACTTATATGTTAACCAAGGTAGTAACTTGAGAGAAACTAATTTTCTACTCAGTTTTTGTTGGCCTTCAAGCATGATAATAGTTTTAATGAGAAAGCAAGCAAGTGTGTCAATCTAGTGGAAGGTACACGTGCAACAATATTTGTCCAACATTAGTCTTCAAGTGTGAGATTATTTTGTGTGGAGCCTAATCAGTCTCCAAGTGGGAGATTATGATGATTGATCATTTTGTTGGGATTAAACTTTGATGACTTTGTAAGTCATGATCTCCCCTAAGTCAATTTAATGAGGAAGTGCAGGGAGAAGAGCCCCTCCTATGGGGCAAAGACGATGATATCCTCCAATGGGACCCATGATAAGGGTTTGTGTGTTGTTATTGGTAATGTCCTCGAAGAAAAATTGCCCACAATCCATGAACCACATTAAATTATTATGTTATTGTGAATTATTATTTTTGCTTCTTTTATTTGCATTATATTTAATTTATTATTTATTTGTTTGGTCTTCCCAAGCCCTAAAACTTTTAACCATACTCAATCTATTGATGAACTCATTTTTACCTTCTTAAATAAGTCCCTCGATCTCAAAGGTAGAGAAAAGTTGTAAGATTAGGGAAAGTGGTTTTGGACTTGGTGCAACACAAGCATTTTGCAATTCTACTATGCTCTTAACAACAATATCAATCACTCCCACTACCTCAAATTACAATATCAACAAGTTGTGTTGTATGATTGCAAGGATTGCATACAAATTGAAGTTTAAGCTTTCTAATGAAGTCAATTTTATCATTTTGGCTCTTTTTTGGGGGATTTTAATAATGATTCAAAGGATACAAGTTCTAACTCTTCAAAGGTCAATAATTATTTAAAAAAAATTGGTTGTGGTTACAAGGTAAAGGACTATGCAAGTTGTCCCCTCCTCATATTTTCTCTACTTCAAAGCTCAAGAGGAAGAACCATGGTAATTTGCTCTAATTCCAAATATATATAATACTTTGTCTAATTTTTGGTGGTGTAGTTGGAGCCATTATTAATGGATCTATATACAGGTTGACTAATAGTTATAATAAATGACGTGACGTTGTTTGCCACTTTCATGGGGTTGGAGCTAGAAATTTTAAACAAATACTAGTTTTAATATAGAATAGATCTAATGAACCAATGGTTATTGGAATTCAACCTCCCTTTCTCTTATGTGGCTCATAGGGGGGCATATGAAATTAGTATTGTAAAAAAGAGATAGTAAATTAAATTAGAAATTTAAAAAGAATTTATAAATAAATTTTGGAAATGAAAAAATAATGTTTAAGATGTCAAGAATCAATATCACAATATTAAATTTTTAAGACTTGTTTAAACGGGTTTCTCCAGATCATCAAACTACCTTTGTTTGCTCTAATTTAGATTAGTGCTTATGAACATGATTTTTGTGCCTAGAAAGTTGAAGGTCCATGTAGACAAACATATATGTGTGAGATTGAACTAGGAGAAATTAGACTGATAGAACTCACTTGTGCTTCAATCTAGTTCAGATTTGTGTATACGTCCCTAATCTCTATGCTCGCAAGTTTCAACTTACAAGGGATCTTGAACATATACACATTGGACTTGGTTGTCATAAATTTAGTTGTTGCAATGTGTTTGTCTAGTTCTTTTCATAACTAGAACTGGTAACAAATATATATGTTGTTTACAAATATTTATAGGTAATTTGTAAAATTGTGTCATGTGCTCTTCAATCAAACCTTTAAGATAATCAATTCAATAATTTTCAAATAATGATTGAAAATAACAAGCAGACATTCAATAAAAACTGGATGATATATATTGATATAATTCTTTGATACAATATAATTTTGAATTATAAAAAATAAACTATAACTTCGGTGATTACGATATATAGTTGTTGATCTAATGCTTTAATATAATAATATAATTTTGAATTTAAAAAAAATGAATTATGACTCGTGAGATTGCGCAATTTTTACCATTATAATTCATAAGAATAATCTGCGTAAATCCTTTTTACATATGTAAACCATATAAAACTGGTCTTAAAAGACTTACCCGAGGCGGCACTTGCAGGAGCAATGCACCGTGCACCAAGATACTCTTGCACGAGATCCAGCCAAACTTTATCTTCACTGACACTACTTGGTTTGGAGTACGCTAACACTTTCCTACCCGCTGATTTCAGAGTAATAATAGGATTTCCACTCTTGTAACGGCTCCATCTTTCATCCGATTCATAGGGAGCGGTGACAGAGTAATACAACTTCACTCCGCGGAAGTACTTCTTCGCCAGCACTCTCTTATCCTTCAGCCACTGCTTCAAATCTTCTGGGACAGATACATCATTTAAATTTTCAAGGCTCGGGTATTTAAAGCAATCAAGACAAGCTTCAAGATCGTCGTCGACTTCGCAACTGTCGGGATCAATTCCCTCATACCTGACCTCCTCCTTACAATGCCAACTCACTTTGATTTCTTCTAATTGTGCGCACTTATCCAGCTTTGGAAGACCCTCCATACTATCGTTGTAGAGCAGACAAAATAACCTTAATTGATGACAACCACTAATATCAGGAGGATCTCGAACCCTATTGCAATTCCATAAACTTGATTTCTTCAGCTTCCTAAGTAATGAGAAGTTGGGAAACCTTAGTAAGCTTTTTAAATTGTACAAGTGAACATCCTCCAACATGATACAACATGTAAGATCTGGTGGCTCCCTTATACCACATTTGCCCATTTCGAGCACTGTCAAATTTGATAGATTTCTGAAACTCGGAAGCTGTAGTAGTTCCGCCATATCCAATAGCCGAAGGTTTTCCAGTCTGCCACAAGACTCTAAACTTGTGCGTGCGGAAGGAGTTGTCGACGAAATCTGCAACTCTAGTGTCTTTAAAGCATTTGGCACATCCATATCTGGAAATGCCGTCACTTCGCCGCAATCTAACAAAACAATTTCGGATAGTTTCTTGCATCCAGCGACGAGCGGTGGGGCAGACATCTGGCAGCAACTGACGACAGCAATACTCTCCAGCTCCACGCATTCTTTACAGTAGAGAGCCCCCTGCACTTTATCGCACATACTAAATCTCACTTTCTTCAAAAACGGAAAACCATTTAACATTGGGAACTCTGAAAGGGAAGGACAGCTAACATTAATCTATTTGAGACGAGAACATGGCGTAAGATCTCCCAGCTGACTGATCACCAGGTTGCCTGCAATGTCGATCTCAAGATATTGTAAACCAATGAGTCTGCTTAGCTTGGGAAGCTTTAACGCTTTACCTAGCCCTCTAATCTGTAGCCACGCCAGGTTTAGCAAGTTATCCATCCCATCAAGTATTGACAGACCTCTGCAATCGTGTAAAGTGATACTTCTCAGACGGTTTATCCCGCCCAACTCAAGCTTGATCATTTTCTGCACATCTACGAGCTGAAGCACCAACAGATTTTTAAGAAACTCGTGGGCGATTTCGGACTGCTTTCGATGCATGCATCCCTCCAGCTTAGCCAATTCAAACCCCGCTTCGTCCTGTGAAATAAATCCTTGTGTAGATTCGTCGCCCTTCCAACAAAACCATCTCCCCATATCTTTTGCTTTGCTTTGAGCGAACTCAAAATATAGGTCGTGCATGCGAATCTCGGGTTTAAGTTCTTCAATAAAAGCCATCTTACACAGACCTTCAACCTGAAACCACATATAGATTAAACGTTTTCAATTAAAACAACCAAATCATCAACTAAAAAGGTTTAAAAGCAAATATTCAACTCACTGCTTCCCCAATAAACTTCGTGTCTTCGTTACAACTTATTGCCAGCCACTCGGTAACATTGTGTCGAGATATGTAGGGGGGTATATATAGGCTGAGAAGCATGAATATGGTGCGATGTTTGGGCTTCATGTCATTAAAAGGTTTGTCTAGCAATTTGAGCACATCTTTTAGACCTTGTAAAGATAGGTGTACCAAGCCATCTATCTCAGTAACCCATTTTGACAAATTCGAGCCATATTTGCCAGAGAGGTACATGCCAAAGGCTTTTAAGGCTAACGGATGAAATCTTCGACCTCTCCGACCATTGTCACCACTGACTTCTTGGAAAGAACATCTTTGTGCACACTTCAAAGCAAAAGCTTTGTCCTCTGCCCCCAACGTTGACTCTTCCAGACTTGTGCTTCCCACCAAGATGGCTATGGCGTCGTCGTCTTCAAGACTTGGGACGCGCAGGCATGACTCTTGGTGAATATTATAACAATTTAGTAGAGCATCTAAGCTTCGTGTGCTCAAAAGGATGCAGCTGTTTTTCCCCAAGTCTGCCCTGATAAAATCTCTCACTTCATCTGTGATTTCTTGCGTGATATTGTCGAGAACCAACAATACTCTTTGGCCGTTCATTCTTCTACGCAACTCAACTTGTGCCTGTTAGTTATGTGGAAACACGGAAGACTTACACATACATTTTACGAGTCTTTGTTAAGGGCCATTTACAAAATACTGGAGTTTTGTGAAGAGAATTATCTATGTCAAGGAAGAACATCCTGTAAACAATATTAATTCATATGAAATTACACACCTGATCTTCTGTCAAGTTCTGGATACGCGACTTATGCCAGTGAATGAGATACTGTAGGGCAGATTTTGCTCTTTTGAATGAATTACCTCTGGAAAAATCCAGATGGCATACTTTACCTTCAAAATCCTTCAATTTGAAGTTGCAGAAAGCCTTGCCAAGTGTAGTTTTCCCTTGGCCCGCTATTCCATGCAATCCTGCTATACGGATTCCCTTTCCATTGGGCTTAACATTGTTGAGGAACTCTGCAACCTCCTGTACCCATTAAAGTTGTAAGCATATGATACGCGTCACGGTACATTGTAGAACGGAAGAGAAAGAACGGAGCAATAGAAAAGAAGGTAGAGATTTGTTTTCACCTGACACATTCGTACTTCTCCTTGCATATGAGGCACATCATACCTTGGTGAGGCTGCTGGAAGTTTGCCCCAGATTACTTTCACTATTTCAGCTCTGAACTTCCCTACATCGCCACCTAGTTCATACTTCAACCCATTTATCCGGCGTATTGCTCTCAATGCATTGTACCATTCCAGACGCTGATTCTCATCTATGCCAAGCTCTTTCCACTTTTTGTTGAGTGAATCTCTTTGCTTAAGATCCCCGGGTGAAATTATATAGAACAACGGTATAATTTTCGGCCTGGTGTCTCTACCTTTCCCACAAGCAGCGAGTTCGAGCATAGGCCACTTTGAATGCAAGAAGTCCATAGAAAGAAGAAAAAGTGCTAGTTTGCATATCTGAACGGCTTCGAATATACGACTGGGGAAATCTTCCCCAACTGGCAAGCTTTCATCACGATCTTCATCGAAGAAGCACAACAGACCTTGGTTTTCCAGATCTTTGTAGAGCTCCCTAACAAAACTTTTCTGCTTCCCACTGTGACTAAGAAATACATCAAACTTCTGTCCGTGGTCACTGTAGTCGAAAACAATGAGTAAGTATTTGATGTTGGATTCATTCGGAGGAGAAAGAGAGAAACGTTAAAACAAAATGCATTTCACCTGCGCGTCCCTTTGTTGTGTTGAGAGGACTCGCTTGTGCCTGAACTTTTAGTCTCCCCGGTCGAATGTTGAGCTTCAGAATATTTCCCGCTGCTTAATTTCTTCATTTGGGTGGTATCGGTCTGATGCATTGGGGGACATTTTGCAGGTATTTCTTCACACAATAAATTGTACACAGTTCACGAACACACGTGAATAAAGAAGGCTAGCGAAATTTCCAAACACTTTCCTACTAACAAAACATCTGAGGATTATACGATATTCCCTCTATTCTAATGTTTATATGAAAGTTAAGCAATTCAAAAGTAATGGCTTAACAAAATTTCAAATAATAAAACCTTAACTAGCCCATCTGTGTAAACTTATCTAACCTTAATAACTTATAGAGATAGCTTTCAGTAGCTTTAAATTGATTTAAATTTTAATATTTCCAATAGGTGAGAATAGTTAAAGCCTTTTAGTAGGATAATAATTTACAGAGAATATTGAAAACATCTCTAAAAGATACATTATATTGTGAATTAATTTTAAAATAAATATTTAACTAGTATATCTATTTTAAAAAAACTTATGTAAAACATGTTCTAACATATTGTTATAGAAGCCTTTATTTTTATTTTTTTATATGAGATGTAAATGTTAGAAAGAGTTATTTTATTTATTTAAAAAATTATTTTATTGCTAGCATATTACTTTAAAATTAGTTTTATTTCATTATATTCATTTAATAGCTATTTTATGATTCTAGTTTTAATTTTTTATTATTTTTGTATGTTAGTTCTATAATTTTTTTAAATGCTCATATCTCACCCCGAGTTGTTATTATACTTATGCCTCACAATATAATATCAATTTAAATATTTAAGTTAGGACTAAAAATAATTAAATATAAAATTAATTTTAGAAATTAACTAAATATTAATATAGTTAAATTAGATTTTAGAAATATATAAATTAAAAGTAAAGATGTTTTGATTAGATAAGCACTTTTGATTAAAGTTATGAATTAGGGAGCAAGAGTAGTTAAGGCAAAATAGCCTCAAAGAATAAGAAAGCAAGTTATTTGGTATGAATGAGACAAAAACCAACAAAATAAACATGTGGAAAATAGCTATAAAATAGTAAGCCAAGGGCCAAAGGGACAAATGGCAACAAAATCAACAACACTACAACTGAAAGGAAAAAAGAATAAAAGCAACTTGAAAAAAAAAATCGACTAGGACTTTAGATGAGCAATAGAAATACAGCGAAAAGACATCTCATTCTTCTTAGGGAACATAGTCGAAGAATTCTCAACCACTTCAAAAAAAATTCCTTTTAATCTTGCAATCAATACTATTGTTTGAGGAATTTTCTTAGTAAGGGCTCTTAAAAATAGACTAATTCTTAAAATAATTAGCAACCTTGCCCAAATAGTTCCACAATTTAGGATCAAAGACAATCCTACCAAAATGAAGTTGGAGGAACCCTGCCTTAGAAGACACCTCATTGCTATACTTAATATCATGACTATAATAGAAAACCGTGAATAAGTACCCAATCTTGTGAATGTGAAATAGATGAGAAGTCTCATAAACCATACCCTATTTCTAAATCTCAAGCATCCAGAAGAGCTTCACACAATTGGGAAACACAAAACCAGAATTATCCATGACACAAAATTTGGAAGAAAAAAAAAGTAGGTCTAGAATTTGTAATTTTGTCCAAGGTGATAAAATCACAAATAGAATCAAGAATACCTTAAAAATACTATCATCTTAAAACTCCAAAGGGAGTTATATAAGATGAACCCACATGTAAAACAATCTAACTTTGATTGTCAAAACTAGTACACCAATGTTGTAAACAAAGAAAGTCCTTACCCAAAATCCAAACATCCTTAAGGAAAATGTGACTACAGTCATCCTTGAAATGAAAAGAGAATAGTTGATAACCATTCATGTAACAAATAATGTTGAGACTATGAATTCACCAATAATTAGAAACTGGACTATAAATAATGTCAATATTTTGTCTAAAGCCTATAAATCTTCTAATGAGAGAAAAATGCAAGCTACCATTAGCTCTATCTATCCACCCATTAGATATACTTATAGAAAAAGGAGCAAGATCAAGTGGCGGGCCATTAGAGGTTTCAACCCCATCAAGCTGACAAATTGACAAGGGGTACTCCAAACCGTCATCAACACACTTCTAGTAAATATTTATAATATTTTATTTAAAATGAAAATTATTTATTTCACTTGTTGATTAATGTATTTATGCTTTTTATATAAATTTTATAAGTTCTCATGTGTTTAGGTATGGGCACGCATTTAGACCAACATTTGATTTTTTCCTTATTTACATCTAGATTATTTGTTTATACTTGTACCATCATAAATTGTAAGCACTTAAATGCTCAATTAGGCCCCATTTTTGCATTCTTAAGGTTCAGTGTCTGTTATGCTTGATCCAGCCCACATTCCCTACATTTCCATCTTTCTCTTTGCATTCTCGATTCTAAAAACAAATTTCAATTCTTTTTAGGGGGAACAAGTCACCCCATCTGACCTCTTCCTTCTTTTTTGCCCAAAATTTTAATCAAGAACTCATCTCATTGGTTTAGCGAGATTTCTAGATTCTTGTCGACCTCCTTTGAGTTTTGAGCACTATAATATTATGAGAGCTATAAAAGAAACCTAATCCTCCCAATTTTAACATAATACAAGTTGGAATTCAAGTTCTCTCCTACAATTTCAAATCCATGCATTCTCAAGCAATATTTCAAGCATCCAAAGAATCTTTGAAGAAAAATCTTCTCCCTTGTAGTAAGCTTCTCTCCCATGATGACCAAGTAGAGGAGATCTCAATCAACAAGATCCTTCATCCATCTACATTCATTCATCTATCCATTCTTCAAGGAAAGAGTCAATCACGTCCTCCATTCTATATTAGTGAAGGAATCTAGATAGTCATTTAGTACTTCGATCCTTCTAAGCCTATTGGGTTATCTGTCATTCCTAATGGTGAATAGGAAATAGGATTGGTCTCCCCTTAATCCCATATTGTCTTATTGTACAATGTGGTGGTCTCGAACCATAATATTTCCATCCTGATTTGGTGTTTAGATCTCTTTTTCTACTTTCCATTTCATGATTAGATGTGATATTCATTAGGTTCCATGTGAAAATTTTATGCTTAATTTAATTCATGTTGCATAAACCTGATGAGTGTTTCCATATTTATTTTTAAATTTCTATTTTCATTCTTTAGGTCCATATCTCTTTTTCCTTTCCTTGTTCATGAGTGTCATAACTTTGAGTCCTACCTATAGCATTCTGGTGAAAAGAATTCATATACTAATGGGTTCCTATGATCTCGAATCCTCTATGTTTCTTGGTAATATATATTATACCAATATACCTACTAGAATGAAATTTCTACTACTATTGATAATCCCTCTTACCACTTTTCTCATGATGAAGATTAGACCTTAAAAGTGTCTCCTACCCAAGTGCAAAAACTTTTTCATGATTTTGAATAATTTGAGCAATGGTTAGGTCAAGAACATTCTTATAGAGAAGCCATCTCGTTAGTACAAGGTTTGAGCAAGTTGATTCGCAATAATTAGAATGGTGTTTATTTGTTGTTTACTATTTCACATCTTAGTGATAATAATGTTAAACTTATTAAAGATTATGCTCAAGGTCTTGTTTTAACTCAACCTAACACTAGCGCATTGACACTTCTATTCCTACTCCTACTTCATTACCTAATGTTCCTATATGCACTCCATCTCTCATGGCTAAATCTATTTGAAATGCTAATTGTACACATGTTTGTCTTGGAGGTAGTCCTAGTCCTATCATTCCTCCTCCTACAAGTGTTCCATGTATTTCCCAACCATCATCCATGTCTACATAGAGCAATGTGTCACTTTCATATTCCAGTGTTCCTTCTATTTCCCATTATATTCCAAACCTTTTGCATGTGTCTAATACCAACCTTTCTACTAAATCAACTATCAATAGTCTTGCCTAAATTGTATCATCCTTGTAACAACAAATTGCCTTCGTGACTCAATCCAAATTCAATATTCCTACTTGTGACATTGTCATTTCTTTGTCATTAGTCATCATTTGTGTTGTTATTCTTTAATACATAGAAATACCTCATTTGGAGACTTATATTGGAAAAGGTGATCCCTTGAATCATAAGAAGATATTTGAGACTTTTTGTAGTGACTTCTCTCATAATCATAAACTCATGGCTAAATTATTTACTAGAGCATTTAGTGATAAGACCTTGTAATGGTATTGTTCTTTATCTACTTATTTTACTAATTCATTTTGAAAAATTGCTAATGCTATCATTCAAAACTTTCAAAACTATATATTGCTCCAAATATTTATTTGACTGATTTAATGTATTGTAATAAGGTGTTAAATAAAAAGTGACTGATTTCATTCTTACATTTAAATATTTTCATGCTCATGTGTCTTATGTTGTGTCAGATATCAAGATGTTCATTATATTTGTATTTATGATTTATAAAAATAGGGTAAGTGCAAGAAGTTGGGTGTATATTCAATGGAACACTTTTAGAATTGGAAAATGTCACTCGAAATGGGCACCCAATTTAGGTTTGGACGCCCGATCCAAAATTCAAAAAATGGGTACCCGTTTCAAAATGGGTGCCCATTTCTAATTTTTTTATAAATATTTTATGACTAGAAATGCATTTTTACGTACCAATTTTTTTAAAGAAACAGGTGCCCTTTTTTTGAATTTTAAATAACAAGCACCCATTTCTTAAGACGTGAGCAAGAAACACACCTCTGCCTCAGATTTCAGTTCAAAATAGGTTTGGTTTAGGCTTGGTGGAACCAATCCTATGCCTTGACCTCCAAAAATTTGGTTAAGGCACTAAAATGCCAAATTTCTGCCTTGTAATATTTTGAGTCTTCCTGATCGTATTTTTTGACGAAATAGAAACCCATTAGAGTTCTTATTGTCTTGATTTCAAAAATATAAATTTCATAGTGATATGATTATTTTTTACTATTTTTGCATTATTTATTAATTAAAAGTGGTATCCAAATGTAAAATAGCGAGGTTCACTAAAACTTTAATAACTTTTTTATTTTTAGGTTTTTAGGAAAATAAATTATATGACATCAATCTGCATACAATTTTCTTCAAGATAAAAAATAAAAAGAATTTTGAAAAAATATAAATTTTTCATCAAATTATGGTGGTCGTACACCAGAGGTTTTGATAATGTACTTTATAATCAATTAAAAATTAATTTAAAAAAATGTTCAATAAAAAATAAGAAAAAATATACTCATCAATATTTTGTGTCTTAGGTATATGGTGGTCAGGACACGGCTATGGTATGGTCCTAAAACATACATTTTGAAAAAGTGGTTTTCAAGCATTCCCACTAAAAAAACATTATTTCATGTGGGTAGTTAAATAAATTACACATTTGAAAAGTAGACTCCGAGCACTACATTTTATATTACTAGAGTTTTTTGAGATTCAATATATCTAAGTGCCTCGAATTTAGACATCAATTGATAGGAAATTTAAGAAAAAGGAAAAATACTTCTACTTTTTGCCCAAAAGTGGGACTCAACTTCTTGCAGCTGCCCAATACATTACAGATAAGATATTTCTTTCTTAAATCTCTTCCTTTAATTAATTATGTACAGTGCTTCATAATTATTAGGTTCAAGTGAGCCAATTTAAGAGCACCACTCCAATGGATCTGGTTGATAAGAGTGATGTCATATAACAAACATTCTAAAAGTTTCAAAAGCCTAAAGATTTCATCAAGATCAAGAATTAATCAAACACCATTGATATATAAGTGATAGAAGAAGCCAAGGTTGTGGTTCCTCTATCATCTATTTTTAAACTTTCTCATAATTTTACACCTCTTTCTGAATCTTTGCATAATGTGATGTCAAAGTTGATTAATGCTAATATTTTAACACCTTCTCCCATTAAACTGATTTTTTTTGTCAAAAAAATTCTAAATCCTTTGATCCCAAAGCTTTTTGTTAATATTAATGTCAACCTAGTCATGATACTGAGAAATGTTTCTATCTAATTTTTTTTTTAATCAGGTCGAGCTATAGAAGAGTCTAGATAGGATCAGGATGAGTGAGCACACTTGGAAGACTACAGCATCCACTGCATCTCCATCGACACGACGATCGAAGATAGCTTAGGATTTGTTTTCTTCCCCTAGCAGGAAAGAACTAGATTAGGGATATGGATTGTATGCTTATATGGCATTAGTGGACATATTTTTTGTATATTGTATCAGTGATACGTTGTATATCCATTTGGCTTTGAGGAAGCCAATTTTACTGTATTGAATATATTCAATGTATGACATTATTGGACATATATATTTGACTTCATGCCCTACGAATATATATATTTTATGTTTTAGGTATGCAATTCATGTGTTTGGTGTATTGATGTATACTAATTTATGTTTATGTTCATGTCTTTGCTTTGTAAATTTCTCATGCCTTATAGTTATGCTTGTATGTTTATCGATGTATGTTTCACTTGCTAACTATGCTACAAATGCCAGTCACTGTCCTTAATAACAGTCAATTCCTTAACTATAATAATAACAAAAGTAATGAAATGAATGCATAAATGTATAAATATAATATAAGGATTGTTGGGGTACCCTAATGTTGGAAAGAGTCCTTTTATTAATAAGATTACTATGACAGATGTGGATGTGCAACCTTATGCTTTTACAAACTAACTTCTAATTGTCCCCTAACTGACTGATTGTTAATGACAAACACTAGAATACATATTTGCACTCATCCTACTGCTCACCACGGAGTTGTCGGTATCATTCAAATGACTGTGTGTGCCAAAAAAGGTTGTCAGTAGCATTTATCCAACCATTCAAAGTTGTTGGAACAAACGGTTTGATGCTACGACCAACGGTTGGAAAGATATGTAATGTTGGCCGTTTGAACTAAGGAACACTTTGAGTTATGACATTGATCGAGAATGTGTTTCCAAATATAAACGAACTTGAATCTCTAAAAACCAAGACAAAATTTTGTAGGCCCCAACAACACAGTCCTGTAGCACCTGACAAATCCATGCTACCTTGCACGAGCTTTGAGATATGACCCCGCAAAGATCATTGATTTCATGCTGAGGGACACTTTGGCCCAGAGTCATCGGCGGGGTTCGAACTACTGTGCATGCCAAATGAGGTTGCCCCTAGCATTTACTCGGTCATTCAGAGCTATTGGAATAGACGGTTCGATGCTACGATTGACAGTTTGAAAGATATGCAATGTTGGCCATTTGAACTGAGGAACACTATGAGTTCTAACATCGACTAATAATGTGTTTCCAAATATTAACAAACTTGAATCACTGAAAACTAAGACAGGCTTTTGTAGGCCCCAACAACACAGTCCCATAGCTCCTGATGGATCAATTCTACCTTGCACGAGCTCCGAGATATGACCCCGCAAAGATCATTGATTTCATGCTTAAGAGACCTTGAGGGACACTTCGGCCCGGAGTCGTCGGCGGGGTTCGAATGACTGTGGGTGTTGAACGAGGTTGCCTGTAGCATTTACCCGACCATTCAGGGCTGTTGGAATAGACGGTTCGATGCTATGACCAATGGTTTGAAAGATACACAATGTTGGTCGTTTGAACTGAGGAACACTTTGAGTTCTAAAATTGACCGAGAATGTGTTGTCGAATTTAAATGAAGTTGAATCCCTAAAAACCAAGATAGGCTTTTGTAGGCCCCGGCAACACGGTCCTCTAGCACTTGACAGATAGATTCTACCTCGCACGAGCTCTAAGATATGACCCGGCAAAGATCGCAAATTTCATGCTTAAGAGACCTTGAGGGACACTTTGGCCCGGAGTCATCGGCAGGGATCGAACGACTGTGGGTGCCAAACGAGGTTGCCACTAGTGTTTACCCGACCATTTAGAGCTATTGGAACTGATGGTTCGATGCTATGACTGACGGTTTGAAAGATACGCAACATTGGCCGTTTGAACTGAGGAACACTTTAAGTTCTGACACCGACCGAGAATGTGTTGCTAAATTTAAATGAAGTTGAATCTCTGAAAACCAAGATAGGCTTTTGTAGGCCCTAGTAACATGGTCTCGTAGCACCTGACGGATCGATTCTAACTCACACGAGCTCTGAGATATGACCCCACAAAGATCATTGATTTCATGCTTAAGAGACCTTAAGGGACAATTCTGTCCGGAGTCATCGGCAGGGTTTGAACGACTGTGGGTGCCGAATGAGGTTGCCCCTAGCATTTACCTGACCATTCGGACCTATTGGAATTGATGGTTCGATCCTACGACTGACGGTTTGAAAGATATGCAACGTTGCCTGTTTGAACTGAGGAACACTTTGAGTTCTAACACTGACCGAGAATGTGTTGTCAAATTTAAATGAAGTTGAATCTCCAAAAACCAAGATAGGCTTTTGTAGGCCCCAGCAACATAGTCTCGTAGTAACTGACGGATCGATTCTACCTCACACGAGTTCTGAGATATGACCCTGCAAAGATCATCGATTCCATGCTTAAGGGACCTTGAGGGACACTTTAGCACAGAGTCGTCGGCAAGAATCGAATGACTGTGCATGGTGAATGAGGTTGCCACTAGCGTTTGCTTGGCCATCCAAAGCTGTTGGAATAGATGATTCAATGCTACGACTGATGGTTGGAAAGATACGCAACATTGGTCGTTTCAACTGAGGAGCACTTTGAGTTCTAACACCGACCGAGAATGTGTTGCCAAATTTAAACAAAGTTGAATCTCCAAAAACTAAGACATGCTTTTGTAGGCCCTGACAACATGGTCCTGTAGCAACTGACGGATTGATTCTACCTCGCATGAGCTCTGAGATATGACCCCACAAAGATCATCGATTCCATGCTTAAGGGACCTTGAGGAACACTTCAACACGGAGTCCTCGGTAGGGATCGAAAGACTATGCGTGGCGAATGAGGTTGCCACTAGCGTTTACTCAAGCATTCAGAGCTATTAGAACATATGGTTCGATGCTATGACCGATGGTTGGAAAGATACGCAACGTTGGTTGTTTGAACTGAAGAACACTTTGAGTTGTGACAACGACCGAGAATGTGTTGCTGAATTTAAACGAAGCTGAATCTCAAAAAACTGAGATAGGCTTTTGTAGGCCCTAACAACATGATCTTGTAGTAATTGATGGATCAATTCTACCTCGCACAAGCTTTGAGATATGACCCTACAAAGATCACTGATTTCATGCTTAAGGGACCTTGAGGGATACTTCAACATGGAGTCGTCGGCGGGGATTGAATGACTATGCATGGTGAACGAGGTTTCCACTAGCATTTACCCGGCCATCTGGAGCTATTGGAATAGACAGTTCGATGCTACGACTGACGGTTTGAAAGATACACAACGTTGGCCATTTTAGTTGAGGAACACTTTGAGTTCTGACACCGACCGAGAATGTGTTGCCGAATTTAAATGAAGTTGAATCTATGAAAATCGAGATAGGCTTTTGTAGGCCCCGACAACACAATCCCGTAACATCTAACAGATTGATTCTACCTTGCACGAGCTCTGAGTTATGACCTTGCAAAGATCACTACTTCCATGCTTAAGGGACCTTGAGGGACACTTTATCCCGGAGTTGTCGGTGGGGTTCAAACAACTATGGGTGTCAAACAAGGTTGCCCCTAGTGTTTACCCAACCATTTGGAGCTGTTGGAACTGACGGTTCGATGCTACGACCAAAAGTTTGAAAGATACGCAACGTTGGCCATTTGAACTGAGGAACACATTGAGTTTTGACACCAACCGAGAATGTGTTGCCAAATTTAAACGAAGTTGAATCTCCAAAAATTGAGACATGCTTTTGTAGGCCTCACAACACAGTCTCGTAGCAACTAACGAATCGATTCTACCTCGCACGAGCTCCAAGATATGACCCGACAAAGATCGTCAATTCCATGCTTAAGGGACCTTGAGGGACACTTCAGCATAGAGTCGTCGGCAGGGATCGAACGACTGTGCGTGGTGAACGAGGTTGCTACTAGCTTTGACCTGGCCATCTGGAGCTGTTGGAATAGACGGTTTGATGCTACGACCGACGGTTGGAAAGATACACAACGTTGGTTGTTTCAGCTGAGGAACACTTTGAGTTCTTACACTGACTGAGAATGTGTTGCCAAATTTAAACGAAGTGGAATCTCCAAAAATTGAGATAGGCTTTTGTAGGCCCCCAGCAACACGATCCCATAGCAACTAACGAATTGATTCTACCTCGCACGAGCTCTGAGATATGACCCCGCAAAGATCCTCAATTCCATGCTTAAGGGACCTTGAGGGACACTTCAGCACGAAGTCGTCGGCGAGGATCGAATGACTATGCATGGTGAACGAGGTTGCCACTAGCGTTTACCTGACCATTCGGAGCTATTGGAACAGACAGTTTGATGCTATGACTGACAGTTGGAAAGATACGCAACATTGTCCATTTGAACTGAGGAACACTTTGAGTTTTGACACCGACCGAGAATGTGTTGCCAAATTTAAATGAAGCTGAATCTCCAAAAATTGAGATAGGCTTTTGTAGGCCCCGGCAACATGGTCTTGTAGCAACTGACGGATCAATTCTACCTTGCATGAACTCTGAGATATGACCTTGCAAATATTTTTGATTCCATGCTTAAGGGACCTTGAGGGACACTTCAGCACGGAGTCATCGGCGGGGATCGAACGAATGTGCGTGGCAAACGAGGTTACAAGCCGCACGAACTGTTTTGATAGAAAGCCTTATGGAGACTTCGTCTCATGGCCCAAAATAATTGCTGGATGTCCGTAAATGATTTTTTTGATACAGCTTTACAAGAAACATTTCAAGCAAACGCAATTGGCAGGTGTAAAAATATTGGACTTAGATGGCTCTTTAGGGATATCATTGAATCTGTAAGGCAAAATGTGGAAAGGATGCACAAGGCATGTGAACTATTTGACAAGAAATGTGGTCTATTATGTGGAAGCATTGACAAGGGATGTGAATTGTTTAAATAACCTGATTGCAGATTTCTCCCAAAATTAATTTTTTTAAAGGGTTTAAAAACCTTGAAGCAAATGCAATTGGTACATGTAAAGCCAGACTTTTGCCAACATACTCTTACCCCATGTCCCCATGCGGCTACTTAACTACAAATTGTGCTTAAATTTATGCAACTAGAGTGTTCCCATGCCATTTTTTAATCAAGGGAAAAGGATAATTTGGAATCTATCCCTACTTTTGTGGAGCAGTCACTGCTTAACATTTAAAAATAAGCTTTGAAAAAAAGGAGGGGCTGGAATAAGCAGCCGCTGCTTATTGAGAAAAATGACATATGGCTCCACAAGATATTTTCCCTCTCTTTTATTGTCTCCTATTTTTTATCAAAACATCTATCTACAATTTTTTTTATTAAAATTTCATTTAAACATTCTATTTTAGATGTCTACTAAGAAATAAGCAACAAAAACCAGTAATCATGTAGCCACCAGCTCCACAAATTGCTGCTATAAATGTTGAGCAGCGACTACTAGCCAAAATAAGCTTAGCAGCCGCATGGGGACCTATCCTTAGCTTGTGCCAAAATGTGAGCTTTCAAAACAAAAGTAGAAGCAATTTAGTAGGAGGGTAAATTTGTAAAAATAAAGTTGATTATATTGAATTGTACAGCATTTCCATAAAGTAGACTATTTTTCAAGTTCAATATTTGAAGCATCCAATCAAAATATTGTTTAAAACATGAAAACATATATGTATTACATATTTGGCCATATTGTATTGAAGGTCTTTATTTTTTTAAATTGTAACTTTCAAGATTTTGAAGCTGATGATTCATTGCGCTTTTAATGAATGAGTCCTAGAAGAGTTTTTGGGGTTTTTCTAAAATAAACACAGCCTAATGAAGAGGTAAAACTAATCCTATATAGAAAAATACAATTAATTCCACATTTTTATCATGTTATTATATTTTGTTCAAGTTATTTTAAACAAAAGTATTGTAATAGACTACAAAATGGAATATTCTAGAAAATTTAATTATTATATTTAGATTTTCCTACTTTAACCAATTTAACTAGTCTTATAGAATATTATATAATTTATTTGAATTTAAAGTATGTATACGTAGTATATTAATGTTTAGTGATCTCAAATACTTTAAAAATATAGTATATTCACTATTTTCATTTAATGGGCAATCACACAAAATCTTTTTTGATGGTGCATTTTTTATATTGTTATGGACATCATTATTTTATTTCTCTAACATTGTGCTCAACTAGAAAAGGAAAATGTATACATCATTAACTTATTTGTGTTTTTATATAGGTAAAAAATGAACAATGTTGTCTTTTTTCATACAGTTAAAAGAGTACTTATAATTTGGGAAAAAATGGTATCCTTTTTATGTTTGTAATTCTCAAGTATACTTTATTGATCTTTATACACGACCAATATTCCAAATCTTGTCTTCTACTTTCGTTGTTACTTTTACTAAATATATAAATTTTACAGATATTTAGTTAAAAATCTTATTACTTCCTTTTAACTTTATCTTATGTAAACCAAAAGTTTGAAATGCTACAAGATCATATATATATAAGTTAATGATTAGAGCTATCTTTGAACTAAAAATTTAAGTTCTTTTCAATGTATACTTACAATGTAGTCTAACCTAATAACAATTAACCTTATGTTTAGACTAACCAAGATTTATTCTTGTAATTATCAAATATAACATCTTAAATATTCTTTATTTTCATAATATTTGGCAAATGCAATGCCCTACCATGGGAAGGGAGCTACAACCCATTGGGAATGGGGATGCTTTTTTTAGAATATTTTAAGGATGTTGTGCCAAGGAGGGCGCTTAGCCCATGGGGAAGATGATACCTTGTTCTCAAAGTATTTTGAGTGTAATTTAAGAATTGCTAGTAATTATTATGGCTAAGTTATTAATTTTTGAGCAAGCATTGTGCATCTATTCATAAGCTAATAGCTTGTGGTGGAAGGATTTCATTAGAATTTGTTGAACTATTATTTTTTTAAATCATAGGACCATAATGATCAGGCAATGTACAATTAATGTTACACTTACTTTGTAGACATGATGAAATATCCTAACCCTTATTATATACAATAAAATCACTAATGTGGCTAGGATCTTATATGCTAGCCCTTGAAATATGTAGCTGAAATCATTGTTTTCTTCTTGAAATCTCTCATTTACTGACCTTAAAAAACTTAAAACTGAAATTTCAATTTTTATTTTTCTATAACCTTATAGTCTTAATTGAGCTCAATTTTCAGTTTTAACTCTAAAGCTATGGCATTAGAGTAACTTAGTTCTATGATAAATTTATTTCTAGTGACTCTGTTTCTCTTGTGCCTTAGACTTGTGCTTTACATTTGAAACGTGGAATCAAGATGTCCAGCTATCTTAGCTTTAAATCGGTTAATGGTTTCGCTAACTCATTTTTCTTTGTTAAAGAGATTATATATATACTTAGGCTGAATCACAAACCATTAGTAAGTAATATTTTTTCTGAGCACCAATCTAAAACCTAATGGGGATCTCAATATTTTTTATTTGCAAGAATGAATCCAGGGCAAACCCAACATTTGAAGCTATTATAGAACAGGAGGAACACCCTTATAAATTTATAAGGGAATTGAGCTGTCCAAAGCTGAAACTCCCAAGGTACTTGCATCATCTGGTTTGAGCTTCAGGGAAGTAGGAAGTAAAAAGGTCAGTAGTAGTTTAGAACTTTTGTAGTGAGTTTATTGGCAACTACGATATAATTTTTTATTTTTTTTAAACACTAACAGTGCAACTAAGACGCCGTGAAAAGCAGACAGACAAATTGAGAAGAGGTTTGTTTGTTTTGGCTTCATATGCTTTTGGGAAGTTATAAATGCTAAAAAATTCTTAGCAGCTCAGGTCTACATTACTAATTAATGGGAAACAGTAAATGAATATATAGAAATGATGAATAAATTAGAGGAAGTGGTGTAACTATAGTAGGCATGTAGAGAGATTTAAGTGCATATATGAAGTATTTTGAATTTCTCAATATAGTTTATGTGCTGGTAAAATCAGAGGCATTAAAAATTTATTTTGGTATGTCAATATGGTGAGAAGGTTGGTAGTGCAGAAGGGATTTCATGAATAAGAGTGGCAGTAAAAAATAATAAGAAAATTCAAATAATTTAAAGCATATAAACGCTATTATATGTTATGCTGTAGTTAGTGATCCTGTATTTTTCAATAGATGCTATGGAAAAGTAAAACGTTCAACAAATTAATGATGGCTTTCTGGCAAGCAAGGCTACACATGACATACCCAATATATAGGTACATAACCATGATTATCCATAGAATAAAAATGCTACCAAGAAATGCCTAAAGTACTACATCAATAAATATTTTTTGTTGTTTTAATATTTCATCAGAACAATAGATAAGCAAATTGAGATTGAACAAACTTATAGCCACAGGCAGAACTGGTGTCTTCTGATATTCCAGATGTTCCATTTGCTTTCTTGCTCTATCAAAATAATTAATGGTGGTCTTAGCTATTCAAGAGTTTTTTTTCCCTGTCAAATCTTTCTTTCTAAATTGCACTGATATTCACCCAAATAACCGCTAATTGCTGCAAATCACCTATCAAATTCATATTGGCTTGAGGAGAGTGATTTATGAGCTCCGCACAACCTGTGAGGATGAGATGCACAGAAGGGTAACAAAATTCGGACTTACGCGTACCTAATGAATTTCCTTGGAGATCTGCGCAAGATTTGTGAACCAATGGCCAGCCTCTTCTAAATTTCTTCAAATAGATAATGGTTTTGTTCAGGGAAATCAAAATAAACAAATTGAAATATCAGCTGCAAGTTTGACAAAGCCCATCAAATAAAGCTATATACAACAAGGTAAAACCGATGGCTATTTCTATTGTAAAGGAGACCACTTAAAAAAATCGAGGTGTTCTTCACATCCGCCAAGAGTGGTATTTTTCTATCCTTTGTTGTATTTATCCGTCAGTTTATCGTTCCATGGCTTCTCACAATACTCATTGATTGCGAGAATGGAGATATTTCAAAACACCGATTAATCAAATACTCTAGGTAAACACTGACCTTGACCATAGTAATCCTTCAAACTGGTGTGCAAAACTTGTGGATTCTATGTAGCATTATGCAATGTAATTATAGACAGTTTAGGCCGCTGAAGCATTGAGGCGGCGATGCAGTTGGACAGTTAGAGCTAAATAAAATATTTGGAAAAAAATGAGATCTGAAAAAATCAGGGAAATACTTCACACGGGCGGCAGAGATTGAGAAAAATAAAAAATCAAATCAAATAAATTATCGATGGGCAAGCTGTTTTCCATTAGAAAACCCATCCAACCGGAAGTGGTATTAGCGTGAGACAGGTTTATGTGAAAACCCCATGTATAATAGCCTATCGGCTAATAAGAGCTTTACGATGGACGACTAATTAATCGAATCCTAACACATTAATGTTGATGATAGGTATTTCCACTAGCTAACCTAAAAGTACAGTTCCCTGTTTCTGCTATACTTATTTGTTGTAAGGCTTTTATAGATCTACTTACTCTGTTTCAATTCTGCCGATTTGATAGATCTGGGTCCTTTGATGGTTTATTTGTAATGTTTATAGCTCAATATAAAAAAATCAAAAGAATCTCATTTCCTTCACCACAGTTGTACGATTCTAAAGTTGTGTTTAAAAAGGGTAGGTACTTGAAGACATATATAACAAAGATGATGTGCAAATAACTATTTTTCACTACTTTAATGATTAAGGATCTGGATCTGGGCACGTCTGGCAACGTCATTACTCCCATCCTTCTCTTTAGTATAAATTAGTACTTTTAGCTAATTAATGTAATATGGTAAATTTTTCTGGCAGAGATATCTTAAAACAGAGCCCAAAGAAGCTCTGATCTACTTCTAGCTGTAAAGGGTACTGAAAAAGGGAGATACAAGAGAGTTTGCATTAAAAGTAGGTTGCAGTGTTTACCTTTGATTGCTTCGTTACTGTCTTCCTCTTCTTCGCTTAACTCCCACATATCCCACATTTCTTCTTCGCTCGAGTGCCCCATTTCTTCTTCGCTCGAGTCCTCCATTTCTGCTGCTGATGATGATGGCACAGTTGGAGAGTCCCGACCTCACCTCATCTGATCGCTACACCAACTGAATGAAATCTCCACTCTTTCAGACTAAACAGACAGACACAATTGCTTTCAGAATGAACAGAGGCTATTTGCCTAGAGGTTTTTTCTTGCCTGCTACTTCCAAATTATATTCACTCTAATCGTCAAATTTGAAGTGACAGGTGAGTATACGTGTATAATTGGTGTTGGCTACTTCACTTTTGTGTAGTATACGTGTATAATAGGTGTTGGTGTCCCACCTAAATTAGATAAGAAAGCCATTTTGGAGGAAACTTCCGTGACGGTGAGAACATATTTCTTCGAGGCATTCTGACAATTAAAACAAGCTATTACGCCTAGGCAGTTGTCCGGTTCCAATGCAAGACAATAAATATGCTGCGCGCATATTTTTGTATACATAAATCCACCGTCGCCGGGAAAGCTGCGTGAATTTTCTCAAACGCGTCTTTCTCCGGAATGAAGGGGCGTGGTGGGAAGGAAAAACGAGGGAAGAGAAAAAGTGGTATGGACTGTCCGTAATGAAGGGGCGTGGTGGGGTGGGAAGAGGAAAAATGAGGGAAGAGAAAAAGTGATATGGACTGTCTGTAATGAAGGGGCGTGGTCGGAAGAGGGAAAACGAGGGAAGAGAAAAAGTGGTTTGGACTGTTTGGTTGACGTAGAATATTGCGCGCGGTCTGATTAGCAATAATGATTTTGCACACATAAATCCACGCCCTTGGGAAAGGTGCGTGAATTTTCTCGAGGGCAGGAGAAAAAGTGGTATGCACTGTTCGGTTGATTCAGAATATGAGCGAGAATATGTTTGGTTCTATATTTTGAAACTGGAATTGGAATTTGAGTATGAATTTTTTTTGAATTGTTTTAATATTTTTTATTTAATAGTTTATTTTTATTAATTTATTTTAGTTTTATTTGATTTTATATAGAAAATCCTAAATAATTTTATTTTAAAAAGTGTAATAATTTTTTTATTTTTTTTAATAAGGTTAATTTTTTATTTTGTTTAATTTTATATAAAAAATTATAATCAAGTGATAAACAATAAAAATATCATGATTTTATCAAAATATATCTAACGTATTTACATGAGATTTTAAAAAAGTTTTAGTATCTTAAATAGCCCTTTATTAACCACATTTACGCATATGGTCCCAACAAAGTAGTTTGATTACAACACAAAGAAGGCATCGCAAAAACATTATTTCTGCTCTGGCCATTGAAGCAATCTCGGTGACACTAGCTGCCTCTCGAGTCTTGCACAATTTGCACTTATTTCCTACATCAGGTGTATGGGGTAGATGTAGATGGGGTTTCATCGACCCACCGAAAGTATTGACATCCACTATTTCCCTGCAACACCAAATCTACATTAGTTCTTCCTAAAATGATTAGTTGTTACATTATTTTTAAACATAAAATATATTTCCATTAACTACCTTTTTCCTATTTGGTCAACCCCAAAATTGACGCTCAGGATTGCTTGTTGTGTGAGGTCTTCAATACGCAATGGCCAGCACCACATTGACATAGGCACATTGAGCGAAGTCATCAATGTTATTTCAAGAAATATTGCATTGTCATTCCAACATATCATTTTGTTAAGCTCATTATTTAGTTCATTTAGACTAATTATAATCACAATAAAAAGAAACATACTAATGTAGACAGCATCTCAAATTAGATTGCAACATGAGAAGGTTCAACAAGCCTGCTACTTTTATTTTCATTTTTATTATGAATGTATAATTTATTATTTAATATTTTTGTTGTGGGGATGGAGCGGGCATTACTTTTCTCCATATCCTTACAATTATGTCGCATGGCTTGCACAACTCTTATAGCAAGTGTAGATGAGTGCCCAGGAGGCATAAGAAAACAAAGAATCAATTTAACCCACCCAGAGCTCACCTCTATTTCTACGGAGAGTTATCAGACACAATATTTCAATTAGCTAGTAGGAAACGCATATGGGTGTACAGTTCAGGAAATAAATAAACCAATCTAACAAACCCAAAGCTCAAATATATGTCTGTTGAGAGCTTCCTAAAATAACCACCCAATTATATAGTATCAAATGCATTTGGGTGTTCAAACTGAGCCAATCTAATCTACCCAGTCCTCACTTATATGTCTGTTAATTGTTTAGACTTCTCTAAAACAAATTTACTATTGTGTATACAACATCAATATGGATGTGGGTGTTCAAATTTTAAGATGAAAAAGCTCTGAAAACATAAGACAGTGGATCTAACTTACTTATAGATCAAGCAAAGGGCAATTTTGAGTTTGTAGGTGTAAGAAAAATACTTGCTTGAAGCCTCTGCCATGTCTAAAACACCTTGTGTATCGTGCTTGGAAATTGAGAGGGTTAGTAAACATTTGAAAAATGGAAAAGAATAGTGGAAACTATATTTTAGAATGTCATTATATAACTACAAATTAATTCAGATAGTTGAGTGTACCTAGAACCCCTCAACAGAATGGAATTGCAGAGAGAAGGAATAGGATCATCCTTGATACAGCGTGCACCATCATGATTGAAGGAAAAGTTGCACACACTTATTGGAGAGATGCAGTCAATACAACAGTCTATACTATCAATAGAATTCAATTAAGGCCTGACACTAACAAAACACCATATGAGCTATGGTTTGGTAATGTTTCCACAGTAAAATACTTCAAACTCTTTGGAAGCAAGTGCTACATCAAGAGGGATGAAGCAGTAGGCAAGTTTGATACAAGAAGTGATGAAGGTATTTTCCTTGGTTACTCTACCAAAAGTAAAGCTTATAGATGTTTCAATTTAAGATTGAAAAAGATCATTGAAAGTGCTCATGTTAAGATTGATGAAAAGTTTAAAGTTCAAGAAAGATACCATGATTACTCACCCGTGATTGAAGAAGAACCTAGATCCTCCACTAGTGAGACATTTATTGAAGAAATGTTTGATAGTATTGATGTGTTATTCAATGACCCTGAGACAAGTGAAGAAGAAACTCCTAAGGTTGATAAGTCTGCATCACCTAAGGTTCCAAAGTTTACATCTAGAAACCATTCCAAGAAAGACATCATTGGAGATCAGAGTGGCAAAGTTTTAACAAGATCACAAGCAAAGAACTCAGCCAACAGTGAAGCGGTATGTTTACTATCTCAAATTGAACACTTAAGTGTTGAAGATGCATGCAAAGATATAGATTGACATGATGCTATGAAAGAACTAGATCAGATTATCAAGAATGATACTTGGGAACTAGTCCCAAGACCTAGTGATAAGAATGTAATTGGAACAAAGTGGATATTCAGAAACAAGATGAATGAAGATGGTACAGTAGTAAGGAACAAAGAAAGATTGGTATGTAAAGGATATGTGTAAATAGAAGGTATTGACTATTCAGACACTTTTGCACCAGTAAGCAGGTTAGAAGCTATTAAGTTGTTTCTAGATTTTGCAACATTCAAAAATTTTAAAGTTTATCAGATGGATCTTAAGTCAACATTCTTGAATGGAGAACTAAAGGAAGAAGTATACATTGAGAAACTGGAAGGATTCACCCTATCAAACAGACTTGATATGGTATGCAGATTGAAGAAAGCCCTATATGGACTTAAGCAAGCCCCTAGAGCTTGGTATGAGAGACTTGATCGATACTCGACAAAGATTGGATTCAAGAAAGGAGTAGCAAATTGTAACCTATTTATAAGAGAAACATATGAAGGACTACTACTTGTGGCTATATTTGTTGATGACATTATCTTTGGGGGTAATGACAAATTAAGTGCAGAATTTGCTAAAGAAATGCAGAGTGAGTTTGAGATGAGTATGATTGGTCCTATCAAATACTTTTTGGGACTAAATGTGCAACAGACAGAGAAAGGTATTTTCATTAATCAATCTAAGTATGTGAAAGAAATATTGAAAAAATTCAAGATGGATGATTTCAAGCTAGTAGGGACACCTATGATCACTTAATGCAAGCTTACAAAAGAAGATGATTCTCCTACAATAGATACAACATTGTACAAGTCTATGATTGGTAAACTTATTTATCTTACTCAAACAAGACCTGATATTTCAAATGCAGTTGGCATAGTTGGAAGATTTGCAGTAGAGCCTAAACAAAGTCACCTCATGACAGTAAAGAGAATATTCAGATACTTGCGGGGCACTATAGATTATGGTCTATGATATCCTAATTCATAAAATGTTGAGCTTCATGTGTATACTAATGCAGATTGGGCAGGATGTGTTGACGATAGAAAGAGTGCATCAGGAGGAGTAGTGTTTCTTGGTAGAAAACTTGTCACTTGGACAAGTAAGAAGCAAAATTGTATCTCTCAGTCAACAGAAGAAGCAAAATATGTTGCAGCAGCCTTGAATTGTTCAACAATTGTTTGGATCAAGCAGATGATAAAGGATTTTGGAATTCAAATTGATTATCCTATTTTTATTCACTGTGATAACACTAGCACAATCAACATGTCGAAGAACCCTGTGATGCATGCAAAGACAAAGCACATTGAGATTATGTATCACTTTCTAAGAGTGAAAGTGGTAGAGAAAGAAGTCAAGTTGGACTATGTGAGTACTAAAGATTAGTTGGCAGACATATTTACAAAGCCCTTGCCTAAGGATACTTTTGAGTATCTCGGGGAGAAGTTGGGAGTAATTCCCTTCCCTAATTCTGCTTGGATAAAAAAGGAAAGAGCATCAGTCCTCAGGGACTGATGGATGGTTGACTACTCTACTTTAGGAGTATTACCAGTGCTTAAACTGATTGGTGCCCTTTGCCATTAATGTCAAAGGGGGAGTAATATATAGTCATGAAAAATAGTACTAAAATAAAGAGTAACATATTAAGGGGGAGTAGTATTCAGTTATGGAAGCAATTCAATTGAGGAAATGGAGAATGTTGAAGAATATTGCAATAGATGGAGAACTCATCTTTGGGGAGCTTTGAAGAGGAAATGGAGAATGTTATAAAAGAAATATTCATTTGGATTGGTGGAGTTTTTCATTTCATATGTTGCCATCAATGCCAAAGGGGGAGATTGTTGGAGATTTGCCAGCAGGCCAATATTGACTGTATGTTTTTCATTGATGACAACATATGGTAAGTAGCATGCGTGGATGACTTATGTAGTAAGCTTCAAGTATATGTAGCATGGACATGTTATCAACATGATATCATGGACACAATAGTTAACTATTAGTACAGATAGTTATATAGCAGCTTGTGTCAGCAGTGTTCCTGACAGAGTAACAAGCAGTGTTCTATGTATGGTTGTCCGTACAGTTATCATGGAGCCTTGTGCCTTTGGATATGTGATGGAGAAATGTTAGTAATGTTACATTCATGGACGCAGAGTCTGATGATCAGTAGAAGTGAAGTTATGAAGTCGCTATTCACCAATAGCAGTTTCCTGTGTTTATTCAAAAGAGCTGATAGAGATTTTATTGGTTTTGGAGTTGCGCCTATCATTTGGGTATGCGCCCTTGGATTTAAGCTTAGAGAAGAGTTAGTGATGTTCAGTTAAGAGTGCATGAAGTAATTCAACTTGAGGAGAAAGATCCAGTTGTTTTTGTAGAGCCGATAGTGTGTAGAGTGTGTCTACAATTATCTTATTAGACAAGTCCCAGAATGTGTTGCATGCTTAGTAGAGCTGACTGAATGGTTATTGGAGTTTTTTATGGTTTCTCTAATATGATTTCAAGGTGGTTCTAACAGGCTGACTTGATTATATCATTTAGGTAAAGATATTTATTGGCAGTCATTTGTGATTGCTAAAGTGTGGTTCATGGTTAATAGTAAGAGCAGAGCAGAGTGTGTGAAGTGTTGAGCCATCAGAAGAAGGTCTATGTGACCAAGTAAAGTATTTGTGCTATATATTGGAACTGATACCGATAGCAGGTCAAAGCGTAGTTCACCAAGATCCAAATATAGTGTGTATATGTTAAATAGAAGGTTGTAGCCTTCACCACTTTGAGCAGTGTGCTCTTGGACAATGCGTCCTCTTCCCTAACAAGGACTATTGTAAAAGACTCCTAACAAGGTCCGACCCTTGACCAGGTCTACTATACTAAATATATTGTAAAGAAACTCCTAACAGGCTTAAGGATCTTCTAACAAGGATCATAATATACTAGTACAGAATATTAGTGGGTGTCAATTCCCACCCGGGTTTTTACCTATTTGTGTTTCCCCGTAACCAGAATATTGGTGTTGTGTTCAAGTGTTCTTTCATTGTGTTTATGCTTTATGTTTAAGTATACTTAATTGGATAAAGAATTGAAACTTGTAGATAACTGATTCACCCCCCCGCCCCCTCTTTCTCAGTTATCTCTTGGGACTATTCCTAACTATTTTATGTAACAACAATGTCACATCTCCTAGAAATGTAGAATGCATCAAGATGAGACTATCTACAAATTAGCATGATATCTATTTTGTTTGTTTTTTAATAGTTATGGCCATTTTGGAATGTATTGATCTTAGAATGTTAGTTTACATATAATCTCTTATGTAATGCATATGGTATTCTCAAACCTCTTAAATGAAGACAAAATTGAACAAGTAGTCTTTATTATGGAAATCATCTTGAGTTCTACAATTGAGATCTAACAATAAATTAGAAAGTTATTCATAGATAATATTATTGTCAGCTCAAGTCAATAGAGGATATCTTTGTGATCAAGTAGCCTTCAGCTTGCAACCTACCAATAATTTTTGTTCTTCAAACCCTAGCACCTGAAAGTTGGTAGATTTGATGCAAATGGCTAGTGTCCAATCCCTTACAAAATGTTGGATCTCAATTTTCCAAAGCATGGAGGATGGTAAATTTACCTGAGATAGATGTCACATTGATCTTGGATGTACTATTAACAATATGAAAGTGTGCCTAGTGCTAACCTAAAATTGCAACTTCTTGTTTGTCCTTCCTCCCTATAGTGCTCTCTCTAGAGCGATGAATGTCAATGCATATGAAATCCCTTTCAAGTATAAAATAATTTACTAAAAATTAGAAAACAAACATCTTCAAACTTCTTATATTGAATTAACACCCTCTACAACTGATCTTTTTAAATTAAAATTACATATAATATATTTTAGTACTTATATTAAATTATAGAACAATAGTACCTCATAAAAGACATTAATTTGATAAGTGTCGTGGATATTTAATAAACATGACTAATATGATGGCCACCTCTGTGGGGAAAACTCTCCACGAAGTCCACACCTTTTGAGTATGTGAGGATGCTCAATTTTTAATTAGAGAAAATAGATTTCATTATGTTAAAGAGTCATTAGACTTCCACAATCCATGAGATAATTACCAGTTGTTTCTGGATTCAATTGTGTAAATATTTTTGCACCAATGTTTTAGATCACACTCAATGATCCATCATCAGGATGAGAGATAAAGATCACAAGGATGATGGATCACAGAGTGTGATCTGAAATGTTGATGCAAAAACATTTACACAATTGAATTCTGAAATAACTACTAATTATTTTATTATGTTTCTAAGTATAACAATGAACAACTATCTAAAATTGGTTTTACGCAATCTATCGCTGACATGAGATTCTATCTTAATAGAAGGATTCCTTACATAGAAAAGCTTATTAGAAAATTATTATAATTAAGCTGATAGGCTTTGTGTGGGAGCTTTTCTCCCGGAAATGACATTTTTCTCCCGGAAAATTGTCAGCCCTTTTACCGGATAATTTTCTTTTTCCAGCTATTGAAAATACTAGAGTTTTTCCCCTACTTTTAGTTGGAAATTAGGAAAAGATTCTCAAATTAGTAACTTACCTTGTTTTACTAGCAGATTTTTCATTCTGTTGTATTCATTGAACAAGGCCCTCATTTTGGAAAGTTTATTTTTACGCTAGATGAAATTTATGTTTTTTTTCTCAAGAATAAGAAGCCAGTGATACATTTCAGTCTGCAAGGAGCACTCGAGATGCATCTATGTCTGATGCAAGGTATAACGAACTTTTATGTCAATGCATTCTAAATCCTGATTCTCATGTATGCGCTACTTATTTTAATATGATTTTTTCTTATTTAATACTCGTACTTGACTAACAAGAGATTTAGTTTTGTGCTTTCAATATTTTGATCATGCTCCTATTTGCTATGTCATATTTTATTACATTTTTTAAACTTTAGATGGTCACAGTGGGGATCCCTTTTGCCAATACATATAAGGTTTTTCTATGGGTTTCAAGTCTCTGAAATATATGTTGCATGCTCATATTCAAGGTTGAGTTAAAATTGTAAGTGCCATGTGTCAGCTGAAGAATTATGGAGGGCTTGCTTCAAAGATGTGTTCCAAAACGTGTTTAAACTTTAAAACTAATAATTTATTTGAAAGTGTGTTTAAATGGTTTTCTTCTTTTTAATGATCTTTGACAGAATTTTTGTTCCATACTCTGAATGTTATGGTTATCGATTTTCTCAATGACACTCTGAATATTGTGGCAACAATCCGGTGGCTGGGAATGTTCAATTACCTTTATTGTAGTTTGTCGATGTTTGCATGCCAATTGTGCAATAGTTGTAGAAAATTTGATTTCACATTGTATCTGTATATGTATACGAGTTATAACCAACCCCCTTTTGTTTCTTTTGTGTTAAAATTGTTTATCATAAAAAAATATGTCAAACTTTAAAGATTTGGCTAGATGCTGATGTCCCGGGGACCCATTTTGTGTCCTTGGTTTCCATGAACTTGTTTTTTGTTCCACATCCAAAAAACAAAAAGTGTTTTCTTTTGTCACCAGCTTTACTCTGAAGGGTATAGGATATGTTAGCATGGTAATTTAAGCATTTTGGATTTGTGGAACTTGAAACTTAAAAGCTAGATCACTTCTTTAAAACATATTTCTTGCCATTTTGTGTTTTTTCCACAATTGTAACATGAAGTATGATGAAAGTCACAAAATTTGAAGTAATTGAGCTTGAATGGAAAATACTCTCCAAATTACCTCTCTATTGACAAATACGTTAGGTTTTATCATTCTTTTTGGGATTTAAGACATTGGTCCTAAAAGTTGTAGAAGCTAATGACAACCATCTCTTCTCCAGGACTTAGCAAACTAGATATATATATTTGGTTTTGAGATTTATTTAGCTTATGAAGACTCCTTTTGTGTCAACCATGTAATCTGTAGTCTGCTTGTTGTGAGTGCACCTTATCTTGATGTCAACTAGTAGTCTTTAAGGCGAGTTGGTGATGGTATGACAAGGATGGACTGCATGCACCTCCTTTTTTGAATGTGATTTCTCGCATACTTTTGAGTTTTGCTAATGCCAAAGAATGTTTTTCCTTCTAGTTGAGCTAGAAGCTAAAGGTGGAAAGCATATTTTCTGGTAGGATTGTATATAAGTTTCAAATAATTGGATTTTGTGTATGGTAGTTTTGTTTCTTGAACCATATCTGGTCTGATAAGTGCAATGGGACTTTAATTTTGTTGAAAACTATGTTATCTAGAATTTTTATGGAAAATTATGTCATCTAGAATTTTGTGGAGGTAATCCATTCAAAAGGCTAAAACTTGCTTTGGAGTATCTTTCTCATTGTGATAAGTGACATCTAGAATTGATGACATGGGCAAATGAGGTGAACAACTTTTAATGTTTTATATACCAAAAACAATTGTGCGGGGTAATCTTAAAGTTTTGATTTAAATCCTTACAATGTCGTTCTTGTAATTCCAATAATATTAGAAACAAGAAGAGACTGAAAAAAATATTTTATCTTTTGATTTTATATTTAAATAATTTATTTTTAAAAAAATTCTAATCTATTTTTTTATCAATAACTATTATTTGGATAATCTATATTTAATATAGTCTAAACTTTATACCATTTTAAATCTTAAATTTAATAAGTAAATAAAGATAGTTAAAGTTTGGGTAGATATCTTAAATTTATTTTTAACTATTATTTGGATAATCTATATTTAATATACTCTAAATTTTATACCATTTTAAATCTTAAATTTAATAAGTAAATAAAGATAGTTAAGGTTTGTGTAGATATCTTAAATTTATTTTCTTAGAAAAGATATAAAACTATGAAGTTGTTTATTTGATTAGGTAAAGTTAAGTTTTTAGTGTAATTTGAATTTATGAAGATGTAAATCTAGTAAAGGTCGACAAAGTGAAAGTATGGAAAAACAATCCATCTTATCAACAAAGCTCTAAAATTATAGATACAATCAAATAACTCTATTTTAATCTAATGTCTTTTAACTAGACATGTAAACAAGGTGAACAACTTTTAATGCTTTATATACCAAAAACAATTGCGTGGGTAGTCTTAAAGTATTGATTTAAATCCTTACAATGTTAATTTTGTAATTTCAATAATATTAGAAACAAGTACAAACTGAAAAAAGTATTTTATCTTTTAATTTTATATTTAAATAATTTATTAAAACAAAAGAAAATTTCTTATCTATTTTTTTAATCAGTAACTATTATTTGGATAATCTATATTTAATATAGTCTAAATTTCATACTATTTTAAATCTTAAATTTAATAAGTAAATAAAGATAGTTAAAGTTTGTGTAGATATCTTAAATTTATTTTTAACTATTATTTAGATAATCTATATTTATTATAGCCTAAATTTTATACCATTTTTAATCTTAAATTCAATAAGTAAATAAAGATAGTTAATGTTTGTGTAGATATCTTAAATTCATTTTCTTAGAAAATATATAAAATTATGAAATTGTTTATTTGATTAGGTAAAGTTAAGTTTTTAGTGTAATTTGAAGTTATGAAGATATAAATCTAGTAAAGGCCAACAAAGTGAAAGTATGGAAAAAAAATACTCCATCTTATCAACAAAGCTCTAAAATTATAGATACAATCAAATAACTCTATATTAATCTAATGTCTTTTAACTAGACATGTTTAAAATATTTATTTGACTTTGTTAATCATGTAATTATCTAATAGCTTTATGAAAATATTTTCTTCTTAATTATGTAAGATTAAGTAATTTTGTTTTGTAGTGGCTTTTATCATTAAAAACTAATATAGTGATGTAAGTCATGAAGGATAAGTCATACAGGTATGAGGCAAGTTGTTGGAAGACAAAACATAACAAAATTGGATCTTCTAAAGGAAAATGGAGGATTTTGAACAACTAAATTATAAAGGATATGTAACAACGACATTGTCATAATTATAAGAAATAATAATGTAAATGAGCGAATGCCCTTATAATTATTATGTAATTTTTTATTTTTTTTCTTGACTTGTTGTTTCTTAACTATTGTTTTAGATTTATATGGAGATTGTTCTTAGATTTTATATTGTCTTTCCTTCACAAGACTGAATGTTATTTTGTGTTTCACTTATCATTTATTATCTATAAATGTTATGCAATAAACTAGTCACAAATTCGTATTGTACAAAACATCACTTTCTTGAAAATCAAAATTCCGATCGGCTCATCATTGCACGTACAAAAATGCACAACTGCTAGTATACATGTGTAATTAAAAACTTATACTTGAGTCCGTCATGAATGGGTTGGGTGGAGACAATTCCTAAAGAAGAAGCAAAGATCTATGTAGTTGAGTCCACCACCCTATGGATGGTACAAGTTGAATTTTAATAGTCCACTTTTTAGGGTAACAGAGATAAGGAAGGAGCAATTATTTATGCAATTCGAATGGTAACTAAAATATTAAAAATGGAATAGAGATATAGTGGCACCTATCTATTGCCACTAATCATCTATAATGTGAGGCTAGACAAAGAAGAAAATGATTGAGATTTGCACATGAATCTGAATCGATAGTCTTTTGTGGTATTGTATGTTATCAACTAGATAGTATTCTATGGCTTCTAGATAGTATTGTATTGTATGTATTTAATAGTTATTTGATTAAATTTATATTTTATATTTTTTTGTATTCATTTGCATTATTATGAAAGATCACGGAGTGTGATTTGAATTGTCCATGAAAAATTAAAACACAAATGAATTTAGAAACATATAAAATTTAAACCATGAATTATAAAAATCTTATATCATTAACTAGATAGTACTCTAATACATAGAAATAATTTATATTTAGATGGGGTTTTTATTATTATCTCTTTCTATATATGAAATTATTTCCACTTATCCCAACTTTGAAAACATTGTTTTATATATATATATATATATATATATATATATATATGACCATAGTTTATGGAACAAAACAACACTTACACAAATATTCTATGTTTATAATTCATTCAAACATTTTGATTAAACTAATATTTTTTAATTTTTAATATATAATAATATATAAAAGATACTTAGAAAGCAAAATGCTATACATTAATTGGGGAAACATTGGTAAGTGTGATAGCTATTTTTTGATTATCCTATCCACCAAGGTTCAAATTGTCAAAGATGCAATAAATAAGGGATGAAGCTGGGATCTTTGTCTACTTGATTTTGGTTGCATTTATACTCTTCAATTCTTGACTCTTAGTCCAAAAAGTACTAACTTAAGTCTAAAGCTCTCTATATCATGATGTTGCAAGAAAATAGATCTAGAATGGTCAACCCTCAAAATAAAAATTACAAATTATAATTTTAAAAACCATTTGATTGAATCCTAATCATGACAAAAAGTTTCTAATATAAATTGACACGCATAGACAATATGGAAGCATAGACAGGTCACATGAATTGTTGATAGAATGCGTCAAATAAATATTGTCTCACAGAAATCTATGATTACTATTCTGTGAATTGTGTATTTTTGACAAGAGGGTGACATTTCTCTTACATTAATTGTAATTAGTATTAAATAAAAAATTAAATTAGAATTTTGAATTGTAGAAATAAATATTTGTACAATTTTTTTAAAATGAAAGATATTTTATCAGCAATGATATAATGTGAGGGTGTTGTGATTTTTGTTATCAAGATTCAAATTTTTAAATAATATTGTTGAATGTTTATTTTATAAATGAGGTCCCAAAATATGAATTCACGAATTCATAACTTCAGACATTTCCCCTTTAAAAAACTTGTATTTGAATATTTTTCAAATTCATAAACATTCTTTAGCAATCGTACATAAACTCTATCAAAAAACTATAAATATAATTTAAATTTCTTATTTAAAAATACTTAATATAAATATAATAATATCTTTATCTATAGATAAATATAACATTGCAAATGAAAGAAAATGAGTGAATAAATTGTATGTTGCACCAGTTATAAACTATTAAGCTACATAAATTGATCGGTATTGCAACTACCTACTGATAATGCAATGGAGACATGAAACTCTTATGTCAAGCATTTTGTTCAGTGTTCGATGAAGCATGCTAAACCTTTGTAGCTTCAAGCTCTTGATAACTCTATAATTGTATACATTTGTGAGTGGAAAACCATGCGAATGTTTCCTCTCCAATTTCTATTGAAATCTCTGGCTATGTCCATCAAATTATTGTCCATGAATCTATCAGGTATTGTGTACCTAATTAATAATATCATAATGTTGAATGTTGGTCCTTGGGAGAATGCATCTTCAACCTGTAGATGATAATAAACAACACATAATAATTTTACTTCAGGAACAAACATTTTTTTAACTTTGAAATGTAAACTAAACAAAAACTATTTGTTGTCACATACATTTATATCTCAAAAGGAAGAGCAAAGCCTAAACAAAATTACTAATATACAAAAGTGCTCACCAAGATTTCGCCCGTAGTTGGTGATGGTGGACAAGTGAGATACAGGAGTGCATTATTTAATCTTTCCAGTGAATTGCCTTCTAAAAATTCGAGTGTGGATACTTCATCTTCAAATCCCTTCAACCTGAAGTTATAAAATGACTGTCAAAGTAGACAAGTGAGATACAGGAGTGCATTATTTAATCTTTCCAGTGAATTGCCTTCTAAAAATTCGAGTGTGGATACTTCATCTTCAAATCCCTTCAACCTGAAGTTATAAAACGACTGTCAAAGTACAGTTTTCTCATTGCCTGCTACTTCGTACAAATTTGCAATGTGGAGGCCTTTGATGGTGGATGCTTTTTCCTGCCAGCAATATATTGCAAGTATATCATTCTAATATGCAAGATAGTACAACAAATTGTTTCAAAAGTAGAAGGGAGGAGAGGTTGGTTTACCAGCCAATTGAGTGTTGTTGCTTTTTGCATGGAAGAGTAAGGAAATCTTATTCTCGGTAGAATTAAGCGACCGATGGCATTCACCACTTTTTCTCTGAATCTTAGCTCATCTTCATCCGCCAATTAAGCACCACTATGCTGAAAACAATATTCAAGAGGAAATGCATATATTGAATTTTAAAGGTTATTTTTAATAATTATTTATCATTTTTTTAATGTAAATAAAATATAAAATTATTATTGATTGTTTAAACATCGAGTCTGATTATATTTATTGGAATATATAACTCTTTTGATAATTATGTATAATAATTTGATATTTGTTTATTAATGATATTATTTAGTTAAATGAATCAAGGTGAAAATGTTTCTACTTCAGTTTATATATATATATATATATATATATATATGCAAATCAAAATTCAATACAAAATATTACAAAATAGAAATAAAAACTATTATCAATTAAAAACAAAGAGTTGTATTCAGGAGGAGGTTGCTGATAGTTTTGAGAGAGTAGATTAATTTAAAGGTTTGTTTCCAAGGAGAGTAGAGGCTACCCACTTATCTCCCAACTTTTTGACTAAGAAACAAAAACACTTTTAAAGAGATATAATATTCACACAACATGAAAACTATAATGAATTCTCATGTGACCATAAAGAAAAGAGTTGAAGTCAAATTACATCCTATCTAAAGGGATATATGGTGAGAGAAGACATAAAAGAGAAAAAGTTTGTTCATTCTTATATTTATAATAAATATCATTAAATTTAGTTTTAAATGTAAACCATAAAATGAGAGGAATAATATATATACAAGGGTTTCCATTCTACTAATATCACAATAATGATTTTGTCTTTGTTTTTGTTATTTTCATTGTCAATTAATTTCTAAAGTTACTTTCAAGAAGATGACAAAAGTTAGAAATATAATTATTATTCTAATTATATTTATAAAGGAAAATTTGTAAAAAAATAGATAATAATTTAATTTCATTATTTTTTCTAAAATCAAAATTATTACAAACTAAATATTAAAAAACCTTTGATTTTTTTCACAATAAATATTAAAATTTAAGAAAATCTAAATTTAACATCAAATGAATTTGCAAGTCATTACAACTTCAATAATAAATAAATGTACAAATATTTGTAAAAAATATTTGTAAAAATGTTTATTTCAAATTCGATACGGCCATAATATAAAATGTGTAATTGATTTGTTGAACAATTATAATGAATGCCATTTAAAAATGATGTTGAATATTTATTATGCATATCTCACTAAATTATGTGTTCTTTTCCTAGTGGTCGCCCTTGCTACTCTTCCATCAAAGGCTCTATCAAGGACATGTTTCCTGACGAGGTGAAGGATGTGGTTCTGATTAATGGTAGCCTACTTGAGTTGAGATGGGTGTTTCTCATCTACCGCTCTGTGCAATGATAGTAGTGATGTTGAGGGTTTCACCTCTGTTGAGGTATCTTATTTTACCAGAGTATAAGGGACTTCAGATCACCCTCTAATTATTCCAGGTCTATAATTATTGCATAGGCAAAGGACTCTCTAGTTGTACAGAAGTCTAGTGGTTCTTCCTTCCATGTACATGTTTTTAGCCAAGAAGAAGCATCTAATTCATTTGGTTGGTTCTAGCACTACGTGTTTCTGATGCTACCATTGAGAGGGCTTCGGATTGCATGAGTAATGCCATCATAGGAAGGTTTTCGGGCTTTCATCGGAATATTGATGTTGTTCGTACCTGGACTCTCAAAAGATGGATTTGTAGTATGTTTTAGTTGGCTGCCATAAATAATGGATTTTTCTTCTTTCTCCTTTAAACTGTTCAGGATCGCTCGTTTTTAATAATTTTTGGTGGTATCTTGTTACTCTACAATTCATAGTATATCGAAAATAGAAAGATCAAAGATGAAATTGAAGAAATGTTTGGTATGCCAAAAAATTGTCCTTCATAGATTAATATGTATTTCGAAAGAATGAAAGGAGTCTAGAGATGAGTTCAAAAGCTGGAGGCGGCACAAAAATTATTGTGGACATACTTGAGGAAGGAAAAGGATCAGACGATTGAGAAGATCAAGATATTTATGTGGAAGGAAAAGTAGTAATTGCTGAAAATTTGAGCAGTATCAAAAGTATGTATGTAGAAGTTAAAGTAGTCATTGAGAAAATTTGAGCAACATGAATAAGAATGTATGATATATGAGTAGTTTAGTAATGTTTTATATATAAGTAGTAATGAAAAGTCAATAGCATAATAGGATTTGGATTTTAAGGTTCAAGAATGAATAGGAATGAAAGCAATAAGGTAGATGAAGATAAAAGATACACAGAGAACCAACAACAAAGTCTTCTAAAAAATAATTTATAATGTCATCATCTCTATCTGTTAATATATACATTTGAAAAATAAAAATAAAAATAATTAAAAGACTCATAAAAATGGTTCAAAGATGTCGGGTATGCATTTATGCTATGGAGAATTTGTTAAGTTGATTAGGAAACATCATTCTTCGAGATGCATATGGCTATACGTTAGCTAATCAGGTTAGGTATATCTTTTTCCTGTTGATTGGTTGTACCTACTCTTCTTCTAGATTGGGACCTCTCTCCTCGTTACTTGTACTATTTCCTCCTGCTTTCTGCTTTATAAGTACCGAATTTGTACAATGTAAAATATGTCATTCTCATCAATGCATTGTGTACATTGACTAGTGAAATGACTTGCGATTGCTTTTCATTATTTTTGGTGAAGGTCTATAATTTGACTTGCAGCACATGTTTTTAAGTGTATCAACATGGTATCATAGCAACTATGACTCCAAACCCTTTCCACTCTAAGCTTTCAGCGAATCTGAGATTGATTGTTTTGGTCATTGGAGTTGTTGATTGTTATCTTTGGCTGGGTGATCAGAGTTTTTTGGCAGCGATCTTTCTTGATGTGTTCACAGCGATCTCTGTTCATTGATTCTGTTCGAGCACTCCTTTGCAGGCTGAGCAATTTCATTTTCATGTATTTTTCAGACGTATGTTTTGAGGCAATTACCCAATCTCACGATGGCATTGGAGATCAACATGCTTCTTTTTCAAACATTTCCAATGGCACCCGCGTGAGCTACGATGCACAACATTCCTTGGCCAACTCATTTTTTAGTTCCTGAAGAAAACTATTGTGGAGGGCTAAAGCATTAACTAGTTATTAAACAACACACCAACAACCAATCAAGATTGAACTTTTTTAAAGATTTGTTTTCCATATGGTACTTCCATCAGTGGAGTTGCATACTTTTTAACAGAGATAATAATCTAAAGATTTTTGCCACTCTGTTATTGGTTGTGTTGACAGTTGCAAGATGTCTCACAAAAAAATGTACGTTTACTATGCGAGAGAACACACGTCTCTCTAGACATTGCTTTGTTTCTGATGGGAATGGAATTGGAGATTGCAGATTTATCAGTGTTTTAGCTGCTTTATCTAGACGACTGTTGTGTTGAGCTGTGTGTCCATAGTTGTCAATCTGATTATTAATCTTTTGTTTTTGGACTACTAAACAAGAGATGGAATTGAGCTTCCTAGATTTGACGGTGGTGGTTGCAAGGAGGGCTTTGATAATCTTCATTATATGGGATATATTTTGGGGCAGCAGAAAAAATGAGTATACAAGATCCCTGTCAATATGCTTGTTCTGAGTGCTCTGACAGTCCAGTTTGTAGGGTTTTTTTGACAAGAAGAATGTTGATCTTTTTTATGAGTCCAAAGAGGAGCAAGTGAAACAGCTTATTGAGAACCAAGTGGTCATTGATGGTGTCAGGCTCTGCTTTCTTATTTTTGCGTACATACAACTGCAAATGACGTCTACAATGCCTGGAGGTAGGTGGAGCAACTTTGCGGTGCTAGCATTGGGTTATCTCTTCATATCGCCTCTTAAGGTTTCGCGCTGGAGAAATTGAGAGATCCCACACAATTCAGAAATGAAGAGTTCCTTTCTTCCAGTGTGGTTTTCATGGTGGGAGATGTTTGTCTGGTCATTTATTTGGGCAGCACAATTTTAGCAGGTAAGTTCCTTGGAGATTCTCTCTCCCAAAAGAATTTTCCATACTCTTTCAGAAAATCTGCTAAAGGCGATGGATTGTCTAACTTTATATTAAAGATGTCAAAAAGCGCAGTGAATTTAGTCAAACCCTAATGGGTGGTTCATTTGCCATGGGTGCAGGCATTTTTGAAGGTTTCAATATATCAAACCCTAAAATCGATGTTGCAAAGAAGGCAATTGACAAGCTTTTAACAAATTAACAGTGATTGGAATAGGTTTTGTTACTGTTGTTGTTAGAAGTTTCTCCAGGACTTTGGATTTATCACTGTTTGAAAACTTGCAAACCCTGCAAACACTAGAATCAAATTTTAGGTCATCTGGGAAAGTCAATGCAATGTTAAGTAATGCTAAATTTAGGGGTTTTGTTGTTGAATGTGTTGAGGGATTTGTGGACACAGCAATGGTAGTTTATCTGGAAAATACTATGGACATTAATGCCTCTGATAAGATTTTTTCTACTCTTTCAATCTTCCTTTGATGCTGGGGATTATGAAATGGGTGCTTCAACTGGCAATGCTCCTAGTTCAATTGGGTAAACTGGTGAGAGGTCTCAATCTTGGTATTCCAAGCACAGATTGCACAGTTTTTGTATTCTAATATGTATTTTCTTCTATGCAATGCAATTCACACTTCTATATCAGGAACGGTTACAAAATGCCCTTTTTGGTTGGTCTTGGATTGTTGGCTGGATATTTAATGGAGTTTGCATTTCTACCATTATGTTCATTTTAACTACAAATATCCTTAAGCACCAAGCATTTCGAGAAGGTAGGTAAGTTTCAAGCATGGAAATATTTGGAGAAACCGTGTATACCTGCATTGTCTGGACAGTAAATTTCCAAATAGCTTTGGCCCTTAGTTACTTCATGTGGTTACATCATCTATTTATATGGAGCAGTGTTGCCTTCTCATATTTCTTTCTTTTTTGTCTGTGGTTCTATTCAACCTACATTTTCCACAACGGCATAAAAAGTTCTTGTTGAAGCTTCTGGTCCTAGCCCTATGTATTGGTTTATCACACTTATTATATATTCTCTGGTTCCTTATTTCACATATTTAGTTTTCCAAAGGAGATTTTTTCCTTTGTATCATAGCATCATTCAATGGGTAAGCCATCAGGGAAAAGACAAGGACCCAGAGCGGAATGCAGTGCTTTGAGCACTACATACGCATCTAATTTATTTTGGTTTCACAAAAAGAGTTGAAGTACGTTATCAACAGTTAAAGGCTAAAATTATTAAGAAACTAGAAAACAGAAGGGGTGTTGCATAATCAGTCAAATTAGGCACATGCCAATCCCTGATCATACCAATGCATGGGTTATTGCTATTGATGTTCATGAAAGAAACAGAGTAATAACAATAAACAGAGTACTGAAAAAAAATACAGAGCATGTATATTAAAGAAAACAGAGTATACAATCAATAGTATGCTACACCATACAGGTCAAATCTTACTGATTAAAAAGAACTTGCAGATACAAGTGTTGTATGCTACAACATACAAGAAGATTTTGTTCTCAAAAAAACTACAACCTGAGTCATACCAAAAAATACATATATAGGAAGGATCGCTTTCAATGGTGAGAAAAGGCGATTTAATTACTTGCAGTATACGACAATTAAGAATCAGATTTTGTGCAAAAAATATAAGTCATATAATATAAATCAAATTTCCTATAGTCGGTGATCAGACAATAGGAGATTGAAGACAAAAATATATCTTGTTTAATGCTGCAGACAAAATAAGATTTGCTTCTAATCTTCTAGCGATGACAAAGCTTGCAATACAAGGCAAGCAACAAGCTGATGTTGCGCAGAGAGGATAAGAACAAATTAGATTTTCAAATCTGATCTTCACTAGAAACATAAAGCTAAGCACAAATCAAATATTGTGCATTTGGTGGCAGAGGAGAAATGAGTCAACGGTGGCAGGGGAGAAATTACAATTATCTCCAACACTCCTTAATTTCTACCATATATTCTTAAGTAGAACTGATATTACATCATACAAAGACCAATATCTTCTCTGTGAATTTCAAACAACTCCTTTGCTAATGGTTTTGTAAATATATCTGCATACTGATCTTCTGATCTGCAAAACTCCATATGAATTTCATTTCCATTTACCAATTCTTGAATGAAATGATACCTAGTATCAATATGTTTACTTTTCTTATGAAAAACATGATTTTTTGCTAATGAAATTGCAGATTTGTTGTCACAATAAATTTGAGTCGGTTCTTCTTGTTCATGTAGTAACTCAGTCAAAATCCTTCTCATCCAAATAGTCTGACAGGCTGCTATTGTCACTACAAGATATTCTGCCTCAGTGATAATAAAGTCACAATAGGTTGCTTCTTTGATGCACGTGCTACTGCACCCGATCCAAAACTAAACACATACCCAAATGTGTTTTTATTGTCATCAACACTATTTGCAAAATCAATATTAGAATATCCAATCAATTTAAAATCATCAATTGATGTATACAAAATGCCAAATTTTATTGTACCGACAATATACCTTAAGATTCTTTTTCCAGCTTGCTAGTGTGTACTCATAGGAGACTCCAAAAACCTGGATATTAAACTTATAGAAAACATTATATCAGACCTTGATGTTGTCAAATACATGAGACTTCCAACCAATCTATTATATAAAGTCGGATCAACATTTGACCCCTGATCTTTCTTACTAAGTTTTGTACTAGTTACCATTGGTGTTGTAGCTGGCTTAGAGTTCAACATCTTAAACTTTCTCAAAACATCTTTAGCATACTTAGTTTGACATATAAAAATACCATCTTCAGATTGAGTAACTTCAATAACAAGAAAATACTTCATCAATCCCAAATCAGTCATATCAAACTCTATTTGCATGGTAGTCTTAAAGTCATCTATAAAGAGATCTCCGGCAAAAATCAAATCATCAACATACAAGCAAACTATCAAAAAATTTCCTTCTTGGTTTACCTTTGTATACAAGGTTGGCTCACTTGGACTCCTATTGAATCCTTCGCTATTCGAGTATTCATCAATCCTAGTATACCAAACACTGGGAGCTTGTTTCAATCCATATAACGCCTTATTTAACTAATAGACCTTATCTTCTTTTCCTTCAATCTCATATCCTAGAGTTTGTTTAACATAAACCTCTTCTTCCAAAAATCCATTTAAAAAAGAAGACTTTACATCTATTTGATGCATTTTCCATTTATTTTGTATTGCAATAGCCAACACTATTCTCACTATGTCAAGTCTAGCTATAGGTGCAAAAGTTTCATTATAATCAATACCGAGATGCTGACTAAATCCCTGAGCTAAAAGTCTTGCTTTATGTTTCTCAACCTCACCTTCAACATTTAACTTAGTCTTAGAAATCCATTTAACACCTATACTATTTTTCCCTTAAAGTAAATCTACAAGATTCCATGTGTTATTTCTCTCTATGGCATCAATCTCTTCATTCATGGCTTTTACCCAAACCTCTTCTTTTACAACTTCATCAAAGTTAACTGGATCATATGCAATCAATACAAAGTTTGAAACTTGATCTAATTCTTCATTCTGATCATATAGCTCTCTTAAACTTCTAGTCTTCTGACCTTTGATTCTATTACTTAATGGAGCTAATGTGGGATTTGATTTATTACTAACCTCTAATTCTATTGCTTGTTGTCCACCATGACCAGATGGTTCACCACACTCTTGAGTTCTTGGCTTTCTAAACTGCAATGGGCCAGCACTTGGAGATTGTTTTTCTGGAGTACTTACTGGAGGTGTATGTGCTTGTGGAATCATTTGTCCATCTTGTATGGATTGCTCATTTGAATCATCATCTCCATGAGATAAAACAACTCCCTCTACAATAGATTTATCTATGCTTCCATCCCAAGACTCTTTTTCCATAAACTCAACAACTCTACTAATAATAGACTTCTTGGTGATGGGATTATATAGTCTATATGCCTTAGACTCCTCACTGTATCCAATAAAAATACACTTCTCACTCCTGTCATCTAACTTCCTTCTCATCTCTTTGGGTACATGCGCATAAGCCACACACCCAAAACTTCTCAAATGAGATATGCTGCAATTCTTTCCACTCCAAGCTTCTTGAAGAACTTGGTACTTCACACTTTTAGTGGAACTCCTATTTAGGATATAGACTGAACAAATAACTTTTGCTCCCCAATATTCATTTGATAGATGCTTCTCCTTCAGCATACTTTGAGCCATGTTTATAATGGTTCAATTCTTCCTTTCAGCTACTCCATTATGCTGTGGAGTAAAGCGAGAACTAAGTTGTCTCTTGATTCCATGATTCTGACAAAACTCAATGAAATCATTTATCATATATTCACCTCCCCTATCTTATCTTAGAAATTTAATATATTTTTCACTCTCCTTTTCAACCATAACTTTAAGGCTTTTGAATATACCAAGAACTTCAGACTTTTGCTTCAAAAGATAAACCCAAGTCTTTCAACTATAATCATCTACAAAAGTTAAAAAATAACTCGTACCAGTCAAAGATGGTGTTTGCATCGGTCCACACAAATCTGTGTGTACAATCTCTAATGGAGATTTTTCTCTAAATGAAACTCTAGAAACAAATTTCTCTCTCTGATGTTTTGCAAGTATGCAACTTTCACATGAGTTTTCCGGTTGTTGAATACTAGGCAACCCTTTCACCATGTTCTTTTTATCTAGACCACCAAAGTGTAAATGGCCATATCTTAAATGCCATAACCATGATTCATCTAAACTCTTAATTTTATGAGCATTCAAAGAGTTAGAAAGTTCATTTCTTATAGTGAGTGGAAACATTATATTCTTAGTCATCTCTACTCTTGCTATCAACTGCTTGCTTGGATACTTATCAATGATTGTACATACCTCATTTTTTAAGAACACTCGGTACCTTTCCTATATTAGTTGTCCAATGCTCAACAAATTGCATTTTAAACTAGGTACATAATACACATCATCTATTGTTCTTCTTTCACCACTCTTGGTATACACAAAAATCACTCCTTTACCATTAACACTCACCTTGTTATCATTTCCCAACTTTACCTCAGACTGAATACCAGTGTCTAAACCAGCAAACAACTCTTTGTTTCCAATCATATGATTGCTACAACTGCTGTCCAAAAACCAAACATCATTTGAACTTTCTTGGGTCACATTATAGGTCAAAAACATGGGTTTTTGATTATCTTCATATTCCTCTGTAATATGTGCAGATTGCTTACTGACATCTTCTTGCTTTTCCCAACACTTATTAGCAAAATGATCATAATTTTTGCAATAAAAGAATTGTACTTTTGACTTATCATACCTCTGGTTTCCTTGTTGCCAGTTTCTACTGTTACTCCCCCTCAAGTTAGAAGGGCTCCTTTGAAATTTCTCTTCAAATTCTAAATCAATTCTATTGTCTCTTTGAATAACAGTTTTGCTTCCTCTTCCATTTTTACTAAACCTTCCTTGGCCTCTGCCTCTAACTCTAGTAATTTGTAGTTGAGTTTTGAAAGCATTCTCCAATGGATTATCATCATACCTTGTCATCCTTGATTCATGTGCAATCAATGAACCAATCAGTTGATCAATATGCATTTTACTTATGTCCTTAAACTCTTATATGGGCACAACTACAGTCTCAAACTTCTTTGGTAAACATCTAAGAAATTTATCAATCACTCTCTTATCTAAGAGGTCATCACCATATTGTCTTAATTGATTGACAATATTCATGACCTATGTCATGAAACCATCCACAGTCTCGTTGTCTTTCATCTTCAAGTTCTCAAAATCTCTCCTTCAGTTTTGCAGCTTAACATTTTTCACCTTGGATATACCTTGGTAACAAGTTTCAAGCATGTCCCAAGCCTTTTTTGAAGACTCTACACTAGACACATTTGGGAATATAGTCTCATTTAAGCCTTGGTGAATAAGACCAAGAGCTTTATTATCCTTCTTTCGGTTCTCCTTCAATAGATTTCGATCAACATTTGATAGAGCCAACTTTGCTGCTTGATTAGGAGGCTCTGGATATCCATCAGTCATGAATCCCCAAAGACCATCAACACGAAGCAATGTTCTCATTCTAATAGACTAGGAATCATAGTTTTTCTCACTCAAAATAGGAACCTGAGGTAGGGCCAAACTATTTGAAGCCATCTTAGTTCAGATTTCAAATGGCTATAATCTTCAAATGAAAAATATAAAGGCTCTTTTCTCAGCAATCTTTCAACTCACTCACACTATCACTGTCTTTAAATAACTCACACTAAGCAGCCTCAACTTGGCTCTTCTGGATCTTGAAAGCTCTCTGGCTCTAATACTAATTTGAAAGAAACAGAGTAATAACAATAAACAGAGTTTTGAAAAAAAATACAAAGCATGTATATTAAAGAAAACAAAGTATACAATCAACGGTATGCTACAGCATACAGGTCAAATCTTATTGATTAAAAAGAACTTGCAGATACAAGTGTCGTATGCTACAACATATAAGAAGATTATGTTCTCAGAAAAACTACAACCCGAGTCATACCCAAAAATACATATATAGGAAGGATCACTTTCAATAGTGAGAAAAGGCAGTTTAATTACTTGTAGTGTACGACAAGTAACAATCAGATTTTGTGCAGAAAATATATGTCATATAATATAAATCAAATTTCCTACAGTCGGTGATCGAAGGCAATAGGAGATTGAAGACAAAAATATATCTTGTTTAATGTTGCAGACAAAATAAGATTTGTTTCTAATCTTCTGGCGGTGACAAAGCTTGCAGTACAAGGCAAGCAACAAGCTGATGTTGTGCAGAGAGGATAAGAACAAATCAGATTTTCAAATCTGATCTTCACCAGAAACATAAAGCTAAGCACAAATCAGATACTGTGCATTTGGTAGTAGGAGGAGAAATGAGTCAGCGGTGGTAGGGGAGAAATTACAATTATCTCCAACAGTTGAAAGGTGGTAGGAGTTAAAATTGTTTTGCCGATTTAAATGCCAGTGTCTTGTTCGAGTGGATCTACTTAAGAGAATGGAACATTAATTGGGAACTTCCTCTATAGTCACTCAATAGGTTTACTTGAAAGTGGGCAGAAATTTGAAGACTTTAACTTAGAGCTATCAGATTTCTACAAGTCATATGAATGTTCATGAGACTTTCTAGATTTGATTGTGTAGAAGACTTTAACTTGTCATCCTTGCTGAGCGCTATGACATTTTATGCAAATAGGAGATACAACAAATGTTGAAGCTTTTCCATACCATTTTCAGTTTCCTTGTTGACCACAGTATATTCATAAGGTATTTTTGGTAAAACTCGATTTCCACTATATTTATATGGCACTTCATTTTTGGTTTTGATGTTATTCTCTGAAAAGCACATTAGGTAAATGTTTTATTTACAAACATAGAGAAAGAATTTAACATTGATTCTCAGAATCCAATTATTCCAATCAGATGTGGCAATATTAAATAGGTAGATTTAAGACATAAGAGCTATCTTTAAACCCAGAAACTGACTAATTTAAATTTCTTTGTCGAATATTAAATTGAATAGTCATGCTAAGTCAATCGTCCATTTGAAAAGTGATTTGTACATGTGCATCATCATGTACAGTAAAAAATCTTGTAGACAATTAAAAAAAAATCTTTTTACTCTAATTTTAAAAAAAGAATGTCTCATTTCAATATAGTTCAAATAAAATCAAAAGATTGTCTCATTTTAGTACAATTTGAACAAAACCATAATAGAACCATAAGGCTTTTAACAAAACCATAACAATTCTTCCAGTGTTAGGCAGGAACTTTGCTGCCTTTTGCAGGTCTTGTTGGAGTAGCTTTTATCATTTTCTAAAGTTTTCTTGAAATATTTGGTGTTGTTAGGATTTTTTTATCCTCTACCACAATGTACAAACGTGGGTGGGTCCTGACATTCAAGCAAGGCAATGTGAGTGTTTGGGGATGTTTGCTCCCATATCTATGTCGTGAAGAAGTATTTTGGTCACCTGCAACAATATAGACAATGTGAGCAAAGGCTTGCATTGGATTCTTGGTACCCCTTGCTCACTGAAATCTCTATTTTCTCACATTGGATTCTTGGTACCCCTTGCTCACTGAAATCTCTATTTTCTTGATTGAATTGGCTTGGTGCAAGAACCCAACAAGTACTACTGATAATCAACCCTGTGGGTCCCTTAAATATTTTTGGGGTATTTATCTAATTTTTATGGTTGCATGGAGTGACCAAGAGCTGTAGAGAGCCTAAAATAGGTGCTTTGTGCTTTTTTAATAATTGCAAATTGCAAAATTTTTGCAAATGGAGCCTAAAAATGCAAATAGGGTCCATTTTCAGCAAACGAGATATTGTTGGAAAGTTGTGTTGATCAACTACACTTTGGTGAAGGTATTTTTTTGAATATTTTGCCAGCTTATGCTAGTTTTATATCCTAAAGTTGCAAGTTGTAATTATTACTCTTTTGTCAAATTTGGTGTTTTGGAATTGCAAGTTTGCTTTATATCCATTTTGGAGTATGTATAGTGCATTTCAACCATTTGTGTGTGCCCTTGTAAATCACGTTGGACCCAAGGATTGAGTCACTCACACCACACAATTATCACACATGGAAGCCCAAAATATAACATTTGTTGCAATCTTGGGGTCTCTGGCAAATGTTGAAAACTAAACAGCCTGAGTTCACTGAGGAAATCAATAGATTTGTTTATAAAAACAAATTTAATGAGGCAAAAGCGCTCATGAGTCTTCATACGTTAGATAACTTGTTTCATATTGCTATGCGTGACACATCTAAAGAGGTGTGAGAAAATCTTGAAGGGTTATATGGTAAGATCAATCAATTCAGAATCTTGCAGCTTGGAGCTGATCTCACCTCTTTTCTCCAAATGCATTCCCCACAATTCAGGATTTCCTTGCACAATTCAAGTTCTTTTTTTCACAATTGAAAGGATGTTTCCATGAAAAAGATGATAAGGCGTGTATTTTCTTGATCATGTCTAAGAAGTTCGAAGTCTCCTTTCAAATGTTTGCCTCTACCTTATATTCTATAGTGCATGCCATGGAAGATGCTCATAGGGTACTTTCATTTGAGAAGTTTTCTGATTGATTGTACTTTCAAATGGATGCTCTTCCTAAGACCCATGCTTTGATGGCTTAATCTTCCAAGAAAAAAGATAGGAATAAGAAGATAAAGACACATCTACAAGTGGTGATCCTCCCTCCAAGCCTTATCCTCCTAATCCTCATGATTCTGAAGAATCATCTTCCAAGTCTGAGAAGAAGGAAAATTATTCCTTTTGTGGCAAACCAAGGCAAAGTGATGCACGTTGTTTCCTAAAGCTAGCAGCATTGGAGGAAGCTATGAAGAAGCACAATATTTCCATTCCTAACTCTTCTTCCTTATGAAAAGTGCAAGCTCTTTCAACTACAACTTTATCCCCCACCAGTTCTAGATGGATTCTTAATTATGGTGCTTCTCATCACATGACTCATACTATGGATCTTCTTGATTCTCTATTTGATAGTCCTACTTCACATATTGTTGTTGGGTACTCTTCTTAGATTCCAATTTTGGTAATAGACTCAATTCCAATTTAGGATGATAGTATTGAAGATGTTATTATTGTTCTTGATATTTCATAGAATCTACTTTCCATCTATCAGATTTGTTATCATGGTGATTGAAGGCTTGCAAAGTTGTCTCCTACAAATGTCACTATTTGAGAGATGCAGAATCCTGAGAAGCTCATTACTACAGGCACAATTGATCATGCAGCCTATTTGTATAGGTTTGATGGATTTGAGTCTTCATTAAGATAATGTCATATTGCTCATGAAGATTCTATGAGAAATCTTTGGTAGAAACGGTTTGGGCACCTAAATTATAGATATCTACAATAGATGAACACACAAAACTTGGTGATTTGTCTACCTAAGATGTCTTGTTTAGATGGAGTTTTCCAAGGTTGTAAAACATCATAGGGATCCATTTCCTAAGGGTATAGCCACATGAGCTTTGAGTCCCCTTGAGTTAGAGCATAGTGACCTCATGACATTTCCCTCTCCTTCATTTTTAGGGGCCAAGTATGTGATCACCTTCATTGATGACTTCTCCAAGTGCTCATGGGTGTACTTTTGAAGGACAAGGATGAGGTTCTTAAACATTTCATAAACTTCCTTACATTTGTGGAGTCAAGAAATTCCCTTCTGAAGATTCACACCCATAATGGGGGGGAATATATCAATCAAGCATTTCAAGAATTCTATCAAGATCGAGGTATTCTTCATCAGCATACAGTGCCATACATTCCTCGGTAGAATGGTATGGTTGAAAGGAAAAATAGAAGCTTACGGGAGATGTCCAATTGCATGCTACAATATAGATCCATGACTCTGACTTTTAGGGAAAAGGTTTTCAATTGTGTCAACTACATTTAGAATGCCTCACAAGAAAATGCAGAGCATGACTCTTGAGGAGGTTTGGTCTAATGTCAAGCTCAAGATTTCCTCCTTAAGAGTATTTGGTAGTAATGCATCAACATTCATTCTAGATGGTAGATGAAAGGCAATGGAGAAGAAGAGTCAATGGTTCATCTTTATTGGCTATTGTGAGGATGTGAAGGGTTATTGTCTATTTGACCTTGACACTTGAGAGATATCTTTTTATTGTGATATTTTTTTGAGTATTTCACTTTGAAGGATTCTCTATCATAGTCCTCTCCCTTCCTTCTTCCCAGTTCTTCTCCAAAGGATGTTTTACATCAAGAGGAGGATGATGATGATGATTCTCTCTTATGATTATGTCGGTATTGATCTTTTTGATGACATCACTCTATTTTCTTCTCCTACTTTACTTGCACCGAGTCAACCTTTATGGGCTCGCACAGGATACTGGTACTCTTGTTGGTGATCCCATTACAACACGCAAGACTCATTCTTGCACTTCAAGTATCAATATTTTGAGTCATACAATTTCTATTGATCCTCATAATTTTTATGATGCTATGAGTGTTCTGGAATGGAATAGTGATATAATAGAGTCCTAAGTATTCTTCTTCTATGAAGAATCATACTTGAGATTTGGTTCCTCTTCCTAAGAGAAGAAGTTAGTTTGATACAAGTGGGTGTATCATACCAATTTGTAGATAATGGTTCTATTGATAAGTGTAAGGCTCGTATAGAGGCTAAGAGATTCTATCAAGTTGAGGGAAATTGACTATTCTAAGACCTTTTCTCCTATAGCAAAGATGTTTTCCATTTCTCTTATACTTTATATTACCACATCTCAAGGTTGGTTAGTGTATCGCATGGATGTGAAAAGTGCTTTCTTGCATGGTGATCTTTAGGACATTTATATGGAACAACCACCAGGCTTTATGTAGGACTCTTCACTTCTTTGCAAGCTATGTCATTCATTGTATAGTGTCAAACAAGCTCTTGAAGCTTGGTATAAGAACATGGATAGATTTTCTCTTTCTTCTGGATTCACTAGATGCCACTTTGATTGTACAATTTACATTCAAAGGCATGGGGGGATCTTCTTCTTGTTCTCTATGTGAGTGACTTTATTCTCACTAGGAGTTTTCCTGCCATAATTGAGGATACTCAATGATCTTTGGAGCATTTTGATATGATAGATCTTGTTTTGTTGTACTACTTTCTCGACCTTCAGATTCATTAGTCTTCAACTAGTATTTCTATCTTTCGATAGAAGTATTCTCTTGATTTGCTTCGGAGAAGTCGCATGGCTAATTGTAAGCCAACCACTACTCTGTTTTAGTTAGGTGTCATGTTCTCTGTACTAATTGCACTACTTCACCAGTTGATTCTGCCTTCTACAGGTACTTGGTTGGTAGTCTTTTGTAGTTTGCACATAGCCGTCCTAATATTTCCTTTGAATTGGTCATGTCTCTCATCTCTCTTAAGATCCTCATGAGAGTTTTTGGAAGGTAGCCAAGCATATCTTGAGGTACATTTAGGGTATTACACCAAATTGGCATTTACTACACATCAAGCGCTACTGAGATTGTGGGCTTCACTGACTCAGATTGGGCTAGTGATGTTGATGGTTGGATTCTACTTGTGGATTTGTCTTTTATCTTGGTTCTAGTACCCATTTGCTTGGTGTTGTAAGAAGCGAATTGATATTGCATTATTATCAACTAAGGATAAGTATCAAGGAGCAATCTTGGCTAGTCAAGAATTTATTTGGCTTTGACAGTAGATTGATGAGTTTGGCTTTCCTATTGATCATCCCCACTACTCCTTAGTGTGATAATTAGAGTGTCAAACATATTTCTTGCAATTTAGTGGAACATCAATGTATTAAGCATATTGAGATCCATTTGTACTTCATTCAAGAGCTCATTCATGATGGCATTTTTTCTTTGGAGTATTTGTCTCTGAAGCAATTGGTGTTAGTCCTAAGATCAGATTACTGACAGGGGGTGAATCAATAATCTACCAAATAATCCAACTTTTTAACCTCTTAAACTTAAACCAACATTCACAAGATTAACCTTAATTACAACAAATGAAAATCATAAACATGCAAATCCATCTACAAAGTTGACATAGATTTATCTCACGAAAACCCAAATCGGAAGAAAATTGTGGGGGGAATTAGTACCCACTAAATGATGCACTCTTTTGAAGTATGCCCTGTGAGGAGCTTAACCCTATTAGGAGTTTACAACATTGTTAGGTGCTACTCGGTTAAGGGATTTTCCTTAGGCCTGTTAGGACCTTTACCCTGTTAAGAGTAGCCTTGTTAGAGGACTTTGAACACTTATCAAAGTGTCACCTTGCTAGAGGATTTACAACAAAGATATGTTAGGATCCACCCAGTTAAGGGATTTAACCTGCTACAACTCGTAGGGAACAACAGAAAGAATGATTTGTAGAATAGCACTACCTCTGCTTGATTAGATTCATTGAAGCACAAAATCTCTTCTCAACACACTTAACTCTTCCCTGGCTTGATCGCAACTCACACTTTACAACCGCACTTGTGCAACACACGTTCAACACTCTAAAACTTTCAACTTCAGCCATTATATATTGAACTTTTAAATCCGCCGCCTTAATCAAGCCCTAAATTTGAAATAGATTTGAATTTCAAATATCCTGCTCAAATCGAATATGCCACAAAACAAAATTCAATGTACAAAACACATTTCCAAGACTGCGCCGACCAATACAATGATTTACATAGAATTTTGTATCAAGGGGTCAAACACGTTTTGACAGAATCTTCTCCACAGACTAGCATCACACAATTTAATGCCAGATCATCACCTCCAATCATCAAGACACAACACCAGATCATGACTAACTCAACTGATTCTACCACAACCTCAACATTGATCACCAATCAAAGATTTATCAACTGTCACTCAAGAACACAAACACTTTAACCTGTTAACAACTCTATCTCTCCTCACCGATCACCTATCCTACACACTGGTCACTCAAATTAGTTGCGGTCACTCCAGAAACCCCATAATATCATCAAGATCACATATCCTAGATCGCAACTCTTGAATCCACATTGATTTGACACAATAATCAAATCATCAGACCTAAGCTTCAACCTGTTCTTCATGTCTACTTGACAACCTTCAAACAAACCTAAGTTACCAAGTCATAGATATAGCATCTTTAGACATCACTTAATCTTCCTTCATGATCATACACTCTAACTCATACCATAGTGTGGGATTCAACCTCTTGAACATGTAACATCATAACAAGAACACTGTCAACCAACAACCACTAAGTTGACATCAATGAAAAACTCATAACTGATCATCGTATCATCATACCTACATCAAACACATGCCATACATACTCATATGATCTATGCATTGAAGTTACATCAATTATGCCAACAATAGGTTGCAAAAATCTTTGATAAGCCTTTGGCAATTCCTTCCTATCTTTAGTCATGATCGATGTTAAGGTTGAAGGTATTAGTCCTTGGGGGTCTTAATGATTCCTTCTTTAATTTCTTTTTTGTTTTTCAACAATGTGTTTTCTCTCTTTTAGGAAGGAGTTTTCTCGAATAGGGTTTTTCTCCTTTCTTCGGTTGTGAGATATTTGCATCTCATTGCACTATGCTTGTACACAAGTACATTAAATGGTAGTATGATCTAGAGAAATAATGCATCTCATATTGTATATTACATTTTTATTCACTGATTACATCTTTTGCATATTTCTACCTAAGTTGAGCTTAGAGGGGGTGTTAGTGTATATGTTTTTGTGCACAATTTCTTAAGTTTACTCAAGAAATATCATTCCTCTAGATGCGTATGACTGCACATTAGCTAATAAAGTTAGTTGTACCATTTATAGTGTCAAAGTGGCTATACATGCTGTTCTTCCTAATTCAAACATCTCTCCTCATCACTTGTATTATTCCTTCTACATTTGATTTATAAACATAGCGGTTATACAATGTACGATATCACATTCTCATCAATAAATATGTACATTGACTGGTGAAATAGTTTGTGGTTGTTTCTCATTATTTTTGGTGAAGGTTTGTCGTATGATTTGAAGCACATGCTCTTGGGTGCATCAAGATGGTATTAGACAAATTGTGATTGCAACCTCTTTCCACTCAATTTTGTCGGGTCTGAGGTCAATTATTTTGGTGATTAGAGTTGTAGATCAAGACCTTTAGCTAGGTGATTAGATTTTTTAGCAAGGATCTTTGTTGATGTGTTTGCAGTGATCTCTGTTTATTGCAAATTTTGTTCATTGATTGGTGTTTAAGTACTCCTTTGCAAGTTGGGCGATTACATTTACCTATGTTTTACAAACTTAAGTTTTAAGACAATTAGCCATTCTCATGATGACATTGGAGATATTGAATCAAAGGCACGGTTGCACTAAATTAGATTTGTGGATTATAAAATTGTAGATAATCTCTAGAAGTGATCTTGACTAGTGGAATTAATCCATACATCATAACAAGCTTGTAAATAATTTTAGGTTGTTACCATACTATTCATATCTATTTTTCAATGTTGGGATGAGTAAATTGAAATGATAAAAATTTATTTCCGTAAATAAATGTTTTTATCACCATTTAATTTCTTATTGTAACATTTTACATAATTTTATCATATTTCAATTAAAAATAATTAACCTAATTATTTATACACATTATTTAATTACTCTTGATTAACAACAGTAAAAATTTATTTTGATTTATAAATATATATAACATGCAATTACAATCTTTAATATAATTACAAATCTAACAAATTTGAAGTTTATTTAGTATACCTATTATTCCCTGCATTAGGATTCAAATTCTAAATAAAATAAGAACTTTAAAATATATCAAAGATGAATTACAAAAATGCTATCTAATTTTTTTCTGACATCAAAACCAAACATAACAAAAAATGGAAATTTATAACATCGTTTTACTTTATAAATTTTAAAATAATTGTAATTTAAAATAAATATGCTCCTTTGTATATCAATTTTATTCTTGTTTCTATATTCGATTGTGTTTTCAAATTTTGCATCAATATTTGGGACACTCTGTGATCGATCATTAGATTTTGATAAAAAAAAGAAAACACAATCAATTTCAAAAACAACAGCATAACTATACACTAAATTGTAGAAAACTATATATTCAATATGCCTTTTTTAAGATTTGGAATAATGAAGAAAGATCGTCTACTATAAATTTAAATTTAAACATTGATAGCATATATATAACGTTTGTATGAAAAGCTTACCAGAGATGGTACTTGCTCTCTGAATAGTAACTTGCTGAAGAGAGTCAGCAGTAGAACTTTGCTTCCACGCCTCGCTTACATTGTATGATTCAAAGGGAGCCATGATTGAGTAATAGAACCCCTGTCCACGGAAATACTGCTCCACCCGCACTCTCTTGCTTTGTATCCACGACCACTCTTTCAATTCCAGTGGAATAAATAGATCATTTATGTTCAAGAAGATATCATCTTTCTGGTAATCCAGACAAAATTCAATATCCTTGTATTCATGGCTGTCGGAGTTGTAATCAAAGACCTCCTCGGAATGCCAGCTCACTTTGATTTCTTCTAATGCTTGGAAGCTATATATCTTTGGAAGTCTTTTCATATTATCATTGTAGAGGAGATGAAACACCTGCAATTGGTAGCATCCCTCGATATCGGGCGGAACACAAACCCTCTTGCAATTATATAAACATAATTTCTTCAACTTCCATAGTGATGAGAAATTGGGAAAGCTTTCTAAATCTTTCAATGTGGAAAAGCAAACATCCTCCAGCATTTTACAACATGCAACATTCGGTGGTTCACATATACCACAATTGTATAGTTTGAGCACAGTCAAATTTGAAAAACTTTTCAAACTCGGACCATTAGTTGATACCACGATATTCCATAAGGGAATGTCGTTCATTCCATCACCACAATGTGAATGCTTTGGCAACGAAGCATCTTCTGATGAAATACACAATTTTAGTATCGTTAAAACACTTGATTCGTCTTCATCTGAACATCTTGTCACTCGATCACATCTGCTCAGAACAATTCTCAGTTTGTTGGAACAACCATCGACCAATGGTATGTGAGTCATCTTCTAGAAATTTTCCAAGCCAATACTTCATCAATCCTAAATCAGTCATATCAAACTCTATTTTCATGGCAGTCTTAAAGTCATCTATAAAGAGATCTCTGGCAAAAATCAAATCATCAACATACAAGCAAACTATCAAAAATTTTCCTTCTTGGTTTACCTTTGTATACAAGGTTGGCTCACTTGGACTCCTATTGAATCCTCTGCTATTCAAGTATTCATCAATCCTAGTATACCAAACTCTAGGAGCTTGTTTCAATCCATATAATGCCTTATTTAACTTATAGACCTTATCTTCTTTTCCTTCAATCTCATATCCTGGAGTTTGTTTAACATAAACCTCTTCTTCCAAAAATCCATTTAAAAAAGAAGACTTTACATCTATTTGATGCATTTTCCATTTATTTTGTACTGCAATAGCCAACACTATTCTCACTATGTCAAGTCTAGCTACAGGTGCAAAAGTTTTATTATAATCAATACCAGGATGCTGACTAAATCCCTGAGCTACAAGTCTTGCTTTATGTTTCTCAACCTCACCTTCAACATTTAACTTAGTCTTAGAAATCCATTTAACACCTATACTATTTTTCCCTTGAAGTAAATCTACAAGATTCCATGTGTTATTTCTCTTTATGGCATTAATCTCTTCATTCATGGCTTTTACCCAAACCTCTTCTTTTACGACTTCATCAAAGTTAACTGGATCATATGCAATCAATACAAAATTTGAAACTTGATCTAATTCTTCATTATGATCATATAGCTCTCTTAAACTTCTAGTCTTCTGACCTTTGATTCTATTACTTAATGGAGCTAATGTGGGATTTGATTCATTACTAACCTCTGATTCTGTTGTTTGTTGTCCACCATGACCAGATGGTTCACCACTCTCTTGAGTTCTAGGCATTTTGAACTGCAATGGGCCAGCACTTGGAGATTGTTTTTTTGGAGTACTTACTGGAGGTGTATGTGCTTGTGGAATCATTTGTCCATCTTGTATGGATTGCTCATTTGCATCATCATCTCCATGAGATAAAACAACTCCCTCTGCAATAGATTTATCTATGCTTCCATCCCAAGACTCTTTTTCCATAAACTCAACAACTCTACTAATAATAGACTTCTTGGTGATGGGATCATAGAGTCTATATGCCTTAGACTCCTCACTGTATCCAATAAAAATACACTTCTCACTCCTGTCATCTAACTTCCTTCTCATCTCTTTGGGTACATGCACATAAGCCACACACCCAAAAATTCTCAAATGAGATATGCTGCAATTCTTACCACTCCAAGCTTCTTGAGGAACATGGTACTTCACACTCTTAGTGGGACTCCTATTTAGAATATAGACTGAACAAATAACTGTTGCTCCCCAACATTCATTTGATAGATGCTTCTCCTTCAGCATACTTCGAGCCATGTTCATAATGGTTCAATTCCTCCTTTCAGCTACTCCATTATGTTGTGGAGTAAAGTGAGAAGTAAGTTGTCTCTTGATTCCATGATTCTGACAAAACTCAATGAAATCATTTAGCATATATTCACCTCCCCTATCTGATCTTAAAAATTTAATATATTTTTCACTCTCCTTTTCAACCATAACTTTAAGCCTTTTGAATATACCAAAAACTTCAAACTTTTGCTTCAAAAGATAAACCCAAGTCTTTCAACTATAATCATCTACAAAGGTTAAAAAATAACTCATACCAGTCAAAGATAGTGTTTGCATCGGTCCACACAAATCTGTGTGTACAATCTCTAATGGAGATTTTTCTCTAAATAGTAACTTGCTGAAGAGAGTCAGCAACAGAACTTTGCTTCCACACCTCGCTTACATTGTATGATTCAAAGGGAGCCATGATTGTGTAATAGAACTCCTGTCCATGGAAATACTGCTTCACCCGCACTCTCTTGCTTTGTATCCACGGCCACTCTTTCAATTCCAGTGGAATAAATATATCATTTATGTTCAAGAAGATATCATCTTTCTGGTAATCTAGACAAAATTCAATATCCTCGTATTTGTAGTTGTTGGAACTGTAATCAAAGACCTCCTGTGAATGCCAACTCAGTTTGATTTCTTCTAATGGTTGGAAGCTATATATCTTTGGAAGTCCGTTCATATTATCATTGTAGAGGAGATGAAACACCTGCAATTGGTAACATCCCCCGATATCGGGCAGAACTCGAACCCTCTGGCAATTATATAAATATAATTTCTTCAACTTCCATAGTAATGAGAAATTGGGAAAGCTTTCTAAATCTTTCAATGTGGAAAAGCAAACATCCTCCAGCATTTTACAACATGTAACATCCAGTGGTTCACATATACCACAATTGTATAGTTTGAGCACAGTCAAATTTGAAAAATGTCTGAAAGTCGGAAAATTAGTTGATACCACGATATTCCATAAGGGAATGTCATTATTTCCATCACAACAATCTGAATGCCTTGGCGCCAAAGCATCTTCTGATGAAATGCACAACTTTACTATATCTAAAGCACTTGACTCATTTTCATTTGAACATTCCATCACTTGATCACATCTGTTCAGAACAATCTCGGATATTTTGTAACAACCATCGACCAATGGTATGTGAGTCATCTGCCAGCAATTTTCCAAGGCAATACTTTGAAGCTTTACGCATGCTCTACAGTCGAGGGGGCCGATCACTTCACCACACAATTTAAAACTCGCTTTCTCCAAATTTGGCAAACCATCTATCCTTGGGAACTCCCAGAGAGAAGGACAGTGAATATAAATTTCTATCAGAGAAACACAACAGGTAAGATCTCCAAGCTCAGTGAGCCCACCAGTGTTTATCTCAAGGTATTTTAAGGCGATGAGGCTGCTTACATTCAAGACTTTCAACTCTGGTACATTCTCTATCTGAAGCCACGCCAGGTGTGCCAAATTTTCTGTTCCTTGAATGACTTCCACATATTGGCAATTGTGTAAAGTGAGACTCCTAATATTTTTCATGGAGCTCAACCCAAGGTTGCTCATCTCACCGCACGCAACCTGAAGAGCCCATAGATTTTTAGTGTACCTGTTACCGATCTGGCACAGATCTTGATGCTGCCAATAATCTAATTTTGCCAATTCAAACCCGTTTTTGTCTTCTGAAAACAACCATCCTTCAGCTTCTGAAGTAAGGAGGTTTTTTGCTTTGAGCGAACTCCATATACAGATCATGTATGAGAATTTGAGGTTTAATTTCTTCAATAAAAGCCTTCTGCCACAGATCCTCAACCTGATCCCACAAACAATAAATCAGTCATTCAATGGTTTTTCAATAAAAGGTATCTATGTCACAAACTAAATAAGTATAAAAGTAAATATTCAACTTACTGCTTTCTCAATAAAATCAAGCTCGTCTTGCAATTTATCGCAAGCCACTCTGTAACTTTGTTGGGAGGCATATTAGGCGGCATATATACTGTGAGAAGCATAAACATGGTATGGTACTTGGTATCCATATCCTCAAAAATTTTGTCCAGCACAGCGAACATGTCACCCAAACCATCATCAGATCCAATGACCAAGCCATCTAATTGAGGAACCCATTTTGACAAATCGGAACCATATTTACCGAAGAGATGTCGGCCAAAAGCTTTTAAAATTAACGGAACAAATGTATGGGCACAACTGGTCTCTTTGAACGAACATTTCATTGCACTTTGCAAAGCGAAACCTCTGTTCTCTACCTCCAACGCTGACTCCGCTAGAGAGGTGCTTTCCGACAAGATGACTATCGCCTCTTTCTCTTCAAGGCCTGGTATGCTCATGCATGACTCTCTCTCAATGAAATTCTTTAGAACATCTACGCTTCGTACAATCAAAAGGATCCAACTGTTTTCACCCAAGTCTGCCTGAAGAAAATCTCTCACACCGCCTAGGCTTTCTTCGGTTTGGATATTGTCCAGAACCAACAGTACTCTTTGGCCCTCTAAAATCTATTAGAAAATGCCAAATAAGTACACACTTTGTACGTGAGTCTATTTGCATAACACTGAAGATTTAAATAGAAGTCTATATGGGAATTAAGAATATCTCGCAAACAAAATAAAACTATACGGAATTGCTCACCTTTGTCAACAATTTAAAATTTTGGCTCTCCATTGAATGGCCTCGAGAAGCAAATTCCAGGTGGTATACTTTTCCATCAAAATTCTCGAAATTAAGATTGCAGAAAGCCTTGGCAATTGTAGTTTTACCCATGCCCGGCATTCCATATAATCTTGCACTGCGGATTCTCTTTTCGTTGGGACAAACAGTATTGAAGAAATCTGCAACCTCCTGTAACCAATTATATAATTTAATGCAAAAGTACATCTCTATATGCATGAGAATAAACAAAAAAAATGAGTTTTTCTAATAGGAAGGAAATGAGCGAGTTGGTATAACCTGGCAAATGCATGCTTCTCCTTGCATGGCGGGGACATGATACTTTTGTGGAATTAGGCAAGAGATACCTCTCACAATTTCATTGCTAAACTTCGCTTCATCTTCAAAGACATTCAAATAACTTAACAAATTAATTTGACCTTATAAATTAAAAATATTGACATTATAAACTAAAAATTGATAAACATATCTGCACAAAATTGTATCTTGAATCATTTTTTAAAGCTTCTTTCATGAACCCTTTTAGGAAAATATTGGATCAAAACTTTGTTATTTAAATTTGAATTTTAATACCTAAAGCATGAAACCTGTGGAGGGAGTCTCCATAATATTTTTAAGTGTTTTTAGAGAGAGAAAATATGTCATAGATTTATGAATTAATGATCTTCCCATAAATATCACCAAAGAAACCATCAAAATTTAGGATCATCAGTCTTAAGCAAATTAAAACAAAGAAACTACCAAAATTAAAGATCATCAGTCTTAAAATAGACCCCACTATCTCCACCACATACTAATCTTACCAACATCATAGTAGTTGTATTGTTTTATATGAACGAACTCCTTGATGAAGTCATGTATGCGAAACTCAGGTTCGATTTCTTCAATAAAAGCATTCTCACATAGGTCCTTTACCTAAAACCAGGATAGAAACAAAGCGTTGAAAGTTTGTCAAAATTTATTCAAAAAACCAAAACACCAAATTGGAGAAAGCATACATTTTAACTCACGGTTTCCTTGATATACGTGAGCTCTTCATTGCAATTTGTTGCTACCCATTTGATAGCATTGTCCGAAGGTTTATTCTGCGGCATATGTCTAGCAACAAACATGAATATCCTGTGGTATCTGGAACCCATATCATCAAAAGCTTTCTCCAATACATCAAAAATGCCTTCCAAACCGCCACGAGCTTCATTTGGGAAGCCATCAACCCATTTTGACAAATTGGAACTGTGCTTACGGAACAAGTGTCGGCCAAAAGCTTTCAACACTAACGGATGAAATGTTGGAGCAAAATCCCTGCCCTCTTTGAATGAACATCTGTTTGCACACTGTAAAGCATAACCTCTGTGATCTGCCCCTAACAATGACTTCTCTACATACATTTCTCCCAACAATATGGCTAGAGCCTCTTCCTCTTCAAGCATTGGAACATGCATGCTTGACGGCCATGAGTCAATATTGAAATTCTTTAGAACATCTACGCTTTGTGCAATCAAAAGGGTACAGCTATTTTTTCCCAACTCTGCCCCAAGATAATGTCTCACTTCATCTATGCTATCTTCTGTGATATTGTCCAGAACCAACAATACCCTTTGGCCCTTCACAAATGTATAGAAGCTATATTGTGCCTGTAAAAATATATATATAAGTTCACATTTTGTGAAATAATTATTTTCAACACCGAAGGCAGTTCTTTTGGGAAAGAAAAAGCATCCTCTAAACAAAATGAAAATATATGAAATTGCTCACATCGTCTGTGCTTGTCACAGATTTGAGTTGTGGCATTGGGAATTGAGTGAGATACTGCAGGGCAAGCTTTTGTCTGTCCAATGCATTACCATCACAAAATTGCTCAATGCATACTTTGCCAGAAAAATTCTCCATATTCTGATTGCAGAAAGCCTTGGCAAGTGTTGTTTTACCGAGGCCTGCCATTCCATATATTCCTGCAAAGTAGATTCCTTTTTCATTGGGATGAACAGTGTTCAAGAAATCTGCAACGTCCTGCAACCAATAAGTATTATTTGTAATAAGCATATCCATACGTGCGTGGGAATAAACATCAAGACAAGTGAGTAAAAGAAAGTTAGCAAGAGGATTTAACCTGGCACATGCGTGTTTCTCCTCGCATAGAAGCAACATGATACCTTGGGGAACGCCAAAGCAGGAAAGAGATGTTTTCAGCAATCTTCCATGCTACAAAATGATTTGTGAAGACAAGTTAGGAGAGACTTCCACGGACGTATGATGTGGTTTATTATTATTATGGTTTCAATTATCTTTTTAATCAAATTTTATTATCAATAGGCTCATGTTACGGTTTCAATATGAGAGAGGGGAGAGAGTACTAAGGGATAAAGAGAAAGATGTAGATGCAGATGGAGTGGGATATTGAGAGGAGATGGAGAGATAAAAAGAGAGACCAGAAAAGGATATATAGAGATGGATGGGATAAATAGATAGAGAATGAGGGAGAGGGGGAGAATCATTGAGAGAAATAGAAAGATAAAGATAGAGATAAGGAGTGATATAGAGAGACATGGAGAGATAATAAGATAGATAAATAAAAATACATAAGAATAAATTTGGAGAGATAAAGCTAGAGAAGAAAAGAGAGTTTTGAGAGAGTTTTGAGAGAGAGAGAGAGAGAGAGATTGTTAAAGTCGTAGGATATAGAGAGGAATAGATATCTAAGAGATGTGGAGGAAGAGGGAGAGGGAGAGATGGAGAGAGATATGTCAACAGTGAGATAGAGTAATAAAGAGATAAGATATAAGAAGAGGGAGAGGGGGAGAGGGGGAGAGAAAGAAAGAGACAAATAAATAGAGGAGATATGAAAAGATATAGAGACAGAGATACAGAAAAATGGGGGGATAGGGAGGACAAGATGGGGAGAGAGAGGGAGTTGAGAGAAAGGGAGATAGGTAGAGGAGGGAAAGATGGAGAAGATGGGGGAGAGAGGGGTCTAGAGAGAGAGATGACTTAATATATGGAGAAGGAGAGACAAAGGGATATCTAGATAGAGGGTGATCTATAGAGAGATAGAGAGAGATAGGGAAAGATATATAGGGAGAGATAGATAGGGAGATTAACGTAGAGAAAGTTACAAATAGAAAGATATAGAGAGGAGGGAGAGAGAGATAGAGAGATATAGTACGATAGATGGAGGACGAGATGGAGTTACTAAGATAGAGGAGGAGAGGGAGAGAGAGATCAATAGATAGAGAGGGAGAGAGGAAATGATATACATATATAGAGAGAGTGAGAGGGAATGGAGAGATAAAGATATAGGGAGATAGAGGCAAAGAAGTATGAATAAAATGAGAAAGGGAGAGGGGGAAATAAGAGAGCGAGAGAGATAAAGTGAATAAGAGGGAGAGGTAGAGATTATAATATATAGATAGACAGTGGAGAGAGAGAGAGAGAGAGAGAGAGAGAGGAAGAGAAAGAGAAAGATGGAGATATATAGGAAGAGAAAGGAAGAGAGAGATAGAGATAGCTGATGAGGCCAATTTAAGGCCTATTTGGTTTATGATTTTATGGTTAAAACTTGAGTACTTCATGAGTTTTTCATAGACATTGTGCAGTCTTCTTATGTTTTGTTGCTATATATATGTGTGTATTTTGATGCTCTTAAGTTTGAATGAATATGCTATATATATATATATATATATATATATATAACATGGTTATGTAGAATGAAATCTTGTATCTTTCCATTCTGCATTAATTGGGTAGTGTCTCTTGTAGCCATATGATGAGGGCAAAGCTAATGTAGAAAAACTTATTATGAATTTTATCTTGGGTATGTGTTGTGATTTTTGTGTGTGCACGCTAATCTCTTGCAGGAAATGATGAGTCAACGGGTGAGGAAGAATTCAGCATCAGAAGACGAAGTGGTGCCATAAAGTTGAATAACTATTTTCAGGACTCATGATGATTCCACCACTTTCAGTTAGTAGTAGTTATTGTTGCCGACTGGGTCAATGCGGTTAGCAGCCGTTGTGGAGTAAATCCAGTAGTCGTGCATTCCTAGATTCATGTGCAGTTGAACGCAACTTACTCCTGCATTGAATGATGTTTCTTTTGTATCTTAAAAGTTGTCATATCCCTGACGTTGGGGAATCCTAGTTTTAAGGAGTTCTGTTTTAAGTTGTTAAATAAGTTGGCGTTTCAGATTCCTATGTTTGCTAGTTTTTGCGGAAAATCTTTTTTGTAATCCAGCAGTAGTGAATACAACTCTGTTACTACATTTTCTACCTATGCTTATGAATGAATGAATGATATCTTCAGTTCTTAACCTTTGATTTTTCGTTCATTCAGTCTTTCGTGGGGGGCCACACAGGAGGTGACTCAGTTCATAGTTAAGTAGGAGTTAGTTTTAAGTTTTACTAAAGTATTTAGAACTCTGTTGCTCCTGCAACCATTCGATAACAAAACTATCGGTTGTTTCCTACAGCATAGGTGCATAGCTAGTTTACTGTTTGAAGCATGATTCCAAAGCTCTAGATTAAATTGTTATTCTACTTCTTAACTTAGTATTTCCTTTAGCATTTTCATTACTTAAGTTATGATGACACCTGAGATGGATTAGAGCATATATCTTGCGGACATCATTTCAAGTTTACGTCCCTGGTTGATAATTCAATGAGTTCAGTATGCTATTTTAAGTATGATATTTGGTGTTGTTTAACCATAGAGTCACTATAAAAAGGATACCAAATCTTTAGTTACTGAGGTATTATACTGACCAATCATTTTTGGCGCCATTGTCGGGGATGGTGTCAATGTAATCTAGATGTGAAGTCATTGTATTAGTTTACTTCTGCAGTATTTTGTATGCATAGAAGAAGAGATCATCTTGGGAGATTCCTTCCTCGCTATATCCAAGTTGAACCATTAGATATTTTTAATTTGGAGCCTGAGGAACCCCAAGTTGAGAGCGTAGAAGAAGAACCATTTGAAAACCCATTTGCCGATGCATACGAACAATTACCTTCACCATCATCTTCTGAAGAATCATTGCATTTGAATGAAATTTTTGTTGACCCTGAGTATCAGGATAATCCACTCACTCTTGTTGTTTATCAGCCACGACAACCAGGTCCTCCTCCAAGGATGGCTCAACCTACCTTTCCTTTCCTCATCCCTACTCAGCATGGTAACCAAAATCTGAAAAACATACCTGCCTCTGCACTTCCCAAATTTTATGGCCTTATCACTAAATACCCTAAAACCTTCCTCTTTGAATTTGACATCCTCTATAGGAGTTATGATTATACAACTGACGCCTATAAGCTGAAATTGTTTCCATCTACTCTTAAAGAGGCTGCTCTAAGATGGTTCATGGGGTTAGGTGCCAATGTTGTAATGGATTGGAATGCAATGAGCAATATGTTCTTTTAAAAATATAAGGAGTACTATAGGGGTCATGATTTGAAGGGAGATGACATTTTCAAAATGTCACAAAAGGAGGATGAGACATTTGGAAGACTATGTCTCAAGGTTTATGTTCAACTTGCAGCACAATACACAACATCAGTTGAATGAGGAGTCACAAAAACATCTTTTCCTTAAAGATGTAAATGATGGAAGTATTGAGGCCTTAGACCTTATGGCGTGAGGAGACATCACTCAAAAAAATTGGGCTGACATAAAGAATATATGTCTAAACTATTCAAGGGCTACTGTGAAGACAGGTAGAGGACTCAGAGATTTACCTCTTAAGTCCACTGGTTCAGGGGTATCTAAGATGGAATTGTCCAATCTTTTGTCTGACTTCAAGAAGGACATCATTAATGATGTTGCCACTCAGTTGGACAACATGCAGGCAAGAAGGAAGAAGGAAGAAGGTGATGCTATAGCTGAATATTGTCCGCATTGCAAAGAAAGGAAAAGAAACTGTAGATGCAAGACTGTTGCAAGTCTAGAGTCGTAGCCAATGCCTAATGAATTCAAAGTTGTTGACGAGAATGGAGAAGTGCTCTATGTTTCTCAATGCAGGCCATGGTCCCAAAGACTAGGTATGCCACAAGACCCTCTCCAAAATTATAGCAACCTCAGTAGGGTTGGAAACAACCTCAGCAAGGTTGACTTTAACCTCAACAGGGTTGGCAGCAACCTCAGCAAGGATGGCAATGGCCTAATCAATGGACTAACCAATCTAATCAGTAGGCCTCAATGCCACCACCTCAGAAACAGGCTCTAATGCCTCCTCCTGCAACCAATAACAACCCTCCTAAGCAAACCTAGCTGCCAGCTCAACCTAATCCTAATCCTAACAATAGCAAGCTACCAGCACAACAACAAAGTTATGCTATATCCTTGAATGATATCCATCTAAGGTCAGGAACCACTCTTGCTTCACCTCAAAAGCCTATAATAACAGAGGTTGAAGATTCCCATGCTAAAAAAGTGGATGTGCCAACTCCACAGACCTCTCCTGTAGTCAAAGAACCCCAATTTCCTCAAAGGTTAATAAATCAAGCTCAACCCATAGAGAACCAAGCAATAACAGATTTTCTTAATTAGCTGAAGCAGATGACAGTAAAAATACCATTACTACATGCTATTAAAGAAGTTCATGTTTACACTAAGGCCATTAAGGAAGCTTGCATAAGACAGTCAGGGAGAAAGAAGAAGGATCCTAAAACCATTCATGTCTTAGGACAATTGTCTGACCTTATGTTGGAGAAGCTGACAGTACCCAAATATTTTGACCCAGGGAGTCCTGTAGTTACTATCACCATTCATGGAATGAAAGTACAAAATGCCTTAGTTGATTTGGGTGCATCTATAAATGTAATGACAAAAGAGGTATTGTCTCAGTTGCATATCATTGGCCTCAGAGAAACACCAACCATACTTCAGCTTGTTGATAGTTCTACTATCAAATCGGATGGGATGGTAGAGGATGTCATAGTTATATTAAATTCTTGGGAATATCTAGTAGATTTTGTTGTCCTTTCTCCAAAGGTTAATATGGGTGGGTATCCTCTCATCCTAGGGCAAGCATGGTTAGCTACTACAGATGCTTACATAGCTTGTAGGTCAGGGAAGATGACAATATCTAATGGTATCCATACTAAGAACTTGACTCTATACTCCCCTGCTCAGCCTCTGTTGCAAGATGATCAAGCAGTTTGGCCAGATTAAGGAGATGCTGAATCAGAAGTCAACTCAATCCATCAGCTCATGATGATAGGTAGAGATCCATTTGTAGCCTCTAGGAATGATGATGAGGTAATCTCATCTATTGTCATGAATGAATATGGAGTAGACTCTCAGTTGTTCTCGCAACCGGATTGTATCCTAAAAAATATTATGTTGCCTCCAAATGCACTCCAATACTTAGCATCCTCCCAATTCCTTCATTCATTATTACCACATGAGATGTACTCTTCTCCAATTGCTCAGATATCCATGATGGATAAGGTAATTAAGATTGAAGTTAGTCCAGGGAAAGAGTTGAATGTCAGTTGTGCTTTATCATTACCACATCAGAATATTATACTAAAGTTTCTACAGGAAAATCAGCAAGCATTTTCTTGGGACTACACAGACATGAAAGGATTGGATCCTAAACTTTGCACTCATAAGATTTACATCAGCCCAGAATATAAGCCTGTCAAACAGCCTTAGAGGAGGGTTAACCCTGTCTTAAGAGACATAGTTAAGACTGAACTGCAAAAGTTGTTAAACGCTGGTTTCATTTATCCTATCTCTGATAGCCAATGGGTTTCACCCTTAGTTATAGTGCCAAAGAAAGGAGGGAAATGGAGAGTCTGTGTAGATTACAGGGAACTGAATTCAGTCACTAAGAAAGACCATTTTCCATTGCCATTTATAGATCAAGTTCTTGACAATTTAGCTGGCAAGAAGTATTTCTCTTTCCTAGACGGTTTTAGTGGCTATAATAAAATCCAAATAGCTCTAGAAGATTAGGAGAAAACCACCTTTACCTGTCCATGGGGAACCTTTGCATACTCATTCTTACCCTTTGGCTTGTGCAATGCCCCAGCTACTTTCCAAAGAGCTGTTATAAGTATTTTTTCTGATATATCTATTGACTGTATGGGGATTTATATGGATGATTTTATTGCTTATGGGAACACTTTTGAAGAAGCTAAGGGCAATTTGGAAAAGGTTCTCAAAAGATGTCAGGACTAAAACCTTTCTCTAAATAGTGAGAAATGTTTCATAATGATGGAGGAGGGTGTTGTGTTAGGTCATTTCATTTCATCACAAGGCATTCAGGTAGATCCAACAAAGATTGAGGTAATCAGCACCTTGCCCACACTAGAAAAGAAAAAGGATGTAAGAAGTTTTCTTGGACATGATGGGCATTATAGGAGATTTATCAAGGATTTCAGTCAAATTGCAGCACCTCTTTATAACTTGTTGAAGAAGGATTCCGAATTCACCTGGGATTTTGAGTGTGACAAGTCTTTCCTTTAGCTTAAGGAGGTTCTAACTACAACACCAGTGTTGAGAGGACCAAATTGGGGATTGGCTTTTCACATTCATACAAATGCCTCAGATTATGCCATAGGTGCAGTGCTTAGGCAGAAAATGAAAGTAGTGGAGCATGCCATTTATTTCATCAGCAAAACTCTGCAAGGAGCAGAGTTCAACTATACTGTGACAAAAAAGGAATTACTTGCAGTTATCTATGCACTGAATAAGTTCAGGCATTATGTTACTGGCTATGAAATATTTGTCCATACTAATCATTCAGCCATCAAGTATTTGATGAATAAACCTACTATATTCGGAAGGTTGGCCGAGTGGTTACTACTCATGCAAGAATTTGACATTACTATTGTGGACAAGCTAGGGAAGGCAAATATTGTAGTTGACTTCCTCTCTCATTTGCATGTTCCTGATGATCTTGCAACCATTGATGACAGTTTTTCAAATGAGCACCTATTTTTGTTATCCGCACAAAATCCATGGTATGCTAACATTGACAATTACCTTACCATAGGTAGAACACCAACTCACTTCTCATCCAAAGAAAGAAAACTATTAGCTGAGAAAAGCTTTAACTTCTCTTGGATTGTTGGATTTATGTTCTACACTAGTCTTAATCAAGTGATGCATAGATGCATGTGAGAAGATGAAACATATGATATCCTTAGGGCATGTCATGATGAGCCATGTGGAGGTCATTTTGCTGCCAAGCAAGTAGCATTTAAAATTTTGACCATTGGATACTACTAGCCAAGTCTACACAAACATGTAGCTAGGTACACCAAGAAATGTGATAGGTGTCAATGAATGGGGTGACCTACTAAATCAGATAAGATGCCCTTGCCACCTCAGGTAGTTGTAGGATATTTTGATAAATGGGGGATTGACTTTGTAGGTCCTATTGAACCATCTTCTCAAGGCAAATCTTATATCCCAGTCCGCACTGATTATGTCACTAAGTGGGTAGAGGCCAAGCCTATGAAGCATCCTAGGGATAACAATGTTGCCAAATTCTTATATGAATTCATTTTCACAAAATTTGGTGTTCCTAGGGAGTTAGTATTTGACCAAGGAGCTCAATTTACTTCTAATCTCATAGCTGCCTTGATGGAGGAATACAAAATCTGGCATGGTAAATCTTCCCCTTATCTTCTGCAAGCCAATGGTCAGGTGGAGGTCACTAATAGAGAGCTAGAAGCCATCCTTACTAAGATAGATAGTGTCAGTCCATAAGAAAGATTGGGCAACCAAACTTCAAGAAGCACTTTGGGCTTATAGGACTACTTGGAAATCTACCATGGGATTCACTCCCTTTGAACTAGTCTACTGTAAATCAGTTGTGATGCCAGTGGAGTTTGAACACAAGACCTTAAGGACCGCACTAGAGCTTGATCTAGATCTTACCCATGCCCAAAAGGAGTGCATCGTAACTCTAAATGGCCTTAATGAATGGATAAAATCTGCCTTATCTAATACAGAATTGGTGCAGCACCAACGGAAGCAGGTGCATGATAAATTCATCAAGGATAAGCAATTTGTAGTTGGTGACTAGGATCTTCTGTATGATTCACGATATCAACACACTCCTGGGAAATTTCAAACACGGTGATTAGGCCCCTATGAGATCGTTGTCATTTTCCCCAATGGTGTTGTTCAATTATCAACTATTGATCCTGTACACTCCAAACTACTAGTCAATGGACAAAAGCTGAAGCTGTATCACAAGCCACATAAAAAAGAGGAGTTCCTACAATAGTTTCATTCAGGCACTAACAACGCTTCTCCTACAGCCTCCGGAAATGAGCCTCACGCTCATTTCAGTTATTCTCTTTAAATGTTCCAAACGCCTCATAATAAATACTTTCTTTATGAAAGTACTTTCTATATAATAAATTTCATCTCATCACCTCTAGTCTCTCCACCCATCCACCTCATCATTCTCCACCAATGGATGATGCTTAATGCTGTCGTCAGCACCTTGTCAGGTTCGTACACACTATCTGAGATATTAATTTTCTAAAAAAAAATTTCAAAAATTGGCTATGCTCCTGTCACATTTGCAATTGTGGGACCAACTGTTCAATTAAGTTGGGGGGGAGATATATCATTTTTTTTTTGTTTTATGTGTTCATGTAATTATTATATGCGATTCTTTTATACCTTACTTGCACTTTTGCACACTTCTTTGCAAATTTAGCTTTGCGTGATGTGACAACCTTGAAGGAACTATTATTTCACACATAATATGCAAAGGTGGCTAGTACGAGTGTTAATACTTACCAGTTATTGAGAGCGGTGGCTGACTCAGTAGATACTCCTGATCTATATTAATTCCTTACTTCTTTAAATTGCCCTTTACTAATAATCATAATATAACAAACATTTAAGTATAAACATAATCACACAGATCAACACAGGTATTTATACATGGAAACCCTCAGTTAGAAGGAAAAAAAACCATGATGAGACAGAGCTCACAACTTCACTAGTACAAAATGAAGGTGCCCTGTTAGGAGTTTACAAAGCACTGGTTAAGGTGCTACCCGGTTAAGGGATTTTGCAAAAGATCTGTTAAGATCGGAACCCTGTTAGGAGCTGCCTTGTTACCGGACTTTGAACATCATCAAAGATGTTACCCTGTTAGGGGATTTTACAATGAGTCGATTAGGTCCACCCTAATTAAGGGATTTCAATATGTTTTCACACCTTATAAAACAGTGATCTACTGTGATACTGATTGTCTGATTAGATCTTACCTGTTGATCTCTTCCCCAGTTAGCCTGGATGTTGATGTTTCCTTGCTTTCTTCACCTCTGGTGCCTATAGCACTTTCTCAGAAGATATCTCTCCTCTGAAATATTAAATCACCAATTGTCAACAACACACTATTGTGCATCCTATCACCCATATTTATACAAGAGTGAATCCCTTGTCCTCACAGAACCGCCAGGGAGTAAACTTAACCATAAATCATGCAACACAAAGACTATGCATTGTGATCTGGAGTTTACCTTGAGATCATCCGTAGAATTAAAGCTAACTCCTATTAAAAAGCTAACTCCTCATCAAAGTAGTAGATGTCCCGTATAGTCAAGCTTTTAACTCAAATTGCTCCGCATAAATTAGCACAGATCTATAGGCAGTTTAAGATCAGTGTAACTTAGACCGGTGTTACTTTATCTCCGGTTCAACTTTGTATGCACTCTGCTACCGGTACAGTGTACATAGATCGGTCTACCAGTGTGTTAACTTATCTTTATCTATCGGTGCATACACTCTGTTCCTTTTCTACTGGTGTCTTCTACATAACGTGAGTGACCGATGCTCGGTGTTTCTGAATGTACACTAATGACAACTTAAATTGCTAACAATCTTCCCCTTTGTCATTGGTGGAAAAAACTATACACAAAACCATACTCACTTACTTCCCCTATCTGTGTGCTTAGGTGAAGCTATTTTTCTTTCTACTATGTCATGTTCCTGTTCTGTGTTCTCCATTCACTTCTACTTGTTCTTCTCTTCTTCCATTTCTGCTTTGTGTATACTCTCTGTTTTGCTTTCTTTGTTCTATTCTTCTTCTTCCCCTTTTTCGCCTCTATAGGACAAAGGGTCATGTTGTTCTTCACATTTGAAGTTTTGCGAAGATATCCTTATAGATGTTCTTTACATAATGTAGAAAAGGTGCCCATTGACCGGTTACATATTCAATGTTCTTTTGGGCTGCCTTGAGAGAGACAATGATGTTCTCCATATCTTCTACAGTTTTGTAGTCCAGTTCATTAATCAGAGTATCTGTAGAAATAGCTGTTTGGTGCATAATATCAAGTGTTGGTGCCAGAAGCATTTGAAATCCAATGATGTCTTGGATTCTTTTATTCTCTTCTTCAGCTGTCTTTCTTAGGATTAGAGCAAGACTACTCATTTCTCTGCTAAAAGTTGTTGCAGTTTTATTCTTGATGTCAAATTGGGTTGACACAACTTTTATGTCCTTTGAGGTCTTTGCAGCATTTTTAGTTAAATCTTGTAAGAATATTTTGAAATTTGAAGTTCTTCTTATCAAACTTCCTGCAACTTGTATTTTTTGTTGAAGAACTGTTAGATTGTTTGACAAAATAGCCTTTATATCTGCAACTTGCTTGTGAAGAATCTCCACTCTTTTCTTCTCATAGTGCTCAATTGCCACTATTTCTGGATCAGTTAGATCCTCACCGATAGTTTGAGAAAGTACTTCCAGCTAGTCGTTGACCGATTTGTCTTCATCTATGTCAGCATCCGGTACAAAGTTATATAGGATATCCTTTACTTTGCTCAGAACCATATCCTATTTTCTTTTAGTAAGCTCTTTCAGCTATTTAGTTGACATTTTTCTGATGTCAACTATTGTATCGCTTGCCTTACTTCTTTTTGCTTCGGATTCTTCAGAAAATGGGAGTTGTCTTTTAGATGAGCTAGGAAGAGTTTCCGGTTCCTTTTGGTTGAGCTCCTGTTCCTTCTCTTTTCCCTGTTCTTGTTCCTTTGGAGCTTGCTCATTCTCTCTTTTGTCCTATTTATCAAGTTTGTTTCCTTCTTCTGGTCTGTCTTCTGGTTGTTGAACTTCTATCTCAAGCATAGCATCTTCTTGATGCGAGGGCTCTTCTGGTGGGGCTTGCATTTGTTGCTGCTCTTTAGTGGAATGAAGATCACCCACAATGATTCCTCCATCACCTTTAACTAATCTATCAGTGGGAGTATTGGCAGAAGTTTGTCCTAAATTGACCGATTCATCAGAAGTGAACAATTTTGTTAGATCTTCCTGTACACCAATTATTGGACTCTAAGTTGCAGTAAACTGAGCAGGTGGATCTTCAATTGTTGTGGTGTGATCCTGAGGACCTATTGCTTCAAGAGTACTAAAGTCATACTGCAGCCAGAAATCTACAGTTTCCTTGAAGACTTCATTCTCATACCCATTGAGAATCTTGGCAACTCTATAATTTGTATCCAGATTCATAGATGCTTCCTCTAATAGAAGCTTTACTCTCTTGTTGCTTAGACTGAGTCTAGCTTTTTCCAGTGCTTCTGTATTGATCTTTGAGTTTATTTCTAAATTGGTTCTCCATTTCGTTTGAAGCTTACTGTTTAACTCAGGAGAAAACTTGCCCCTATAATCTCTAGGAGTCTTGATGAAATCTAGTAGACTTTCAACAAGAGCTTTTTCAATTTCTTGTTTGTCCTCCTCGGCTAATACACTACCATTTGGCTGCATTATCTATTTCTCCAAAATTTGTAATTTCAGCTACAATATCATTAACAATCATAGTGTGAGCCTTACCTTTTTTTGGAGATACTAGGAGTGTTGGATTTGTTTGTTCATCAGTTATGTCAACAATGATCGGTTGATCTACTCCTAGTACACTCTTTCCTTTCCCGGTATCACTAACTGATGAAGCTGTTGCCTTTTGGTGTGCCTCCTCTACTTGTTGCTAAATCTTGAGAAGACCGATCCAAGTAGACACACCTTCTTGATGAACTTTGTCTACCTCTCCAATAAGCACTTGACTAATCCTTTTCCTTGTTAGAAAATTCTGTTTGTGTAGATCAGCTTGTTGAGTGGCTTCTTCCAAAGTGAGGTGATTCTGCACTTCTAACAGAGCTCGAACATGAAGCTCTTTTTCTTTATCCATCGAGGCTTCCCATCTAGTTTGAAGTATCTCATATAGATCCTTTGGTATAGTCTTTTGAAGCTCAGAAGGAGAAAAATTAAACTTGTGCATGCAAAAAACTATACCTTCTTCAATCTTTCTTCTATCTTCGTCATTGCTTAGCTCATATCATCTGCCCACCTATCCTAACCTTCCTGTATCCTTTATTCCTGCAACTAATTCATTAATATTTTGTCTTTTTGGTCTTGCTATAGGCTCCATCATAGGTTTTCTCCCCTTTTCCTTTTGATTAGAGGAATTGTGTCCTCAAACTCGGTTTCCTCAACTTCTTCTCCTTATGTGCTTGCCACTGGTTGAACTTTCTTCTCTTGTCCCTTTGGTGGTGCAGTTACTGGTTTCTTCTTTGGAGTACGCATTCTTTTCACATAAACATTCTTGATTGGTCCCCTTCTCAAATTTTTCTCTATCTCCTCATAGGTTCCAAACCGTTGAACACTGAGATCCAGGTGTGCTTTCTCTAGGGCCTCTACATATGCCTTTGCAATCTTTGCAGTGATTTCATAGCCAAGCTCCGGTGCATATTCATCCCTCGGTTCTATTGCTTGAATGATGCAGAAGTCAGTTGACACTAGAAAACATACCTCTTCTTTGTACTGGTCAACGATAGTTGATGGAATTCTTTGTCTGGCATGCATTTTTAGCTGAAGGGCCTTGAAATGATCGGTCATAGCTTTGTCAAATTGGTCTCCCAGTTGGTTAGCATAATCACTGATCTACATCATGACTGGTTGATCTATAGTCCATGTCACTTTTCCTATTCTAGGGAAGGAATTAGAATAGTAAAAGTAGAGACATACCAGAAGTGTGCCATTGTAGTGATTTCTTTTTTACGATGCCTAGCTTCTTCATATTCTCAAAGATCTGTCCTCTTAGCATTTCACATATATCATATTGTGCATTATCATGTATAATTCTATAAGCTGCGTGTATGCCTCCACCCGGTATGCTATTTAGGTTACTAGATTGATATACTTTGTAACCTATTATGGCAGATGCGAACTGAACAACTGGATCTTCAATATCCGTTACAATCATCAATCACTTGTCAGATTTTGATTTTGTCAGATTGGCCACCACTGTATTTGATATGGTTCTTAGGGTTAGGGCTTCCCCTTGATTGTAGAATCTGGTTACCCAATGGAGATCATCTTTCTTGATCAGAGTACAGACTCCTTTCATGACCCAAAATCCCGGTTCATGCACTCGACTAACCACCATTCGAATCCATTTTGGTCTGAATATGTTTGGATAGGAGACTCCATTGATAATCCTAGATGATACCAGCTTTGTGTAACCATTGGGATAATTTCCATCTTTGCATAGCATGCAATACTTGCTTTGTATGTACGTCTCACCCAACTCTTCTTGATTTGCATGGATGAACGCAGTTACATCCTCTATCAGGAGCACTCCTTTAGGTACTAAGGAGAGCGCACCATCCATGTCGATCTCCCTATTCTGATTCGCCAAGATATCATATGGAGGATGATCGACTTGATTTGCTGGAACCAGCTTAGCTTTGTATGACGAAGATGCCATTGCTCTTAATCGGTTACTCGGAGAGATGATTGATCGGTTTTCACAAACAATCTCACTCGATGATCGATTCGCAAGAATATTGCTCAAGCATAAGAAAGATAAACATAAGATCGCAAGGTAAAAAACAAATGAGTAGTCCTTCTTTGCTTTTATAGGATTAGGGCATAACAGTAATTACCAAATGGTAACTATTGTTAAACAGCTACAGCATTGAATGCCTTACCTAACCTTTCTTGCTACATTTGCTAACCAGTAGTCCGACCCTCTTTTTTTTATTAGACATGCCCCGATTGATCACCTCATGCTTATCCGGTCTGACCTGTGGACTGAGTGAGAGTGAAACTCACTAGTTCTATCGGGAACGGTAGTTGCACTAACCAGTTCCCCCTAAGCCTTGAAGGCCTAGTTTGCAGAAGAGATATCACCATCTTGTGATGATGATTTTTCCTCTATTTTCTCCTCAGTGGAGCTTTTTGACTCGTTAACGAATCATATTTTCTTGACCTCTTTTATGATCTCCTTGCCTTTGTTGTCTTTCTCATCAGACATCATGGTCTTCACCACCAGTTTGGCTGATCCTTTGCCTTTGTTCCTAGTTCGGCTCCAACAATCTTTTGCTGAGTGACCAACTTTATTGCAGTGATAGCATATCATACTGGTTTCCTTCCAAGGGTTCACCCTTTTTGGATTGGGTGATTTTCTCCATGAGTTACTACGACTGTGCATCCCACAGTTTGCACAATTGATTGAGTTTCGGTTCTTGTTTTTCATGGCGAATACTGGTCTTGGGGATTTGAATGCCATAGTCTTTGATCTACATTCTTCAGCCTTGTGTCCAAACTTGTTGCATGCATAACAGAAACCCTTGAAGCTTCCCCTACTTCCACTGGACACAGATACGGGGCTGGACCAGCACTCATTGGTCTTGTGGCCATTTTTGCAACAGTTTTACAGTAACTATTGTTGGTTCTCACCGATGCTTTTCTGTAGTTATTGGTTTTATGACCCGGTTTTCCACAATGCTTACAAGATGCGTTAAAGGTTTTCTTACCCTTTTTTGCTAGCATTTTTCTCTTGTCCTTGTTTATCATTGCATCAGATGACTCACCATTCTCTTTGGTGACTATACCACAAAACCAAGACCAGTTTGATCTTTGTGCCCTTTTTGAGCTTTGATTTGCATATCAAGTTTAACTAAACTTTCATTATACCTTCTCAGGTCTTCATTCCTTTTTTTAAGATCTTTCATCTGTTCCTTTAGTTGAAATATCTTGACCGCCAAACTCTTGCATGCTTCATCTCTAACCTGCCAAGCTTTGTGCATATTGGCATTTTCTTGGGTGACAATTAGCATGTCTCTTGGAGTTGCATAATAAGGAGTTCATTTTCCCTTACAGCTTCCTCTGCCTGGTTCTTTGCTTTTTTTGAGGCTGTTGATGACTTGACTGCTATGTTTCTTTCACTTTCAGTCTTTCATTTCTCTTCAATCAGTCCAGTCATCCTCTGAGCATTCTCTTCTTGCTCCCTTTTGAGATCAGCAATCCGACCGGTTAGGATCTGGTTCTTTTTTGTAAGCTCAAAAACTGCCTCCTTAGCCTCATCAGATCCACTTTGACCAGAGAGTTCATCGATGGTTTCATTGCTCTCATTTAATTGTAGAGCCAGCTCCTTTCTTTTTGCAAGTGATTTCCTCAACCTATTCTCCAGAGAGGCAATGATGTCATTGGCTTCCTCTAGTTGTTTTTGATATTTGTAACCCTCCATGATCTTTCTCTCAAGTGGTAAAGCTTCATATATGAGAGAATAGGCTCTGATACCAAATGTTAATACTTACCGGTTACTGAGAGGGGGGGGTGAATCAGTAAATACTCCTGATCTATATTGATTCCTTCTTTAAATTACCTGTTATTGATAATCAGAATATAAATAACATTTAAGAATAAACATAATCACACAGATCAACATGGATATTTATACGTGGAAACCCTCTGTTAGAAGGAAAAAAAACCACGGTGAGACAGAGCTCACAACTTCACTAGTACAAAATGAAGGTGCCTTGGTGGAGCTTACAAAGTACTGGTTAAAGTGCTACCCGGTTAAGGGATTTTGCAAAAGATCTATTAAGATTGGAACCTTGTTAGGAGCTGCCTTGTTATAGGACTTTGAACATCATCAAAGATGTTACCTTGTTAGGGGATTTTACAACAAACCGGTTAGGTCCACCCTGATTAAGGAATCTCAATATGCTTTCACACCTTATAAAACAGTGATCTACTGTGACACTGATTGTCTGATTAGATAATACCTATTGATCTCTTCCTCGGTTAGCCTGGATGTTGATGTTTCCTTGTTTTCTTCACCTCTGGTGCCTGTAGCACTTTCTCAAAAGATATCTCTCCTCTGCTCTATTAAATCACCAATTGTCAACAACAACAACAACACACTATTGTGCATCCTATCACCCATATTTATACAAGAGTGAATCTGTTGTCCTCATAGAACCGCCAGGGAGTAAACTTAACCATAAATCATGCAACACATAAAGACTATGCATTGTGATCTAGAGTTTACCTTCAGATATCCGTAGAATTAAAGCTAACTCCTATTAAAATGCTAACTCCTCATCAAAGTAGTGGATGTCCTGTATAGTCAGGCTTTTAACTCAAACTACTCCGCTTAATTCGATGCGGATCTATAGGCTGTTTAAGACCTATGTAACTTAGACTAGTGTTACTTTATCTCTTGTTCAACTTTGTATGCACTCTACTACCAGTACAGTGTACATAGATCATTCTATCAGTGTGTTAACTTATCTTTATCTACTGGTGCATACACTCCGTTCCTTTTCTACTGGTGTCTTCTAAGTAACATGAGTGACCGATGCTCAGTGTTTGTGAATGTACACTAATGACATATTAAATTGCTAACAGAGAGTCTACGGAGTAATTATGACTAGTTAATTCATGATATGTTTTATATTTGCACTCATATTTCCTTAAGAGCCTAAATTTTAGAAACTCTAGAACTTTCTGCATTTGATATTGCCCTATAGCTTCACATTTCAAGCATTCTCTTAAAAATCCTTGCTGTAGTTTGTTTGGATTTTATGCAAAATTGTTTTGTGTAAATTGGTACTCTACGAGATGGGTGGAGCATTGATTCGGTGTGAGCCTTCAATCCATGATATTTAATTGAATGATGAAGCATGCATGCCGCATTTCCAAGCTAGAGGTTGGCTTGATTATATCTGGAAACTCACTTGTTGGGATGGTGAGGTAGCATCACAATTTTTAAGTACACTGAATGAAGGAGTAGCCACAGTTAAAGGGCTAAAGGTGTTGTTTACTCAGACAATTGTGGCTGAGGTCATGGGTTTTCCACAGGAAGGAGAAGAGTTCTCAGAAAGTTTTGATCCGACAACTGCTAGGGTGCAGTTTACTCTGCATACAGACCCACCTTTGGATATTGATAAAAAGCAACGTACAAACAAGTTATCTTTACCAAACCCTTTTAAGCAATGCACAATCTCCATCATCAAGTATTTTACCTATGAAGGGCGGTAGATATTCCTACATTCTATCCATTTCAAGTTCTTGAGCTGCTTGCGGCATGATAATCGACTTGTTAATGTACCTAGTTTCTTAATCAATTTCTTGAAGAAGAGAGCTTCTCTGATGCAGGAAGGTAAGCCCAATATTGTCTCTCACCATTTTTTAATCAAGTTAATTGTGGAAAATGCATTAAGAGAGCAGTCAGATATGTTGTGGGTGGATTTTCTTTTGGAAGGATTTAAGGAAGAAACCCTAATACCTATAGGGCAAAGAGTAGGAAAGAGGGTTCAAATTGAGCATGGGGTTAGAAAAATCATTGAGGACCTCTAACTAGTGTCTTCTTCAGGAAGAAGGTCTAGGAGTAGGAACCCTAGAAATTCTCCTAAAGCCTCCACCTCTAGATCAGTCCAGAGTAAAGACAAGAAGAAAACCTCTACAGAAAAGACTACTCCCTTGTTTTTGAAAACTAGGGCTCCTAGGAGAAAAGAAAATAAAGGAAGAAAGACTGCCTCCAGTCCTTGTCTAAAGACAATAGAACAATCTCCTACCGCTTCAACCGCTCCTAGGAAGTGGAAAATTCCTGATAAAGAAATAGAAACCCCATTGAGAAGAAGTGGTAGAAGAAAAAAAAATGTGTCCACAAATATACCACCAGCAAGGTCACTTGTTGAGCTTGAAATTTCTGAGCCAAATAACCCAAGAATAGATGAACCTAGAGATAATCAGCAAGAACTGCCTAATTTGTTTCCTGAAGCTGAAAAAGAGTACTTCCCTGTGGGACGAATGAATGAAGAATGCATAGTAATTGGAGATGATTCCAGTTCTGACAAGCAGACTTATAGGTTTCAGAGGAGGGGTTCATCTTCCAAAGGTCCTCAAATAGTTGACAACCTCATTGACTCAGAAAATGATGTGATGTCAGAGGAATTTTTCACAATAGAAGAAGACATGCCAGAATCACCTCCTTCAGCAATAGGAAGGTGACAAATAGACTTATAGGTTTCAGAGGAGGGGTTCATCTTCCAAAGGTCCTCAAATAGTTGACGACCTCATTGACTCAGAAAATTATGTGATGTCAGAGGAATGTTTTGCAGCAGAAGAAGACATGCTAGAATCACCTCCTGCAGTAACAGGAAGGAATTTGTTTGAAGAAGATTTTGATGTTAACATGATTTTTGCTAATGAAATGGTTGAACAGATATTGAGTCAAGGTTTAGATGCATTGGCTACTACTGCTCAGCAGTGTGGTAATTCAGAGAGATCTATGATAGTGTGGACGTATCTCATAAAGGAAATGAATCTAGGTAATGGTAAGACTATTGTTCCACATTCAACAGGGGAAAACCCTAGTGTAAATGCCATGTCAGATGCTTCTTTCCCTGTGTCATTATTTTCTGTTATTTTTCAGCTATCTAACTAGTTAGTTAGGGAAAGGGAACAATGGAAACAACAGAAGAAAGATTTGAATCAAGTCATTGATCATCATTATCAAGAACTCCTAGAAAAAGAAGTAGAGCAACTTCATGCGAAGCTTACTAAGGTAACATTCATTATACCTGAGCTAGTGAGCTGTCGGTCTCCATCTCCTATATATGCCATATTCCTTAAAGAGCAGTTCTTAAACTATCAAATGACTTGTATAATGAGAGATAGGTCTCCATTGTTAAATGAGCCCCTTGAGTTTTCTAAAGCTTTTCATAGCTCTCCTGCAGCAGTACAAAATTTATTATGTGAACTTTTCCTCCATAATCTTGCAGTACCCAATGATAGAGTCTGGAATCCCTTGTTGTATGTTGGGGATATCCAATTGAGAGCCCTCATGTCATGGATTCAAAATGAAATAAGTTGGGAGTCCCAAGCTAAAGTGTATAGGGAGTTGGAGGAAGAAATCCCTCTCTACCTAAGATCGGAAGCCAAAGATCCTAAAACTTATTCCTATGACTAGTTGAAAATTGCTCCTTCAGATTCAGGGAGTTGAATCATTTACCCCCTCAGGAATGCAGCTTTTGATGAGTATGTTAGAATGGTTGAAGCTGAGTTACCTAAGGCTGTGAACTCAATTCAGTGGTGATGGATCAACATGACTGAGGAACTAAGGAACAAGGAGCCACACAGACCTCTTAACTTCAATATGGAAAATAGATGATCTCCATGGTATATTACATTGGCAAAGTGAGGCAGAGTTTCTAGATTCCCCTCACATTTCAGCTGCCCTTGGTCATTTCCCCTTTGTTGGAAAATTTAGAGAACTTGGAAGATTATGATATGGCAGGGGAAGTAAGGAGGTGGGAGAAACACAAGGAAGCAAATGGATTCTATTGGAGCTATGCAGAGGGAAGTATTGGGCAAAAAACAACTACAGACTATAGGATGACAACAAGGTAAAGAACTTCATGTTTTCTGGAGGACCAACAAAAGGAAAAGCTGGGGGAAATGATGAGGCCAATTTAAGGTCTATTTGGTTTACGATTTTATGGTTAAAACTTGAGCACTTCATGAGTTTTTTATAGACATTGTTCAGACTTCTTATGTTTTGTTGTTATATATATGTGTATATTTTGATGCTCTTTAAGTTTGAATGAATATGCTAAATATATATATATATATATTACATGGTTATGTAGAATGAAATCTTGTATCTTTCCATTCTGCATTAATTGGGTAGTGTCTAATGTAGCCATGTGATGAGGGCAAAGCTAATGTAGAAAAACTTATTATGAATTTTATCTTGGATGTGTGTTATGATTTTTGTGTGTGCACGCTAATCTCTTGCGGGAAATGGTGAGTCACCGGGCAAGGAAGAATTCAGCATCAGAAGACGAAGTGGTGCCATAAAGTTGAATAACTATTTTCGGGACTCGTGCTGATTCCACCACTTTCAGTCAGTAGCGGTTATTGTTGCAGACTGGGCCAATGTGGTTAGCAACCGTTGTGGACTAAATCCAGTAGTCGTGCATTCCTAGATTCATGCACAGTTGAATACAACTTACTCCTGCATTGAATGATATTGTTTCTTTTGTATCTTAAAATTTTTCATATCCCTAACGTTGGAGAATCCTAGTATTAGGGAGTTCTATTTTAAGTTGTTAAATAAGCTGGAGTTTTGGATTCCTGTGTTAGCTAGTTTTTGCAAGAAATCCTTTTTGTAATCTAGCAGTAGTGAATACAACTCTATTACTACATTTTCTACCTATGCTTATGAATGAATGAATGATATCTTCAGTTCTTAACCTTTCAGTTTTCATTCATTCACTCTTCCGTGGAGGCCCACACGTGAGGTGAACTTAGTTCATAGTTAAGTAAGAGTTAGTTTTAAGTTTTATTGAAGTCTTTAGAACTATGTTGCTCCTACAGCCATTTGGTAACAAAACTGTTGGTTGTTTCCTGTAACATAGGTGCATAACTAGTTTACTGTTTCCAGCATGATTCCAAAGTTCTAAATTAAATTGTTATTTTGCTTCTTAACTTAATATTTCATTCAGCATTTTCATTAATTAACCTATGATGACACTTAAGATGGATTAGAGCATATACCTTGTGGACATCATTTCAAGTTTACATCCCTGGTTGATAATTCAATGAGTTCAGTATGCTATTTTAAGTATGATATTTGGCGATGTTTAACCACAGATTCACTATAAAAAGGATTTCCAATCCTTAGTTACAGAGGTATTATACTAACTAGTCAATAGCGAGATAGATAGGGGATGGATAGGACTAGATGGCGAGAGCTAAAGGGCGTGGAGAGAAAGCGAGAGAGGTGGGTAGAGAGGGGGAATATGGGTGAAAGAGAGGGGGGGGTCCTAGAGGGAGGACTCAATATATGAAGAGGGAGAGACAAAGGCATATCTAGATAGAGGGTGATATAGAGAGATAGAGAGTGATAGGGAAAGATAGATAAGAAGAGATGGAAAGGGAGATAAAGTTAGTGAAAGATATAGATATAAAAAGATAGAGAGGAGTGAGAGAGAGATAGAGAAATATAGTAGAATAGATGGTGGAAGAGATTGAGTGACTAAGAGAGAGAGGAGGAGAGGGAGAGATTGCTTAATAGATAGAGAGGGAAAGTGGGAATAATATACATATATATATATATATATAGAGAGAGAGAGAGAGGACAAGAGTGAGGGACAAAGAAGGTGACATAGACAAGTAACATAAACAGGTATAGAGAAATGGGAAAAGATAGAGGGGGAAGAAAGAGACGGATAGGGAGAAATGAGGAGTGTATGTTTATATAAATGAGATGGATATATATGAAGTGAGACAGATAGAGAGGGAGTGAAAGTACTAGAGAGAGGATATAGGATTGTTGAAGTTTAACCAGAAAGATAACAGAATAAATTTAAACCATCACACAAGAGTATATCCTGGGAAAACCCCCCTTGGCAGAGGGAAACAACCCAGCCCCTAAAATGTGTTCCTTTTATTGATACTCAAAACATAGTTACAATGTTTCTCTAAAGATGATGTGCTTAGCCAAGATAATCAGGTGATCATCATAATCTTAATCACAGTGACATATACAACATAGGTATAACACAGTGGCAAAATGTCACTCAAATTAATGCAACACAAAATGCATCCAAGGATAAACACAACTCTGTAATATAGGCCGGATATGAAACACATCTATGGGATATTAGACACTTCTCTTCTAATGAGCCGATACAAACATGGCTATCGCATATCAAGCATAGCTCTTTGATGAACTCGAAGATGGGACACAACAATGAGAGTGCCGAGCTGAAGGCATTAACACATCAAGAATATCCTGGGATGAATACATACATCAAAATGTTCACAGCAATGTTGTATTCACCTCTTCCTGGAAGATACACGTTATCAAAGAAGAAGGCACACAGAGTGATAACGTCTGAAGAGAAACTCATCTGCCAAGGTAGGTGATGCTTCACCTTACTTGGTGATCCACCTAGTAAGGTGAAGCACCATCATTATGCACGTTGCACATGGTGGGAGGATGAAACACCAAGTAACAAATGCCATGGGTGTTACATAGTGAATATGCACCATGGTTAATAACATCTGCATGATGGAATCAACAACGCAAAAGATGGAAGGAATCACACAGGCGTATGAAGAAACAGCCATAAATAACTATCGGTGACAGTTACATAAACAAATGTATTCAAAATGCAATTACTTTGATAAAAGCACAATTGCGGTGGTGGGAAGAAACTAGTCAGGTCTCTATTGCTGCTACAAAATTCAAAACTCCCTCTTAGCAAAAGAGGGACCTCATGAAGGATTCACCTAGACAAATATATTCAGCTGCAAATGAAACAACATCAATAGACAACCTCAATATATTTAAAAATCATTATTTCACACAAAAGAGTTCACCATAGCTAATCTAGAGGGTGATAATAAAAATAACAAACCATCCATTATGGTTGCACCTGGAGCATGGATATATAAAAATCACAACAAAACATTCAACATGATTATTTAGAGATCACAACAAAATCATGGAATTCACATGAACAACTTCCACCATGGCTACTCCTAGAGGGTGGATCAAGGGATTTCACCTCAAACTTCTCCCTGAGAAGAATGCATTATCACCTTGCCTACTCGCATAGGGTGATCCCATCATACTTACTCATAGAGGGTGGGTCAAGGGCTTTCACCTCAAACTTCTCCCAGAGAAGAATGCATTAATCACCTTGCCTTACTCACAGAGGGTGAATCAAAGGCTTTCACTTCAAACTTCTCCCAGAGAAGAATGCATATAAGAGATGGCACACTCTGCCTGAGGTGCCTTCTCAACAAGAGCCTCATTTTCCACTAAACCAAGTTGTTCTCGAAAGTAACAAAACTTCATTCTTAGAAGTGGCTTGATGAGGATGTCAGCAGTTTTCTCTTTAGTAGAGATGTATTTCAGTTCAACAGCATTTCTCTACACCATGTCTCTCAAGTAATGAAACTTGATTTCCACATGTTTGGACCTGTCATGAAACACCGGGTTGACTAAAAGCTTTATGCAACTTTGGTTATCACACATGATCACGGAAGGCTCGAGAGGTTGTCCGAACAATCCTCCAAGTAATTTGCGAATCCATACAACTTCTTTGGTAGCCATACATGCTGCTACATATTCTGCCTCAGTTGTGCTTTGAGCTACATAGGACTGTTTCCTGCTACTCTAGGAAATCGCAGCAGAACCAAGGTTGAAATAGCTACCTGAAGTACTCTTTCTATCAGATACACAACCTGCCCAATTAGAATCAGAGAATCCCTACAACTTTAGCTTGGTGCAAGAAGAGTACTTAAGTCCATATCCAATAGTACCATGAATATATCTCAATACATGCTTTTCTTCCACAAGGTGAATATGCCTTGGTTCTCACATGAATTGACTTAAGGTATTGACGGCAAAACATATGTCAGGTCTTGTGTTGACCAAGTACATTAAGGAACCAATGAGTTGACTATACATGGAATGATCAACCAAATCTGAATTAATTGAATCATCATGAAACCTTTTCAGATTCACTTCCATGGGAGTCACCATGGGTTTACAGTCCAACATACCAAACCTTTTCAGAATATCAAGAGCATACTTCCTTTGACTTAGGATGATGTCATTTGAGTTCTGCCATACTTCAAGGCCAAGGAAATAGTGCAGCATGCCAAGATCTTTCATTTCAAATTCTGAAGTTAGCTCCTTCTTACATGTGATGATGAGATCATCATTGCCTGTGAGAAATAAATCATCTACATATAGAACCAAGATCAGAATTTTATCATCCTGAAGCTTTAAGTATAAATTAGGATCAACAACATTCTTTTGAAAGCCTAAACTCAAAAGATATTTGTCAATTCTCTCATACCAAGCACGTGATGCTTGTTTGAGTCCATACAAGGCTCTTTTCAACTTACACACATGAGATGCTCTTTCATGGATGATGAACCCTTCTGGTTGTTCCAAATAAACTACTTCTTCAATGACTCCATTCAAGAATGCTGTTTTCACATCCATCTGGTGGAGTTTCTAGCCTTTAATTGCAGTTATGGCAGTAATGGTTATGATGGAGGTGTAGCAAGCCACTGGTACAAATGTCTCATCATAGTCTATACCTTCTCTTAGGGAAAAGCCTCTATCTACAAATCATGTCTTATATTTGTCTATGCTCCCGTCAGCTGCATGCTTAATCTTGAATAACCATTTAGATGAGACAACTGATTTGTCTTGAGGCCTAGGGACAATGTCCCATATGTCATTCTATATGATGGATTGGTATTCCTCCACCATAGCATCTCTCCGTACTTGATGTTTGGAGGCCTCCTCAACATTAGGAGGTTCAGAAGAAATAATGTGACTCATTAATTCAACATAACCAGCAAACTTGTGAGGCCATTTGCTTTCTATGAAGGTCCCTCGAGGAGCTGTGAAAGGTGTAGCTTCTTCCACAATGTTTCTAGCCCATAGGGGTCTCTTCTTATTGGTGGAAGAAGAGTTGGGACCTATGGGATCAATTGGTGCATGAAGAGGAGTAGGATCAACAGGGTCTTCACACTCCCTCTCAACCTCTGAAGGAGAGTTCAGATCAACCATGGTGGGATCTTGAGGGAGTTCAAGATCTTCCTCATCAACCACAACATCAAATTCTTTGGGAAGATTGCAAGCCATATCTTCATCAAAAATGACATCTCTACTGATCTCCATCTACCTTTGTCCAGACACATAAATTCCAAAAGCTTTAGAAGAGTTACTGTAGCCAACAAAGAATCATTTCTTGCCTGAAGGTTCTAATTTGGATCTTTTCTCTTTTGGAATGTGTATCACTACTGGGCAGCCAAAAATCCTAAAGAAGCTAACATTTGGCTTTGATCCTGAGAAGGCCTGTTCTAGAGACATGTTACCAAGAATCTAATGGGGGCTGCGATTTTGAATAAAGATAGTTGTACTGCATGCTTCAGCCCATAAGAACATAGGAATATTCTAATCATGAATCATTGCTTTCGATGCTTCAACAATGGTCATGTTCTTCCTTTCAGCCACACCATTTTGTTGAGGATTATAGGGAATGAAAAGCTCCCTCTTGATTCCAGCATTAGCACAAAAATTATGAAAGACTCCGAAAACAAATTCTCCACCGTTATCAGATTTCAAGGTCTTGATCCTTTTCTCAGTAGTATTTTCAATCGAGGCCTTGAATGTTTTGAAATGGGATAGCACTTCATCTAATTCTTTTGACTTAAGGAAGTAGATCAAACACTTGCAAGAGAAGTCATCAATAAAAGTAATGTAATACCAAAAACCACTAAGAGATGCAACAGATATGGAGCCACATAAATCTGAATGAATTAAATCTAAAATACCTTTAGTTGTAGATTCACTGCTATGAAATGTACTCTTAGTATTCTTACCTAGAGCGCATCCCTTGCATATACCTTCATGAATCTTTTTCATCTTAGGAAGACCTATGACAGCCTTGTCCATAGATGCCAAGGTTCTGAAATTTAAGTGTTCAAATCTCTTGTGCCAAAGAATGTTTGAATTTGAGGAACAATGAGAAAGAGCCTAAATAGGGCACGCTGAAAGCTTGTAGAGGTTGTCATGATGAACTCCAATCTCACAGGTTGAAAGGAAATTAGAGTTCTTCTTCCAAGCAAGGACTTTACCATCAATGAAAGATACATGATATCCTTTGTCTTCAAGAGCTGAAATTGAAATCAGGTTTCTCTTAATGCCAAGAACAAAGAGAACATCACTTAGGTGAAAAGGAATGCTAGAATCAAGTTGGAAGGAAGTGGAACCAGCCCCTTTCACTGAATAACTAGTGTCATCTCCAATGATCACTTGAAGGTGTGAATCCTTTTCACTAAGGTTGAAAAGGTGATCACAGTAATTGGTGATGTGACGGGAAGCTCCGCTATTAATCAGCCAGGTGTCACTGTTGGTAGGAATGTTGCTGGATAAGGCAGAGATGAAACTAAATCCCTTAGGTTCATCACATGATTCCCTCTTGGGAGAAGAGTCTTCAACACATGCAGTAGAAGCTTGAGGCTTCAGCCTTAAGGTGCAATCCCTAGCATAGTGGCCGAACTTGTTGCATCTGAAGCACTAAACTTTTGAGATGTCAACCTTCTTTCTTTTGTGGGAAGAATCTGGATGAGAGTTGTGATCCCTAGATTGCTTGAAGTATGGTTTCTTTCCTCTTCCTTCAGAGGTGTGGGCTACCAGCACTTGATCTTCATGATGACTTTTGCGACTATTTCCTCTAGCCTCAAGTCTGCATTCTTCTTGAATGCAGTCAGCTCTCAATCTGTCAAATTTGGGGAGATCATCTGGTCCACTGATGCCTTGAATAAGCGATTCCCAAGAGTAGGGGAGACCATTCATGGCAAGCATGACTAAGTCTTTATCCAGGATAGAGTCACTGATGGTACTTAGCTGGTCCCTGAGTTCTATGATTTTCATGAAGTAGGATATCACAGATCCTCCTCGAGCCATCTTAATGTGAAGGATATGATGTCTCAAGGCTAATGCTCTGCTTGTATTATTAAACTCATATAGATCTTTCAAGGTTTGAAACATCTCACTTGCTGATGACAATTTGGATAAAATGGGAACTAGATGATCCTTCATTGAATCAATCAAAACTTTCTTAGCCATCACTCTGTTCCTTTTCCACACTGTTTACTCAGCATCATCGGAAGGTTCTTCTGGTTCAGAATTTACATAAGCAAGAAGATCATTCTCTAGAGAGATCAGGATTCTAAACTTCCATGAGGAGTTGGAAGAACCATCAAGTCTGTCATCGACCTTTAAACCATTGACCATGATGGAGTGAGGAGAAAGAAGAGATGGGAAAGAGGTCTTTCTAGTTCTGGATCAAAATGCTCAAACCCACTCTGATACCATGTTAAAGTTTAACCAGAAAGATAACAGAATAAATTTAAACCATCACACAAGAGTATATCCTAGGAAAAACCCCTTGGCAGAGGGAAACAACCCAGCCCCTAAAATGTGTTCCTTTTATTGATACTCAAAACAAAGTTACAATGTTTCTCTGAACATGATGCACTCAGCCAAGATAATCAGGCGATCATCATAATCTTAATCATAGTGACATATAGAACATAGGTGTAACATAGTGTCAAAATGTCACTCAAATAAATGCAACACAAAATGCGTCCAAGGATAAACACAACTCTATAATATAGGCCGGATATGAAACACCCCTATGGAATATTAGACACTTCTCTTCTGATGAGCCGATACAAACACAGCTATCACATATCAGGCATGACTCTATGATGAACTTGAATATGGGACACAGCAATGAGAGTGTTGAGCTAAAGGCATTAACACATCAAGAATATCCCGCGATGAATACATACATCAAAATTTTCATAGCAATGTCATATTCACCTCTTCCTGCAAGATACACGTTATCAAAGAAGGCACACAAAGTGATAACATCTGAAGAGAAACTCATCCGCCAAGGTAGGTGATGCTTCACCTTACTTGGTGATCCACCCAGTAAGGTGAAATGCCATTGTTATGCATGTTGCGCATGGTGGGAGGATGAAACACCAAGTAACAAATGCCATGGGCGTTACATAGTGAATACGCACCATGGTTAATAACATCCACATGATGGAATCAATAGTGCACGAGATGGAAGGAATCACACAGGTGTATGAAGAAACAACCGTAAATAACTATTGGTGATGGTTACATAAACGAATGTATTCAAAATGCAATTAATTTGATAAAAGCACAATTGCGGTGGCGGGAAGAAACTAGTCAGGTCTCTATTGCCGCTACAAAATTCAACAAGGATGAGTTGAAAGGTATAGAAAGAGGGAGTAGTAGGAAGAGAGGAACAATGAGGGAGAGATTACAATAGAAAGATAGAGATACCGATAGAAAGGAGAGATAGAGAGAGATATAACTTGGGAAAGATAGCGGTGTAAGAGGGAGATAAACATATAAAGGAAAAGATGGAAAGAGAGGAAGAGGGAGAATGAGAAATAGAGGTAGCAAGAGGGAGATAATGAGCAAGGAGGTAGGCAGAGATGGGAGGATAGAAATAAAGGGAGAAAGAGTGACATAAAAGAGGTCATTGAGATAAGTAATAGAGAGAGAGTAAATAAAAATGTAACATCAAATAAAATTAAAATCAATAATAATTAAAAGTAACCTTACTATATGAGCTTATTAACAACAATTTGATCAATCATAAATTTATGTCCAGTGTAAGCAAGAAGAGTTACATTTTTATCTTGTATTTAGAAGTTCTTTGGTGGAAGTTCCATTTAATTTGAGAGGAAAGGTCATTACACCAATATACAATCATTCAGTTAAAGCCCCATATTTGAATGATTACGAATAATCTAATCTCCAAAAATTATAATACATAAACTTCAGAGAGCTTACTAGTGTCAATCAAAATATTTGAGTCTTGATCTTACATATGTAGAGAGTTGAACAAATACCTATTGTCAAACCTTTAGTCTATTCATTGACAAAGATACAAAAACCACTATATGAACTCAAACACCCTAAAATATCTATTGTCAAACCTTTACTCTACTCATTGACGAAGATACAAAAATCACTATATGAACTCAACCCTAAAATTCAAGAATGTTTAAGATTAATATCATTTATTTAAAGCACTGATTTGTGAAGTATATGAATGAATGAATGAATGATTTTAATGATGTCCACTAGACTAATCAATCTAAGGGACCAATGGACCACAACATTAAACTATCTTCATATTCCTTTCAATCTCTGATCTCCTGTTGTAAATCTTGACTAGAAAGAAAGCAATTTGGTTGATCTTATCTTCAGTAAACCAAAGGAGAAGTATCAATAAAGGGAGAAGAGTCTGATCAGAATAGGTAAAGAGGATAAAGAGATCAAGATCAAAGAAGAGCAGTTATTTGCTTGGTATTGTTGGTATTTCTATTTGGTGTTGCCATCAATGCCAAAGGGGGAGAATGTTGCCTAAATTGATGTAACTAATGCAAAGATCATATGAGTATGTTATGTCATGTGTTTGATGTAGGTACGATGATAGGATGATCAGTTATGAGTTTTTCATTGATGTCAACTTAGTGGTTGTTGGTTGACAATATTTTTGTTATGCTGAGATATGTTCAAGTAGTTGAATCAAGAACTATGGTAAGAGCTGGAGTGCGCAATCATGAAGGAAGACTAAGTGATGTCTACAAATGTTATATCCATGACCGCATAAGTTTATCTTATGGATACAGTGAGTTATGATTGTTTGAAGGTTTTCAGATAAATAGAAAGAACAAGTTGAAGCCGAGTTGTGATGAACGAAGGGTTGCATTGAATTTCAATTGTAGCAATCCTTATGAGAGACTTGGTGATGTCTTTGGATGCTTAATGCATGACCGCTACTGTTGGAGTAGATCGGTAAGAAAGTTATGATCAGATGAAGGTTGACAGTGCAACTGCTAGAATTGTTAGTGACAGGCGATAGGTGATTTGATTAGTTCATCAAATATATGTTGAATTATGTGTTGCGGTCACAAGAGAAGGTTGTTGACAATGTTTAGAACCTATGGTTGTGACCACAATGTATTTGGATGAAAGGTAAGAAGGTATTACAGTTACAAAAGTGGTTTCAGGATAAAGAGCTTATGATCTTGAGCTACCTATAGTAGATCTTGAATCAATGACTAGTATGGAAGCTCTGGTGGATAAGGTTGTGCTAGTCAAAATGTGGTGACATGTCTCAATGATCAGAGGTGATGATTTGGTATCACATTGTTTGATGCTAGCGTGTGTGTAAGATTCTAGAGGAAGTGTGTGTTTTGTCAAAACGTGTTTGACCCCTTGACACAAAATTCTACGTAAATCATTGTATCAGCCGATGCGGTATAGGAAAATTGTTTTGTACATCGAGATGTTGGCATTACCTGTAAGGATGCAACTAGTAATGAGACCGCCCATAATAATCAGTGGTGTTGTCATTGATGTCTATGATAACAATGTCCAAATGCTAGGGAACTGGTGACATTGTGATGAGCAAAGTGAAGTCCAGCAATGCACTTAAACAAAGGACTCGACATAGTATTAACTGTTCAAAGTTGGTGACCGATGAAGACAATGACCGGAGCAGTGAGCGGTGTAAACCAGCCTATAGTGATCGATAAGATATCATTTTGATCGATGAATGTCTATTATTTGATGAGACCGATGAAGGACATAGTTGACCAAAGAAGATGATTTCAGTTAACAGATATTGACAAGATTCTTTGACCGTGTTTTGTTGCAAAAATCATGGATGATTTTCTATTAAGGGAAAGTATGTAACACACATCTGATGTTTCCTTAAAAGACTAAAACACAACTGGATGGTGGATTCATGGAGGATTTTCTATTAAGGGAAAGTATGTGACACGCATCTAATGTTTCCCTTAAAGACTAAAACACAACGGTGGATTCACAAGAGATCTTCATTGAGATTGCAACAGCAAAGAGGGGGAAGATCTTTTGAAATTGAATTTGAACGGTCTATGCTTCATTCTCTTGATTGTACAAATGTCCTACGTGTTAATCCAAACCAATTATTGAGAGGGGGGGTGAATCAATAAATTTAATTTGTATTAATCTTTTTATGTTTCTTATCAGGTTTATACTGGAAATATAAATAATGCTTAAATAATCATAAACAGAAATCACATGCACAGGCCAACACAAGATATATACATGGAAACCCTCAGTTATAAGGAAAAAACCATGGTGAGACATAACCAATGAAACTCCACTACTGCAATAATAAAGCTACAAGGTAAAGGGATTTGAAAGAGATCGATTAAGATCTTGACCCTGTAAGGAGTCGTCTTGTCAAAGGACTTAAAAACATCAACAAAGATGACACCCGGTAAAGGGATTTATACAACAAAACCTGTTAGGGTTCACCGTGATTAAGGGATTTAAATGTGTATCACACAATAAAAAAAATGATCTTCTTTGACACTTTATCTGTCAATCAGATCATACATGTTCTCTCCTTGCTCTGCTTGGTTGTTGAATCTTTCTCTTTGTTGACAAAAACTTAGTTGTCATTGGTAGACTCATAGGCAAACATCAATCCCATTGGAACCATGATACATCACACCGATACTCATAATTGTGAACCGGTAGACTAAACAAGAAAGTGGTGTACTTTAACCGAACACGCTTATACCAGTCCAGGTTTTTCCAATCGGTCATGGGATACACACAGGGAACAGATGACTAACCGGATACAAGCTCTTCACCGGTTAAGTGCATGATAATCTAAACCGGTTTATGCGGAGCGTTTTCAATTAAACTGGAGTTAGCTTTTTCAGTGGAACTGAAGTTAAGTTTGTTTTATCTATGAATGTTTCGAGATAAACTCAGGATCAGTTTGCAAGCTTTTTTTGCATGCATGATCTATGGGAGAGTTTCTAGCTTGCCAAAACTATGAGATGCATTTTTAATGAGATAATCTCTTATAAATACAGGTCAAGGGACTTAAAATTTTTGTTTTTGAATATCAAGAGCAAGAGAGTAGAATCTTCTAAGAGGAATCACAGTCACAAGAGGTGAAAGGCAAAGAGAGATTCAACAACCAAGCAGAGGAAAGGGTAACAGGTATGATCTGATTCGACTGAAAGTGTCACCATAAGATCATTGCTTTAAATTGAGAAGCATATTTAAATCCCTCAATCAAGGTGAACCATAACAAGTTCTTTGTATAAATCCCTTTACTGGGTAACATCTTTATTGGTGTTCTAAGGCCTCTCACAAGGTGACTCCTAATAGGGTCAAGATCCTAACAAGTCTTCTATCAAATTCCTTAACTGAGTAGTACTCTTACCAGTGCTTTGTAAGTCTCTAACAACACATCTTTATTACTGCAGTAGTGAAGTTGTGAGTTATGTCCCACCGTGGTTTTTTCCTTCTAACCGAGGGTTTCCATGTATATATGTTGTGTTGACCTATGTATTCAATCTCTATTTATGAGTGTTGTAATATTCTTTAATTTCTGAATTAGTAAGAATATCTATTTGAAAAAGAAGTATAAGAAATTAATATTACTAATTCACCCCCCCTCTCAGTAACTGATTAGGAATAACAATTGGTATCAAAGCCCAGGTTCTCAAAGATATAAAGGTTAACCAATTGAGTAAAGATCATGGAGGGTTAGAGGTATCAAAAGCACCTTGAGGAAGCCAATGACATGATAGCTTCTCTTGAGAATACACTGAGGAGGTCTCTAGTAAAGAGGAAAGAGTTGGCTTAGCAACAAAGTGAGAGTAATGAAACCATTGAAGAACTCTTTGGAAAGAGTGGATCTGATGAAGCAGAAGAGGTGATCTTTGATCTTATGGAGAAAAAATAGAATCTAACCGATCAAATATCCAATCTAAAAAGGGAGCAAGAAAGTCATGCTCTAAGGATGACTAAACTCATTGAAATCAAAAGAAAAGCTGATGATGAAAAGAATAATGCCTTAGAAGCACTATTGACCTCTGAAAGAGCAAGAAATCTGGTGGAAGATGCAGTAAGAGAAAGTGATGCTCTCATTTTACAATGTCAAGTAGACATGCAGAGCACAACTCAAGAGAATGCAATTATGCATGAGCACTTGCATGACAAAGATGATACATGCAAAAGGTTGGATATTGAATTGTATCAACTAAAAACTCTTGAATAGAGAAATGAAAAACTTAGAAAGTACAATGAAAGCTCAGAGATGCTTGATGAGCAACTGAGGGCTCAAAGAAAGCACAAGGATCACACAGGACTTGGGTACATTGGTCAAAGCAACAAAGAAACCGGTGAGTCCTCTGGAGACAAGCAAGGAAAGAAGGAGAAGAAGAAACTTAGAGAAGACAAAGGTAAGAAGACCTTCAAACCCTCTTGCAAAAATTGTGGCAAACCATGTCACAAATCTAATGACTACAGAAATGCACCGATAAAACCATTTACTTCTAACAACTACTGCAACAACTCTTACAAGTATGGTCACATGACCTTTGAATGTAGGTCACACCCCAACAGTGTGTCCAGTGGAAGAAGGGGAAGCTTCAAAGGCTATTTCTATGCATGCAACAAGTTTGGACACAAAGCGGAAGAATGCAAGTCCAAAACCATGCCATTCAAATCTCCACCGAGACCAGTATTCCATAATAAGAATGTAAACCGGAGCACATCCAACTGTGCTACCTGTGGGCCATCTGGCCATAGGAACTCTGGATGTCACTCACCCAAGGACAGGGAAAGAAGGGTCAATCCATGGAGAGGAATCAGAATGGCTTGTTACAATAGTAACAAGATTGGGCATCTGGCCAAGGAATGCAGGAACCAGCCGATAAACAAAGGAAAAGGTCCAGCCAAACCAGTTGAGAAGAACTTGTCCCTGAACAAGAAGGATAACTTGAGGAAAGAGACCAAAAAGGAAGTTAAGAAGACTTGGTCAGTAAAGGGGACACAGAGTTCCGCTGAGGAGAAATCTGAGGTAAGGTCATCATCTACAAATGGTGATATATCTTTAGCAAATTAAGTCTAAGAGGTTAAGGGGAACATGTAGCCAACCTAATGTTCTCGAAGGAACTAGTGAGTTGTAATCTCACTCAGTCAAGCACAGGGTCATGCACGACAATGCGCGATATGACATGCGCTATACTGAGGGGGAAAATCTTTGAAAACCTGAAGAAGCTTGGCTTGGTCAAGAAAAAGTTTTTGAATTATGGAACTTTGCTGGTATGCTTGTTCTTTTATTACCAAAACTTTTTTCCAAGCATAGACAAGGTTACATGGCACAAAGATAAACTGGTGATGGTTCAAATAGGTGAGTTAGAAAATAACTTGGGGAGCTAGTTCAATAAGGTCATGACTAACTACTTTGAAGCCTTTCAACTTAGAATGCACAATAGGGAAAGAATTCCCTCTACCGTTGTTGAAGAATACAAGGAAGAGATGTGCTTTTTGGTAAGCACCGATCATTGTATTATCCAGGCTGTGGAGCCAAGGTTTGAGTATGCACCAGAGATCGGTTATGAGATTACTACTAAGATTGCGAAGGCATATGCTGATGCACTTCAAGAAAGCAACTTAGATCTATCAGCATAGCGGTTTGGGACCTATGAGGAGATTCTGGTAAATCTGAAGAAAAAGACATCTGCTAAGGAGCTGAAAAAGGTGTATGTAAAAAGAACTCCCACACCTAGGAAGAAGAAACCAATGGCTAAAGAACCCGAGGTTCAAAGAAAGAGGGCTCAACAGGCGTCCAGTGCACAAGGTGAGGAACTAGAAGAGACAGGAATTGAAGAAACAACTACTCTTCACAGAAAGAGAAAGACTGAGAAACCGGTAAAAGAGGATGCACCAAGAGGAAGAAAACCAACCCTTGATGAAGTGGTTGATGGGATAAAAGAGACAGGTGGATTGGGTGGAGTCAAAAGAAGGTATGAGCTTGGTGATGAGGAAGTTAAGAGAAAGCTAGAATAAGCTGTTGTTTTTGTTCTTCACGAGCAAAACTTAACACCTATTGTACTTCATAATACAATTCTTGAACAGCTAGTAGGAATAATTGAAGGTAGATGGAAATCTTCCTTAGATAAGGAGAGAGAGCTAAGGATAAGAACTTTGTTGGAAGTACAGAATCACTTGAGCCTGGAAGAGGCAACAAATCAAGCTGACCTATACAAACAAAGTTTCAACATCAAAAAGAGAATCGCTTAGGTCCTAATTGCTGAAGTGGACAAAGTACATGATGAAGGAGTTGCTACTTGGATGAATGTTCTGAAACAACAACATCAAGTAGAAGAAGAATGCCATAAGACCACGGAGCCACCGGTTGATCAAGATTAAAGTGGGAAAATACTGAAATCTAATTTTTCCAAAATTTCATATGTTTTAGTAAATTGCAATTTTGAGGGTCTTCGGTGCATTTCTGGGCAAATATGCTATCTGGAAACATGATGGAACATGGATGTTTCCAAAATTTCTTTCAATATTATTTGAATACCTTTCCAACGCATCAAACGGTTTGTAATTCAGAGCTAGGATGAGAAAGTTATGCCTTCTCCAAGTGGACCTAAATTTTATATTTAGTTTTTTTGATAAATTTTGATAGTTTTAATAGTTTAATTGTAATAAACATTATGATGACTCTTCATTTCAATTCCAAGGGATTTGTGTGACCCTTGGGATCCATCCGGCTTGTATAAACTCCAATTTTGAATAGAATGGAGACAGATTTTGGTTTGCAATCTTGTTGTTCTCAATTTTCGTGTTGAATTCTACAATACTGTAGGTATCACACTAGGTATTGTAATCTAGTCTTCATAAATCAGATCAGTGGTATCAGAGCGGGAACACTCCTTTATGCCAATTTACACAAGGTCTTCCTACCAAATATTAGGATTGGATACACAAGATTTGTCAAAATACCCACCTTTGAGACACACACGATCGAAGATGTAAGACGATGATGTTAAGAAGTTGGTCGAGGAAGCTTTAAATAAGAAATGAGAGGAGATGATGAGTCAATTTTCACACCTCCTACAGAAGCAAAAACCCTTTGAATCTAAAACATCATTTCGTGGAAATACCCCTTTCAAAGTGCAGGTCAATTTTGACATCCCGAATTTTGAAGGAAAGGTCGATTCTGAAGCTGTTGATAACTGGTTATCAAAGTTGGATAGGTAGTTTTCTGTAAATAATTTCTCAGATGCTGAAAAGATAAAATTTTCTCTCCTCAAAGCTGAAACCCATGTGAAATTAGCATGGGAAACTAGAGTAGCAAATAAAGAACAAGAATCAGTTGATGAAGATGGTTTTATACTATCTCTTGATAAGAAGCCCACATGGGGAGAATTTGTGGAATACATAAAAGAAGCTTACCTCCCGGAGGATGTATATGAACAAAAATACATAGAATGGAAACTTCTTTGACAAAAGAGGGATTAGTCTATGCAAGATTACACCAATACATTCCATTCACTTTCAGCAAAACTCGTTATTAATGATTCAGAGAAGCATTAAATTTTGAAATATCGCAGTGGACTTCACAGGTATATTCAAACAGAGATGGAATTTTTAAATATTGAGACATTGGCAACTGCCTATAAATATGCTACAAAAATTGAAGAAAAATCCAAGGAAAAAGGGAAGAGGGACTACTTTGCAAACAACAAGCCAAGGGTTGAAGGTGGCAATAAATTTGCAGGAAAACAGGTGACTAAGGAACTTCATTCAAATTCACCCAAGAACACATGGTGGTCTACTAAAAAGACAGACACAGGCATGTGGTGTGAGATGCATAAGTCCCCAACCCATAATACAAAGGATTGTCGAAGTATTAAAAATTTGATGACAGAAATACGAGGAGAGGAAGCTGAACCTAAATCGTCACCAATAGATAATTCTGAGAAAGAGGAGAATGATTCCATCATAGAAGCAAACCCATATGCCGTAGTTGGAACTACTAAAGTATTGCCCCGTGAAGATGAAGAGAGACTTTTTCATTCACAGATGTGGGTTGATGGAAAGCCTCTGCATTTTATTATTGATAGTGGGAGTCAAAAGAATTTGATCTCTAGGGAGACAGTCAAAAGATTAAATCTGAAAGTGACAAGACACCCACAACCATACTCTATGGGATGGGTAAATGAGGGACAAGATATTCAAATAAATCAATAATGTCATTTTCCATATTCAATCAAGCCTTTCAAGGATGAAGTGATATGTGATGTAGCACCATTGGATGTATGCGATCTCTTGCTGGGGCAGCCATACATGTATCAGAGGCATGGGGTGTATGAGTCTAGGCCATGTAGTGTTACAATCAAGCTTGGTGGGAAGAGGTATCGAATACCAGAGGTATGTCCAACACAAACTGCTTCTTTAATTAGTGCTAAACAATGTAAACGCTTGATTGCTCAAACTGGAGCTTTTGCTATACTCATGATAAACCCTGAACAAACAAAGTCAGTTGTTCTTAATATACATGCTAAAGTAACAGAGAATCAACAAAATCAGATGGATAAAATTTTGAAAGAATATCACAGTGTGTTTACACCACCAGTGGGAGTACCAACACACTGTCAAGTCAAGCACTCTATTGATTTAATCCCAGGCACCGCTACCACATGAGCCAATATATAGGAGGTCAATTTTGGAAAATGATGAGATTAAGAGACAAATTCAGGAGTTGATTCAGAAAGGACAGATTCGCCCAAGTGCTTCACCTTGTGGAAGTCCAATTGTCCTTGCTAAAAAGAAAGATGGGACATGGAGGCTTTGTATTGATTATAGAGCATTAAACAAAATCTCTGTTAAAAATAGATATCCAATCCCTCGAATTGATGATTTGTTGGACCAACTTAGGGGGGCTAAATTCTTTACAAAAGTTGACTTGAAGTCTAGATACCACCAAGTACCAATTGATCCAGCAGATGTGTGGAAGACTGCATTTAAATCTAAGGAAGGTTTGTTTGAATGGTTGGTCATGCCTTTTGGCCTAACAAATGCCCCAGCCACATTTATGAGATTGATGAATGATGTGCTTAGACCATTCATTGATTCTTTTGTAGTTGTTTATTTGGATGACATACTCATCTTTAGTAGGACTTGGTGTGAGCATTGGCAACATGTTGAACAAGTTCTTTCAACTCTGCAAAAAAACAAACTTTATGCCAACATTGAGAAGTGTTCTTTTGGTATGCAGAGTATTCAATACTTAGGGTATATCATTGACACTAAGGGTGTTCATGTTGATTCAGTAAAGATTCAGATAATCCAAGATTGGCCATCCCCTAAAAATTTCACAGAGCTTCACAGCTTCTTGGGCTTAGCCAACTTCTATCGCAGATTTGTGTTTGGTTTCTCACACATATCATGGCCTCTTAATCAATCACTAAGGGGTGGAGCACAAGCAAAATTTTAGTGGACAGAGGCAAAGCAACAAGCATTTGAGGAGTTAAAGAACAAACTATGTTCAGCACCAGTATTGGTCCTTCCAAATCTACACAAAGCATTTGAGATAGAAACAGATGCATCAGATTATGCTCTTGGTGCGGTACTCACACAACATGGGCATCCTGTTGCCTATCATAGTGAAACTTTTTCTGATATAGTACGTAGGTATCCCACCTATGATAAGGAGTTGTATGCCATTGTTTAGGCTTGCAAACAATGGAAACACTATATACTGGGAAAGGAAACTGTTATACATATAGACCATAAACCACTCCAATTCTTGCAAACACAAGGGAAGCTACAAAATGGTAGACATTAACGGTGGTTAGCCTATTTACAACAATTTCACCTCAACATTCGTCATAAAAAAGGAAGCAGTAACAAAGTGGTAGATTGTTTGAGTAGGCCTCCAATTGCAGGTTTGACAATAGTGTTGGATTCATGTGGTCATCAATCATCCACTTGGGAACAACTATATAGTACTGACCCTGATTTTGCTAACATCTATAGTAATTTGGTAGAAGGAAAATCTATCTCTAATTTTCACTTGCAGGATGGGTTTCTTTGCCATAATGGTCACATATGTGTACCCACCGAAGAATGGAAGAAAATGATATGGGAAGCTCACTATAGTCATGTTGCAAGACATTTTGGTATTGGTAAGACTACTTCTATCCTTCAAAAGTATTTCTATTGGCCAAAAATGAAGCAGGATATCATTTCACATATACAAGCTTGTGCAGCCTGTGCAATTGCAAAGCCAGAAAACTGTAAGTTGGGTCTATACTTACCATTACCTATTCCTGATAAGCCATGGCAGTCTGTTTCAATGGATTTTATGTCTGGGCTTCCAACTACCAGGCGGGGGCATGATTGTGTATATGTTGTGGTAGATAGGTTTTCTAAAATAGCTATCATGGTGGCATGTAAAAAGATGATTTCTGCAGAAGATACTGCCAAGCTATTTTTGAACATGTGTGGGTTCATTTTGGTTTGCCAAAAACCATTATTTTTGATAGGGATAGTAGGTTCATCAGAAAATTTTGGTCTGCACTATGGGCTAAAATGGACACGAAATTGACAAAGTCCACAGCATTCCATCCCCAAACAAATGGGCAGACAGAAGTGGTGAATCGAATGATTATTCATATTTTACGGATGTATCATTCAAAAAATCCTCACACATGGGATGAAAGCTTACCCTATGTGCAACACAGCTACAACCGTGCACTCCATAGTACTACAGAGCATAGTCCATTTGAGGTTTCTCTTGGGTACCAGCCATTGGCACCTATGGATGTAGCAATACCATCTCTACACTCTAGTAGTCCATTGAATGGTGACAAGGAGGTAGATAAAGTAGAAAAATTCATTGATAACATTAGACACCTACAACAACAAGTTCATGAGATATTGGAGCAGAGTAATCAGAAGTATAAGGAAAGACATGATAAACATAAAACTCCTCATCAGTTTTAGGTTGGTGACAAGGTATGGTTACATCTTCAGAAAGAGCACCTGCATGGACCAAATAGGAAGCTTCGTCCTCTTCATTATGGACCATACACTATTGTGAAACAAGTTGGTGAGAATGCTTTTGAACTTAATTTGCCATCCTTTTTGGGACTGCATCCAGTTTTCAATGTGGAATTGTTGAGACCCTATTTTCCTCCTTTATTGGATATCTCCCAAGCTACTAAACACATTCAAGCTGTAGAGTTGAATCCCTCTACTACTGCTCCAGTCCAGTGTGACCATGTTACTGAAGCCATTTTAAAGACTTTGAGAAATCAAAACATTCCTTTGTATCGGGTGGTTCGAGCTGGTCAGCATTCTCATCAAGGCAAGTGGTTTACTAAGGAACAAATTGAGGAACAATTTGCTCATCTGTTGTAGCAGATTATTGCAATGGGGCCCATTGCCTCTTAAGGGGGGAGGAATGATCAGGATTAAAGTGAGAAAATACTGAAATCTAATTTTTCCAAAATTTCATATGTTTTAGTAAATTGCAATTTTGAGGGTCTTCGGTGCATTTCTAGGCAAATATGTTGTCTAGAACATTAATGTGTCTAAAATTTTGTTCAAGATTATTTGAATACCTTTCCAACGCTTCAAACGGTTCGTAATTTAGAGCTAGGATGAGAAAGTTATGCCTTCTCCAAGTGGACCTAAATTTTATATTTAGTTTTTTGATAAATTTTGATAGTTTTAATAGTTTAATTGTAATAAACATTATGATGACTCTTCATTTCAATTCCAAGGGATTTGTGTGACCCTTGGGATCCATCCAACTTGTATAAACTCCAATTTTGAATAGAATGGAGACATTTTTTGGTTTGCAATCTTGTTGTTCTCAATTTTCGTGTTGAATTCTACAATACTGCAGGTATCACACCAGGTATTGTAATCTGGTCTTCATAAATCAGATCACCAGTAAAAGCCATTGGAAAGGGAAAGGCATACTAGGAGATTAGACTCTAGTCAAGACAAAGACAACAACTAAAAAAATCATTGTTGATATCACTGGAGATACAAGTGGTGATCTCACTCCACCAGCCCTACTTGCTTCCCCAATTAAAGGTAAAACTCAAACTTTAACTGTACATAATATAGTTGATGAAATCATGGATTTCAATGAAGTGTCAAATGCTACAAAATGGTTCAGTGTTATGGTAGAAGAGGATAAGCATAAAATTGAGACTGCTTTGTTAGAAACCTTTTTAGATTTCAATAGAAGTCCTAGGGACTATAGGCCTCTATTTCCACCTGAATTGAATCAAAGGCTTATGGCCAAATGGAGAACCGGTTTAGCAACAAACAATAAAATTATAAGGGAAACTTTGACACAAGTAAGACCAGGTCTTAGTGATGAGACAATAAAACTTCTAATGGAAGTAGTGTCACTCAATTTGGACACAAAGAATAGGGTTTACAAGATCATAAATGGATTGGAAAAAGATGTGTGAAGATTCTCTAGATTTTTGGCAAAGATAAGATTTCAACACTCTTAAGTCTACAGGTCCACAAGACATCTCACAAGATGAACCTGAAAAAGAGATGGTACCACCAGTACAATTCAAAGCCAGTGAATAGGAAACCACTGGTGAGAAGGAACCTACACCTGAACAGTTCACAGCCAGTGAACAAGTTAATCTGGAAGAAGAAGCTCCAACAAGTGAACATGCGACATCTATGAGACCATATGAACAAGAAAAGGGGGAGTCATCAGCAAAGATGACTGCGGATAAAGAAACAGATAAAGAAGACACTGTTTATAATGATCAACAAGTTGTTGAAGAGAAACAGATAGAACAACCTCTAGATGAGAAAGTCCATCCAGAAGGAGTACATTCAAAAGAAGAGGTACATCCAGAGGAGACACAACACTAGGAATTTCTTGTTACTGAAGAACGGGAGAAGTCTACATAAGTAAAAACTTGTACAGGAGAGTAGACAAGAAGAACCAGTAGATGTTCCTAGTACATCTTCATTAAAGAGAAAGCTAACATTTGCAACAGATTTTGAAGCAAAGAAAAGTAAAGTTAGTGAAATAGTTGTTCACATAAGCAAAATGTCAACAAGATAGCTAAAGGATTTCACTAAGAGAAACTAGGATATGGTTCTCTCTAGTGTAAGAAATATCTTGTACATTTTAGTACCTAATACAGATATAGATGAAGATGAACCAGTAATTGATCAATTGGAGATTCTAGTGCAAGCAATTGGGGAAGATTTCACTAACCTAGAGACTATTGCAATTGATCACTATGAGAAGAAGAGAATAGAAATTCTTCACAAACAGGTTGAAGAACTAAAAGCTACTGTATCTACAAAAATTGCAGAGCTATGGGAACAGATACAGGAAGCAAGAAGGCTGATAACAAGAACTTCTAATTTTGAAGATTTTGGCAAGGATATAACTGAGAGAACAAACAAGACAACAAAAGAGATAAAGGTTCTAATATCCCAATTTGATGCTAAGAACTCTTTTGCAGTAGAGTACAGTCGGGAGCTGACAAGTCTTGCTCTCACCTTAAGGAAAGCTTCAGAAGAAAATACAAAAAGAATCCAAGATCTTGTTGGATTCCAATTATTTATGGCACCAACATTTGATCTCATGCAGACAACGACAACAGTTGCAGATTGATTGATCAAAGAGCTTGATTAAAAAATAGCGGAAGACGTTGAGAATATAATTGTCTCACTACAAGCAGCAAAGAAAAATCTAGATCATGTAATAGGTATATGGAAGCCATTCCTTGATTTTGAGAAGAAAATTTATAAGGATATCTTTAGTAAGTTATAGTTATAAAATGCAAACATGTAAGGAGTAACAACCCTTTGACCTTTGGAGGCAAAAAGGGGAAGATGTAATATAGATACAGATGAGAAAATCAATGCAGATGAAAGAGTAGAGAAGAGATAGATGACAGTGTGTGTCAGAATATGCTATAGGTAGACAACCAAATCTACAGGGAAAGTTACAGGGGAAGTCTATAGGTGATGTATTGATATGTTTTGCCACCAATGCCAAAGGGGAAGATTGTTGACATAAACTTAGTTGTCATTGGTAGAGTCATAGGAAAACATCAATCCCATCGTAACACCGGTACATCACATCGGTACTCATAATTGTGAACCGGTACACTAAACAAGAAAGCGGTGTACTTTAATTGGTCACACTTATACTAGTCCATGTTTTTCCAACCGGTCATGGGATACACACAGGGAATAGATGACTAACCGAATACAAGCTCTTCACCAATTAAGTGCATGATAATCCGAATCGGATTATGCGGAGCATTTTCAATTAAACTGGAGTTAGCTTTTTCAGTGGAACTGAAGATAGTTTTGTTTTATCTACGAGCGTTTCGAGGTAAACTCAGGATCAGTTTGCAAGCTTTTTTTGCATGCATGATTTATGGGAGAGTTTACAGCTTGGCAAAACTATGAGATGTATTTTTATTAAGATAATCTCTTATAAATACAAGTCAAGGGACCTAAAAGTTTTGTTGATGAATATCAAGAGCATAGAGAGAAGGAGAGCAGGAGAGCAGAATCTTCTGAGAGGAATCACAGTCACAAGAGGTGAAAGATAGAGAAAGATTCAACAGCCAAGCAGAGGAAAGGGTAAGAGGTATGATCTGATTCGATAGATAGTGTCATCATAAGATCATTGCTTTAAATTGAGAAGCATATTTAAATCCCTCAATCAGGGTGAACCTTAACAGGTTCTTTTTATAAATCCCTTTACCATGTAACATCTTTATTGGTGTTCTAAGTCCTCTCACAAGGCGACTCGTAACAGAGTCAAGATCCTAACAGGTCTTCTATCAAATCCCTTAACCAGGTAGCACTCTTACCAGTGCTTTGTAAGCCTCTAACAGGGCATCTTTATTGCTATAGTAGTGAAGTTGTGGGTTCTTTCCCACTGTGGTTTTTTCCTTATAACCGAGGGTTTCCACATATATATGTTGTGTTGACCTGTGTATTCAATCTATGTTTATGAGTGTAGTAATATTCTTTAATTTCTATATTAGCAAGAATATCTATTTGAAAAAGAAGTATAAGAAATTGAAATTACTGATTCACCCCCCCCCCCTTTCAGTCACCAGTTAGGAATAACACTCTCTTTCACTCTCTGTGATTGTATCCTTTCTTAGAAGACTATGCTCTTCTGGTCTCCTCTCTCTGCACTCTTGATTTTCAACAACACCTCTAATGCATGATGACTTGTATTTATAATAATTTTTTTATTATTACAGCAAATGGTGTTGCCAAGCTATAATTCATCCATAACCTGATGTTCTGAAAAACACTCTAAAAATCTCACATGCAAAACTCTTGATCAAAAAGCTCACAAACAGATCTTTAGTCCACCTTGAAACGCTCGCAGAAAAAAAAAATTAAAAAAAAAAAAACTAACTCCAGTTCTCAAAAATACTCCGCAAAATCTGGATCGGATTATAAAGCATTGACCAATAAAATTGCAATCCTAAAAGAAAACTGGTGAGAAACCTATTGAGTTTGTTGAGTCATCTGCCTCTGGTGGTGTTCTATTAGACCGGTTGGACGAGACCGAACCGGTATTAATGTGACCGGTTAAGATACATTGTTTACCTAGTAGGTCTACTGGTTCACCAATGTTTCTCTAATCTTGAGTACCAATGTGTTTGATGTTTTCCAATGATGACAACTAAGTTTCATGCAAACAATCTTCCCCTTTGGCATTGGTGGAAAAATACATCATAACACATATACTCCATGTTGAGTATCATGCTATCAGCTGATACTTCCCCTGTAGACTTTCTCTACTATATCATGTATCCAATATCTATTCTTCTATCCATATTGAATGAACTAAGCCAGTATCTTCCCCTTTCTCTTCCAATAGTAATCTTCCCCCTTTTTGCCTCCAAGGGACAAAGAGTGTGAACACCTCATAACTGAAGCATGTTGAAGTTATCTTTGTAGATCTTTCTAGCGGAAACTAGGAACAATTTCCATGCGGTTATGACTTGATCTAGGGTATACTTCATTTCTTAAAGAGAGACAATTAGGTTGTCCATGTCCTCAATTATATTATAGTCTAGCTCATTGAGAAGTATATCAGCATCATTTACTTCTTTCTACATCAAATCAAAAGTTGGAGCTATGAATAGCTGAAATCCAATGAGATCTTGGATTCTCTGTGTTTTCCTCAAATGCCTTTCTCAATGTGAGAACTAAACTGGTTAGCTCATGAATATACTCTGTCACTGAAGAGATCCTAGCATTGAACTATGAAGTTTTCTCTTTCAGCTCTTATGTTGTTCGTTTGGTTCTTTATGTTATATCCTTCACAAAATCTTCGAAGTTTGAAGTTTTTGTTATTATCCTCCCAGTGTCTTGTACTTGTTGTTTCAGTTCCCCGATGATGTTAGCCACAGTGGCTTTGAGGTCTTCAATCTTGTCATGAAGAATATTTATTCTCTTTTGTTCATAATGATCAATTGCTATAGTTTTTGGATCTGTTATATCTTCTCCAATCGTTTGTGCTAGAATTTCCAGCTAATCAATTATGGGTTCTTCTTCATCTATATAAGCATCAGGAGAAAAATTGTACAGAATATTTTTAACACTTGTGAGAACCATGTCTTATTTCCTCTTTGTGAGCTACTTCAGTTGTCTTGACATTTTGTTGATGTCAATCAAAGTGTCACCAGTTGGTGAATTATCAATTTTCTCTTTCTTGGATTCAAGATCTGTTGCAACAGATAGCTTTCTTTTTTATGAGGATGAGCTTGGTACATCTACTAGTTGTTTATGTCTTATGTCCTTTTCTGGCTCTTCTTTTGCTAGTTTCTATGCTTCCTCCATTACTTCTTGTTGAGGCTCTTCTTGTTGTTCCTCTTCTGGTTGTTGCTCTTCTGCAGATTGCTTTTCTTCTTGCTCTTCGGCAACCTACTGGTCAACCTTGACTGTCTCTACTTTTTTTGAGTCTTTTTCTCCAATCATCCTAACTGATGATTCCCCTATTACTTGTTCCACTGGTCTGAGTGGTGTACCATGTACACCTATTGGGATCTTCTCACCGGTTTTGTCATGTTCACTAGTTGTGAACTGTTCACTGGTTGTTTCTTGATCTCATGTATTGTCCTTCTCATCGATTATATCCTTGTCCTTGATTTTGTCTTTGTCACTGGTTGTTTCTTGATCACCAATTGTGAACTATTCAGGTGGGAACATTTCCTTTGCATGTACACCTTGTGATGTATCCTTAGGACCTGCTGACTGAGGTGTTTCAGTAGATACCTTTTATGATGCAAGTTTCTCCTGTCCCTTTGCTAGAGTGTTGAAGTCATAATTTTTCCATAGTTGAACTATTTCTTCATACACTTCTTTTTCTTGACCATTTATAATTTTGGCCACTCTATGTCTAGCATCTAGGTTTAGTACTTTTTCTTCCAATAGAATCTTGATTGCTTCTTCATCAAGACCTGGTTCAACCTTTTCTAGAACTTCCCTTAAGATCTTATTATTCTTTTCTAATCTGGCTCTCCATTTTGTCAGTAGCCTTTTGCTGAGTTTAGCTGGGAAGAGGGGCATGTAGTCCTTTGGTCCCCAATTGGAATCAAGAAAGCTCTCTAAAAGGGCTCTTTCTATCTTATCTTTATCATCAATACCTAAGGCACTGAACTATTTAGCAGCATTGCTAAACTTTGTCAAAATCTAATATCTCATCAACTATGTCATCAACAGTAGGGGTTTTAGCTTTACCTTTTTCTAGAGATGCAAGGATAGTTGGTGGAGTAAGATCACCACTGGTGTATTTAGTGATGTCAACAATGACTAGTTCTTTTGTTGGCTTTGGTTGGACCGGTGCCTCAATGCCCAGAATGCCTTTCCCTATACCGGTGTTATTTTCAGGTTGCACTAAGTTCTTCTAGCATTTGGCTTCATCTTGATGTTGCTGCTCCAGAATGGTTGTCCAAATTGCAAGCCCTTCATCATGAATCATGTCAAATTCTCCTATAGTACTTGACCAATCCTCTTCCTGATCTTAAAGCTTTGTTGATATAGTTTTGCTTGATTAGTTTCCTCTTCCAGACTCAAGTGGCTCTGCACTTCCAGCAATGCCTTTATCCTTAGCTTTTTCTCCTTTGATATTCAAGATTTCCATCTTCCTTCAATAATCTCTTGTAACACTATAGGTACTGAGCCATGAATCTCAATAGGTGTTCTCTTGAACTTGTGTAAGCTGTATACTACAACATCTTCTATTTTCCTCCTATCTTCATCACTTGCCAGAGTGTATCTCTAGTCAACAGTTCCTAGTCCACTTGTTGTCATTATGCCTTCAACCATCTCATCAATGGTTGGTTTCCTTTCTTTGGGTTCTTCCTTCTTTACCAGTTTCTCAATCTTCCATCTTCTTAGATAGGTGGTGGTATGTTTTGTCTCAATTTCTTCTAAATCCTCACCTTGTGATTGTTTGATTGTAACCAAATGTGCCTTCTTCTTTTGAACTTTTGGTTCTTGCACGATTGCCTTCCTCTTCCTTTGTGTAGGAGACCATTTGATAGTTACCTACTTTGTTGCCTATGAAGGTGCATTTTTTTTTAGATTTGCATGTATCTCATCATAAGTGGTGAACCGGTTGGTTGAGAGATCTAGGTTACTCTCCTGAAGTGCCTCAACGTAAGCTTTGGTAGTCTTTAATGAAATCTCATAACCAAGTTCCGATGCAAACTCAGTTCTTGGCTCAACAGCCTAAATGATACAATGATCGGTGCTAACAAGGAAGCAAACATCATCCTTGTACTCATCTACAATAGCTGATGGAATTTTTTCCCTCTAATGCATTCTAAGCTGAAAATCATCAAAGTAATCAATCATTACTTTATTAAACCAATTTCCCAGATTGTTAACCATTTCACCTATTTGGACCATAGCCAGTATGTCTATTAACCAAGTAAATTTACCCACTCCTAGAAAGAATTTTGGGTAGAAGAAGAAGAAACATACCATCAGTGTCTCATACTTCAAGAATTTCTTCTTGACCATATCAAGCTTCTTCAGGTTCTCAAAGATTTGACTCCTCAGCATAGCACAAATGTCATACTGAGCATTGTCATGCACAATCCTATGGGCTGCATGAATTGCTCCACCTAGTATGTTGTTCAGATTGCTAGACTGCTAAACCTTGTAACCAATTACAACAGCAACAAACTAGACACCTTCATCTTCAATGTCAGTCACAGTCATCATATGAATGTCATACTTTGACTTGGTGAGTTGAGTGACTTTATGTTAGCAATTTTTCTTAGGGTAAGAGCTTCCCCTGTGGCATTGAACCCGGTTACTCTCCTTAGATCTTCTTTGGTAATTGGAGTAACAGCACCTTTAGCCAACCACATTCTTGGATCGCATACTTGACAGAGTACCAATCGAATCTAGTCAAGATGAAACACTATTGGGTATTTGACCCCATTGGTCAATCCAGTTGTCTCCAGTTGTGCATATTTCGCCAGGAGTTTTTTGTCTTCGTAGAGCCCTAGATATTCACTTTGTATGAATGTTTCTCCGAATTCCTCTTGTTTGTTGTGGATGAACACGGTTACATCTTCTGTCAACAACATGCCATCGGGTATTGATGATAGGGCTCCAACCATATCATTTGACCTGTTCTGCACTGGCATGATATCATACTCTAGTCACTCATGTTATTTGATATCGATTAGGCTTACAACAGATGATGATGATGCCATTTTGTTGGACAAGTAATACACAGAAAGATTCTATCAAATTCGTGGAATACATAAAGCAAAGATCACGAATCATAGCAAGAAAGATTACTCAAGCTTTTAAAACAATTATCACAAAATGCAAAGTAAAGTGAAATGAGTAATTGACTTTCTCTTTTATACACTCAAGTCGTAACGATAATTAGCAAACAATAACTTTTGTTAACGGTTATTGTATTAATTACCCTTTACCGAACCTTACCTTTATCAACCAGTTCACCAATGCTTTACCTTTTTACCATAACATCCTCAGTTGAAACATTCATGTGTAACATCAACTTATCCATTTGATCGGTTCTTTGGTGTTAGACCGGTGTGTGCTTCCCGGTTCCAACCTTGACTAAGTGAGTAAATCTTACCAATTGTTCCGGGGACAGTAGCATTTCTACATGTTCCCCCTTAAGCCCTTTTGGCTTAATTTGTTGAAGAGATATCACCATCTGTGGATGATGACTTTGTCTCTAATTTCTCTCCTTCAGAGCTCTTTGTCCCCTTTTTGGACCATATCTCCTTTACTTCCTTGTTGGTCTCTTCAGTGGTGTTTCCCTTTTGATTGGAAGTCACATTCTTCTTGTTCGGTTTAGCTGGGCCTTTTCCTTTGTTCATTGGCTGATTCTTATAGTCTTTGGGCAGATGTCCAATCTTGTTACAGTTGTAACAAGTCATTCTGGTTCTTGTCTATGGATTTACCCTTTTTTCTTTTCCCATGGGTGAGTGGCATTCAGTGTTCCTATGCCCTGATGGTCCACAAGTAGCACAAATAGATGTGCCCCGGTTTGCATTCTTGTTATGGAATACTGGTCTCAGTGGAGATTTGAATACTGTGGTTGTAGACCTGCATTCTTCAGCCTTGTGTCCAAATTTATTACAGGCATAGGAATAACCTTTGAAGCTTCCCCTACTTCCACTAGACATTGTTTGATCATGATCTGCATTCAAAGGTCATGTGACCATACTTATAACAATTACTGCAGTAACTATTAGTGGTGAAAGGTTTCACCAATGCATTCCTACAGTCATTAAATTTATGACCTAGTTTGCCACAATGTTTGCAAGAAGGTTTGGAGATTCTTTTACCTTTGTCTTTGGTTTGTTGAGTCATCTGCCTCCAGTGGTTTTCTATAAGACCGGTTCGACAAGACCAGACTGGTATTAATGTGACTAATTAAGATACATTGTTTATCTAGTAAGTCTATCAGTTCACCATTGTTGCTCTAATCTTGAGTACTGGTGTGTTTGATGTTTGCCAATGATGAAAACTAAGCTTTATGCCAACACTATGCTCTACAGGAAGTGTATATATTCCTCAGTTAGCGAAGAGAATCATTCACCATCATTCTGCCAAGAAGAAAGAGTGAAACAGTATGTCGATCAAGGCTACCATAATACAAAAGGAAAAGAAGAGAAGAAGAAAAGGAAAAGAGTGTGCAAGGAAGCACAGTAACCTGAGGAGAGCATACTAGTGGTGCCTGGTGTTGACTCTCACTGAGTGAAATAGTGATCTTATCAGGCTCTGCAAAGCCATTTCAAAAGATTAACATTTCTATTATTCTCCAACAATTGCAATAGCCAAATCCCAATATCTATGTGGATATTAACAGGTGCCTTGTACTAAATCCTTTAACCGTTTGATATCTAGTTGATGTTTTAAAGTCCTATAACAAGGCAGGCTTTAACAAGCCTTATTCAAAATCCTTTAACCGGGTCACACCTAACAGTGTGTTTGTAATCCTTTAACAAGGAAGGCTCTTCCCAGGGTGAACTTCAGAAGAGTGCAAAATTTGTGGGTTCCAACTCACAATGTGTTTTTCTCCCAATTTGGGTTTCCACATGATATATCCAATGTTCTATGCTGCTATAATTTTATGTTGTTTGTTTCCTTTATAGGATATATTTTGCATGCAGTAATAGTTAGTTGATCTAAGAGTGACTTCGAGTTTTATTGGGTGTTGATTCACCCCTCCCCTCTCAGCATTGGTTGGGACCATCATGAGATGTGTGTATTGGCACGTTGTGATTACGTGGGAAGTTTGAAAGTCAAATTGTAAACTGTTTATGGCTTGATTAAGGAGGTGGACTTAAAAGTTCAATATAAAATGAATGAAGTTAAAGGTTAAGTGTTGTTGACCATGTGTTGGGCAAGTGTGGTTGTAAAGTGTGAGTTGCGATCAAGCCAGGGAAGAGTTTAGTGTGTTGAGAAGAGATTGTGTGCTTTAGTGGATCTGATCAAGTAGAGGTTGTGCTGTTCTACAGATCATTCTATCTATTTCTCCCTCATAGTTGCAGCAATCAAAATCCCTTAACCGAGTGGATCCTAACAAGTCCCTATTGTAAATCCTTTAAAAGGGTGGCACATTAGCTTGTGTCTAAATTGCTCTTACAAGGCTACCCCTAACAGGGTAAAGCTCCTAACAAGGCTAGAGGTAAATCCCTTGACAGGGTGGCACTTAACAGTGTCTTTGTAAACTCCTAATATGGTTAAGCTCCTCACAGGGCGTACTTCAGATGAGTGCATCATTTAGTGGGTATTAATTCCCACACGTGGTTTTTTTGAAATTGGGTTTCCACGAGAAAAATTTGTGTCAAATGTTTCATTGCTTTATGGATGTGCTTATGTGTTTGAAGTTTTCATTTGCTTCTATTAAGTTAATCTTGTGAATATTGGTTTAAGTTTAAGAAGTTGAAAAGTTGGATTAATTGATAGATTACTGATTCATCCCCCTCTCAATAATCTGATCTCTTAGGACTAACAAAGGGCTCCTAAGGGGTTGTAAGGGGTCCTAAGGGGTCCTAAGACACATTACGAACTTGGGATGAGCCTTCTCCAACATTCATTGCTTGAACTTCAGAAGCTTATTGATGCAGGAGCATCTTGGGTTCATCGCAATCTTGCATCATCCAAAAATATTTCTTTGATATTTTGTTCTTTTTTACAAGTTGGAAAGATTATGTTGCTCGATCGTCATTTGTTCGAGATAGTATGTGCGATCATAAAGTCTTATTCTAGACCTGTCAAAAATCATCTTCATATGATCGCACCTCCTATTGTTCATGGTTGTTGGAGATTTGATCCATTTACTGCCCATGCGTAACGTGTTAGTTGTTTTCTTAGACCTATTTAGAGATTCGATGTGTGGTCGTTGATCTTATGTTTTTTACCATTGCGATTATAGCATGTGGTTCATGGATCTTACGTGGATCATTACCTATGATCATGCATCTTGTTGTTTGCCTCCATGGATCTTTGATTCATTTGTGGGTCAGGCCTGTTTGTTGTACACGCTTCCTTCTTGGGGAATGTAATTCTCTCAACTGACCTCTCGAGGCATTGCCTATATGTAATAGCTCGACATATCTTGAGAAGTAAGTGTTTTTAGTTCAGGGCACCTAGATTTGAAACTTTGGTAGATCAAACCTGGAATCTGAGATTCATTTCATTGTATATGGTTGTAACTGAAAAGGCCTAATAGCCCAACATGTATGCTATTGGATCTCTGAATAAATATATTGGATCGTGCTTTCTCTCTCTAGATTTGTGTTGTTTCTTCCCTTTGTTACTCTTAGCTATGAGGTTTGGCATCTCCTTTGGGGATTATCCCTTCTTGGCACTATGTCAGGTGGTATCAGAGAGAAGGTTTTGTTTGCAGCCAGCCCTAGTTGAATTGGTTGTAGGGTGGCAGTTTGTGGTCTGGCCTCCAATTACAAAGGGTTGCAAAAATTGTCCGTGCAAGGAGAGACATTGATCTTGTTGTGATGGATATGTTGAGACAAATTTATACAATGGAAAGTTAAATTCAGATGAATTGTTGGACTGGATCTCTAAAATGGAGAAATATTTTGAATATGAAGGTACACTGATGGATAAGAAGGTACAATTTGTCAATACAAAATTAACATGGCATGCATCTTTATGGTGGGAACATATGCAGCATGATCGATAGAGAAGAGGAAAGGAAAAGGTTAAGGTATGTGATAAGATAATAAACAAATTGAAGGGTAAGTTCTTACCGAGTGATTATCAAGTTAGTTTGTTGAGAAGAATGCAAAATTTGAAACAAAAGGACACTACTATAAGGGAATATACTGAAGAGTTCTACAGATTGTATATCAGATCTGGACATATGGATGATGAAGTTGAAAGAATTGCAAGGTACCTGATTGGATTGAGGACTTCTATACAAGATGAAATCAGTTTAGTCAAGATGAATAGCATTGAAGAAGCCTATCAATTTGCATTAAAGGCAGAAGAAAAGTTAAACAAACGGCATGAGCAGAGGTAGAGAGGTAGAGGTGGTAGATTTTCTAGAGGAAGAGGAAGAGCTTATGGAGAAAGTAACTCATCTGATCAGGATAAAGGAAAATCAGAAAGGAAAGGAGAAAGTTCACACCAAGGAAGAGGAGGCTATTCAAGAGGAAGTTATTGTAGAGGTAATGATCATAAGAGAGAAGATGGGACCTGGTTTAAGGGTAGTTGTTTCAAGTGTGGTGAAGAGAGATATAGGGCATTTGAATGTAAGGTTGGTAGCAGTAGTAGGAATGCATGGGTGCAAAAAGATTCACCTGATTCAATGAACAAATTGGAAGGTGGTGAAAATGTGATGATTAGGAGAGCTTTGTGGAATGAAGGAACTTATGAGGACCCTCTGAGGAGAGGTTTATTCAAAACCAGATGAAAAGTTGCTAGGAAATGTTGCAAGGTGATCATTGACAACCAAAGTTCAAAAAATTTGGCATCAGAAGAGTTGGCTGCAAAGTTGCAGTTATCGAGGATGAAGCACCCTAAGCCTTACTAGATTACTTGAATTAAGGATGAGCATAAACTTTTGGTAAGTGAACAATGTCTTGTGAAATTTAAGATTGGAAACTATCATGATGAAGTTCTTTGTGATATTATGTCAATGGATTGTTGTCACATCTTGTTGGGTAGACCATCACAATATGATAGACAAGCTATACATCATGGTAGATTGAATAGGAATAGAATAGAATAGAATAGAATAGAATAGAAAATTTTAACATCCTAGAATAGGAATAGAATAGAATAGGTATACTATTGTGGCTAATGGGAAGAAACAAGGTTTGTTACCTCTGGTAGAAGAATATAAGAATGAGAATTGCACTACTGTTAGAGTTTTCTTGGTTGAAAGAAAACAATTTGTAAAGGGATTGAAGAAGAATGATGTGTGATATGCTTTGATTCCTAATAGACCAGTTGTCAAGACAAAGGATGATTCACCATTGGAAGTTAAAGAATTGTTCATAGAATTTCAAGATATCATTCCAAAAATTGTACCTAATGGGTTACCTCCTATTAGAAGCATCAGTCATTCCATGGATCTGATACCAGGAGCTAGTTTACCTAATAAAGCACCTCACCAATTGACAACTACAGAGAATGAAGAATTGAATACACAAGTTCAAGAATTGTTGCAGAAGTATTTGATCAAAGAAAGCTTGAGTCTGTGTGCAGTAATAGTTGTGTTGGAACCTAAGAAGAGTGGAGAATGGAGGATGTGTATAGATTCGAGAGCTATAAATAGGATCACGGTCAAATACTGGTTTCCATTACCTAAGATGGATGAAATCATAGATTTTCTGACTAGAGAAAAATACTTTACTAAGATTGATTAAATGAGTGGCTATCATCATATCAAAATCAGAGAGAGATGAATCGAAGACTGCATTTAACAAAAAAGAAGGATTGTATAAGTGGTTGGATATGTCTTTTGGTTTGACTAATGCACCTAGTACTTGTAAGAGGCTGATGAATGAGTTCTTGAAAAAATTCTTGGGTAAGTTTGTGATTGTTTACTTGGATGACATTCTAACATTTAGTAAGAGTAACGAAGATCATTTGTTGCATTTGAGACAAATATTGAAGAGATTGAAAGAGGAAAAGTTATTGATTAACTTGAAGAAATGTTCTTTCATGAAGGAAGAGATAGTGTACTTGGGTTTTGTGATTTCAATTGAAAGTTTGAAGATGGATCCTAAGAAAGTTAGAGTAATTTTGGATTAGCCAACACTTGAGAATGCTAGTGAAGTCAAATCTTTTCATGGATTAGCAAGTTTCTACAGAAAGTTCATAAGGAATTTTAGTTCTATTTGTAATACTATGACAGAAACAATGAGAGGAAATAAGAAAGATTTCAAGTGGACACATGGAGATGATAGAAGTTTAGAGACCTTTAAGCAGAAGGTAGCTGAATTATCAATATTGGCTTTACCTAATTTCTCTAAAGTATTTCAGGTTGATTGTGATGCAAGTGGAAGTGCAATCGGAGCATTATTGAGTCAAGAAGGTAAACATTTTTCTTTTTACACTGAGAAATTGAATGATGCTAAGAGGAAGTATTTAGTGTATGATCAAGAATTGTATGCTATTGTTCAAGCTTTGAAGAAATGGAAACATTATTTGATTCTTAAGGAATTTGTGTTGTACACCAATCATAAAGCTTTGTAGTATTTGGGTAGTCAGAATAAGTTGAATCAGAGACATATGAAGTGGGTTGAATACTTGTAGAATTTTACTTTTGTGTTGAAGTATAGAAGAGGATTATCAAATAGAGTTGCAAATGCATTCAGAAGAAGTTTATTGACTAAGATGAGAGTTGAGGTACTTGGTTTCGATGATTTGAAAAGTTTGTATGAAACTGACCCTAATTTTGCAGAACCTTGGAAAGCATGTAAGGAACCAATAACAGATAATCAAAATAAGTGGGTTGATTACTTCATTCAAGAAGGTATGTTGTTCAAAGGCATTCAATTATGTATAGCGAGAGGATCAATGAGGGAAAACCTAATCAAGGAGAAGCATAGTGGAGAACTTGCAGGACGTTTTGGCATTGATAAAATAGTGAGTGTGATTAAGGACAAATACTTTTGGCCTTAGTTGTATAAGGATGTTCAAAAATTTGTCAGAAATTGCAGAATTTGTCAAGTTGCTAAGGGACTAAGTTAGAATACAGGATTATACACACCTTTACCTATTCTTAGTAGACCTTGGGAAGACATTAGCATGGATTTTGTTCTTGGCTTAACAAAGACACAAAGAGGTAATAATTCTATATTTGTTGTGGTAGACAAATTTTCAAAGATGTCACATTTCATTCCTCGTCAGAAAACATCAGATGTTGTTTATATAGCTGACCTATTCTTTAGAGAAGTTTTGAGATTGCATTGTTTGCCTAATACTATTGTTTCTAACTGGGGTAGTAAGTTTTTGGGATACTTTGGGAGGACACTTTGGAAGAAGATAGGTACAGATTTAAAGTTTAGCTCTACATTTCATCCCCAAACCGATGGACAAACAAAAGTTGTAAATAGGAGTTTGGGTAATTTGTTAAGATGTCTTGTTGGAGATAAACCTAGTGTAAGAATTTTGATATCGCTCTGATACCATGTAAGAATTTGCCTAAGGCAAAGAATGAATGTCAAGATCTAGAAGCTCAAGAGATAGCACAAGAGAGACAAAATATGATATGATCAAATGATCAAATAATGAATAATAGATTGAATAATTACATACAATGTAGGAGTGCCTAAATATATAGGCAACTCATGATAACTAGAAGTTATGCAAGTGATAAGATCACAACTAGACATGGTGGAATCACATGTCCACCAAAGGTGGATCATCCTCCATTGTACATGAAAGTATGTGCAACATGTGCAACAATGAGAGGATAATAATGTGATAAGATCACTAAAGGTGGATCTCACACACAAAGAGGTATGTGATGACAACTATCACACCTAAAGTGGAGATTCTCCTAACCATGTGCTAAAATGAAATGCAAACTCCTAAGTGTCACAAAGACAACTAATATGCAAATGCATTATCCTAAGTAAACTTAAGTAAAGTGTAATTAGTAAATACTTAATTACACCAACACCCCCCCTTAAGTGCAACTTAGGGGAATGCACTTAAGCTCACAATGCAAGATGGGTCCCGGCTACTAGGCCATGTTAGGTACCCATGTACAATAAGAACAATGCAATCCCTCATAAAGCGGAGAAAGAGAGAAAACCTCATGGGAAAAACCCTCCCCCAAAAAGAGAGATGAATACAAGATGCATGCATGAATGGAGTAATCAAGACCCCCCTATTATGACATACATCATGCATATACAATAAAAAATCCCCCCAAAGGAAGGAAATAGGGAAGAGAGACAAAGTAGCCCCCCCTCAATGTTGAATCTCCTGTAAAGATGGTCCAAGATGTTGACCAATACTCCCCCATATGAAGAAAATAGAGCCAATGTTGTACCAAGAGTGTCAAAGTGTGACAAAATCAGGTACCAATGTCGATGTAGAATGACCGACGGAATACCCATTAAGATATGATAGAGATGAGGCATGGAGACACCTGCAGGCACCAACTGGCTACTCTCAACTGACAAGTTGGTATACTTGAACTTATGCCATGCATCCATTAATTGGTTGGAGCATAACCTTCAAGAACCAAGTCACATGATATTCCTAATCTACTAACATAGGGATTACATCAAATGTGTCATCAATGACAAGGTACAAAAAAAATGTGGCACTTTATGATAGTGCGTGTACAACATGGCTCATGCAAGAGCATACAACATCAAATGCAAAGTTGGAAACATTAGAAGATGAAGCCACCAAGGATGCCTTGTCAAATGCTGCAGAAAAGGTGTTGTCTTGTTGGCCTTGTGCTAGGAAGTCTTTGGGACGAAATTAGCCTCCCCCCTGCTGCCGGTTGGATGATGCTGCAAAACAAATAGATACAAGTGGCAAAGAAAAAATCGTGTTCCCAATTTGCTTACTTATTTAAATTTTATTTTTAAAAAACTCATTGAATTTAAGAAAAACATTTATTAAAACACCCAAAAAAATCTTTATTAAACAAATAAAGAAAAAAACATACAATTATTATTTTTTTAAAAAAATTTAGATTTAAAAAACTTTATTAAAAAATATTAATAAAAAAAAACATAAATTATTTTATTAAAAATAAAGTTTTTATAAAAAAAACTTAGTAAAAAGACATAATACTAAAGTTTTATTTATTAAAAAAAAACTTATTAAAAAAAATATTAAAAAACATATTAAAAAAAACATATAACAAAGTTTTTATTGATTAAAAAAACTTTTTAAAAAAACATATTTAAAAAAACATATTAAAAATTATTAATAAAAAAACTTTTTAAAAAAATATATATTACCCCTTTCGGGGGGCCCGCACTACAGAACAATGTTGTTACACATTGTGTAGTGCGGTCAGCACTGTGTAGTGTGTACGCACTGCGCACTGCGCAGGCACTGCACTGTAGAAACCAAACAAAAAAATTTCAAAAAAACCTTTTTAATAAAACTTTTTCAAAAATGAAAAAGCAAACCCCCCTCCACCAAAAATAATTTTAATATTTCAGTTTTTTTAAAAATGAAATAATTTAAAAGCAAATAATAATAAAAAATAAATAAATCGTACCTACAGATTGCAGTCGCATTTGTACGACAGTCGGGGGAGGAGAATTTTTTCCCTGAGATTAACAGTGTCCGATCTGGGCGAATGAACAGTCGATCTTGGGGTTTTAGGCCGCTTTGATCGCAATGGAAATGTCAGATTTGGCCCAAAGTGCTCCAATTTTGCAAATCGGCCTTAGGGGTCCGATTTGCAAAAAAAATTTGCTTCAAATTTGACTTTTGCCCAATATAGGCAAATTTATAGTCAAAATTTATGAAAATAGCCACCCGAATGCAATGGTGAGGTCCGATCTTGCTCAAAACGCTCCCATAAAATGCGGATCCCAGATCTGAATCGTGACTCTCCAAAAGTTAAAGCAATCAATGGCTCTCCAATGACTATGCAATGAAATCTTCTATGGCTCTGATACCATGTAAGAATTTTGATATCACTTTGATACCATGTAAGAATTTGCCTAAGGCAAAGAATGAATGCCAAGATCTAGAAGCTCAAGAGATAGCACAAGAGAGACAAAATATGATATGATCAAATGATCAAATAATAAATAATAGATTGAATAATTACATACAATGTAGGAGTGCCTAAATAAATAGGCAACTCATGATAACTAGAAGTTATGCAAGTGATAAGATCACAACTAGACATGGTGGAATCACATGTCCACCAAACGTGGATCATCCTCCATTGTACATGAAAGTATGTGCAACATGTGCAACAATGAGAGGATGATAATGTGATAAGATCACTAAAGGTGGATCTCACACACAAAGAGGTATGTGATGACAACTATCACACCTAAAGTGGAGATTCTCCTAACCATGTGCTAAAATGAAATGCAAACTCCTAAGCGTCACAAAGACAACTAATATGCAAAAGCATTATCCTAAGTAAACTTAAGTAAAGTGTAATTAGTAAATACTTAATTACACCAACACCTAGCAATTGAGATTTGGTTTTGGCACAAGCAGAGTTTACATATAACAATTCAGTGAACTAGAGTACAGATAAAACACCCTTTAAAATTGTTACTGGCATGCATCCTGAAGGAATATCATATTTGAGAGATCTTGGTCTAGAGGACAAAATAAGTGCTCAAGCAAAGCAATATGCTGAATTCATGAAGACTTTGCATGATGAGGTGAAGTATAATTTGGAATATACTAATAAAAAATATAAGGATACAACTGACCGATCTAGGAGATATAAGAATTTTAAGGTTGGAAATAAAGTTATGATTCATTTGAAGAAGGGCAGATTTCTTCTTGGAACCTATAATAAGCTTAAGATGAAGAAGTTTGGGCCTTGTAAGATACTGAAGAAATTTGACAGTGGTAATGCTTTTGAGGTTGAATTACCGGTTGACATGGATATATCACTTATATTCAACATTGCAGATGTGTATGAATACCATGAGTCAAATGATGAGACAAACATAAAGCAGGAATATCTTAAGAAGTAGATAGAGGAAAATGAGAAGGTCTTGGATAACAGGACTGGGAGAAGCGCAAGGGAAAAGGACTACATGGAGTACTTGGTTAAGTGGAAGAACAAACCGGTTGAAGGCGCTACTTGGATTTCTCAATATGAGTTGTATTGTTTCAATTCTTCTCAAGTTGTACAACAGCCTTGATTTGGAGCATTAGATTTATTAACGCTAGGTGTTTGATGCAGGACCATCTTGGGTTCTTAGCAATCTTGCATCATCCAAAAATGGTTCTTTATTATTTTGTTCTTCTTTACCGGTTGGAGAGATTATGTTGGTCGATCATCATTTGTTCAAGATAGCGTGTGCGATCATAAAGTCTTATTCTAGACCTATCAGAAATCATCTCCATATGATGGCACCTCTTGTTGTTCAAGATTTGGTCCATTTATTGTTCATGGGTAATGTGTTCATTGTTTGCTTGGAACTATTTAGAGATTTGATGGGCAGTCGTTGATCTTTGGCTTTCGACCATTACGATCATAGCATGTGGTTCATGGATTTTTTGCGGATCGTTCCCTATGATTGCGCATCTTGTTGTTTCCTTTCATGGATCTTTGATTCATTTTTGGATCAGGCATATTTGTTGTACATGCTTCCTTCTTGGGGAATGTAATTCTCTCTTAGTCAACCTCTTGAGGCATTGCCTATATGTAATAGCTCGACATATCTTGAGAAGTAAGTGTTTTTTGTTCAAGGAACCTAGATCTGAGACTTTGGCAGATTGGAACTGGGATTTGAGATTCATTTCATTGTATATGGCCGTAATCGGAAGCCCTAACAACCCGACATGTATGTTGATTGATCTCTGAATAAATATATTGGATTGTGCACTCTCTCTCTAGATTTATGTTGTTGCTACCATGTGTTACTCTTAGCTGTGAGGTTCGGCATCTCCTTTGGGGATTCTCCCTCCTTGGCATTGCGTCACTTGTGCTTTTTGAGCATGCCCTACATACCAAGTAAAATTTACAACAAATTTCATAATTAAAATCATAAAGAGAGAGATCCTAAAAAGTAGAGATCTGGAGAGAGAGAGACTTAAGGGATCTTAAGGAGATTTATGTCATAATAGGGACTCTTATAGGGGTTGTATGTTGTAATAGGTCCTATTAAGGGGCATTATGTTGAATAATAGGTCCTCTCAAGGGTTATAATGTCATAATATATAAGTCCTACTAAGTAGTATAATGCCATAATAGGTCATAGTAAGGGTCTTATGTCATCAAAGGTCACGTTAAAGGGTCTTATGTCATAATAAGTCCTACTAAGGGGTCTTAAGGGGTTTTATGTCATAATAGGTCTTATTATGTCAAAATAGGTCCTATTGTGTCAAAATAGGTCCTATTATGTCATAATAGACCCTACTTAGGGATCTTAAGGGGTTTTATGTCATAATAGGGACTCTTTAAGGGTTCTTATGTTGTAATAGGTCATCTTAATGGGTCTTATGTCATAATAGACCCTACTAAGGGGTCTTAAGGGGTTTTATTTCATAATAGGGACTCTTGTAGGGGTTGTATGTTGTAATAGGTCATCCTAAGGGGGCTTATATCATAATAGGTCCTATTATGTCAAAATAGACCCTATTATGTCATAATAGGTCTTATTATGTCAAAATAGGTCCTATTATGTCATAATAGACCCTATTATGTCATGATAGGCCATACTAAGGGTTCTTAAGACATTTTATGTCATAACAGGGGTTGTTAAGGAATCTTAATATGTCATAATAGGTCCTATTATGTCATAATAGACCCTCAAATGTAATAATAGGACCTATTATGTCATAATAGACCCTATTATGTCATAATAGGCTCTTCTAAGGGGTCTTAAGGGGATTTATGTCATAATAGGCACTCTTAAGGGGTATTATCTTGCAATAGGTCATCTTAAGGGGTCTTATGTCATGATAGGTCCTATTATGTCATAATAGACCCTCTTATGTCAAAATAGATCCTATAATGTCATAATAGGCCTTACTAAGGGGTCTTAAGGGGGTTTTATGTCATAATAGGGACTCTTGTAGGGGTCATATGTTGTAATAGGTCATCCTAAGGGGTCTTATGGCATAATAGGTCCTATTATATAAAAATAGGTCCTATTATGTCATAATAGGCTCTACTAAGGGGTCTTAAGGGGTTTTATGTCATAATAGACCCTATTATGTCAAAATAGGTCATATTGTGTCAAAATAGGTCATGTTATGTCATAATAGGCCCTACTAAGGGGTCTTAAGGGGTTTTATGTCATAATGGGGACTCTTAAGGGGTGTTATCTTGTAATAGGTCATCTTAAGGGGTCTTATGTCATGATAGGTCCTATTATGTCAAAATAGGTCCTATTATGTCATAATAGTCCCTACTAAGGGATCTTAAGGGGTTTTATGTCATAATAGGGACTCTTGTAGGAGTTGTCTGTTGTAATAGGTCATCCTAAGGGATCTTATCTCATAATAGGTCCTATTATGCCAAAATAGGTCCTATTATGTCATAATAGGTCCTATTATGACAAAACAGACCCTGTTATGTCATAACAGACCCTGTTATGTCATAATAGGCTCTACTAAGGGGTCTTAAGTGGTTTTATGTCATAATAGGGGTTGTTAAACATATACATAACATTTAAACATATTAGAAATAAATTTAAACATTTAAACATCTAACTATACATATATATTTATATATATGTAGCATTGGGGTCTATGAGAGAGAGAGTCTTAAGGGATCTATGAAATAACAAGAGAGAGTCTAAAGGGGGAGAGAGAAAAATCCTAAAAAGAACATATAAGTTTAAATCACATAAGAGAGAGAGAGAGAGAGAGAGAGAGAGAGAGCTTGATGTACCTACTTTCCTGCTATGATATCTTGTAAATGCTTCTTCAAGTAGTCTTTGATCAGTTTCAAGTGAATACTTTCGTGTAGTCTTATTTACCCTTGTCCTTTTTATTTCCCATCACTTTCCTTTGAAATGCTCTTTTAAAATTCCACAAATAGAAAAAATGCACTTCCAAATGTCTTCCTTCTCCAAAATGCGAATTATTCTTTAAATTTCTTGTTTAGAAATTTTTTTAAAAAACAATCTTTATTTATATGAAACTGTCAATAGCCTAAAAAAACATTAAATCGGTCAACTAGGGTTTTTATCAAAAGTCGTTAAGTGTTTTTGATCGAAAGTGGTTTGAGTTAAGAATTTTAACCACGCAAAATATTAGGAGGTTTTGATAGAAACCCCTTGTTTAGCATAGTTCTCCAAAGGCCAAGAAAAATATGAAGTTTTCAAGCCTTTGGAGCTCAATCTGAGGGCTCAAATGGGACAATATTGACAAAGTCCATATGCATGACACAAGTACTTGAAACAAACTTTCTAACGGTTATGATTTTAATAATTTTTTAGTTTATTATACATATATTTTTTGACGTCTATAAAATGTAGGTTTCTTACCAAACATCAACCTCTGTGCTCGACATTCATGGAAAAATAGTAAATGAGAGAAAACAAAATTTGAAAAATATCCATGCACTAGGTATTGAAGTCTTCTTGCTGTCAAAAAAAAATGAAATTGGACAAATACACAAGTTACAAGCTATGAAATGAATGTACATCAAAATTATAGTTAAGTCAACTTCAAATGTTAATAAAATATGAATATTGAGGATAAATTCATGAAACCAATTACAAACATTAGATATGGATGTTACAAAACTAAATTCGAAAAAATCAACTTGATATATATTTTAGAAATAAAGTAATGCTCTATATAGTGAGTGTCACTCTTTAAAAATGATGATTTTAGCAACATACTAGTTTTCATGGGAGATAGAAAAATGGATTCAAATCAATTCCAAAAGAAATTGTAAAAATATATTTAGAATCTAGACAGAAAATCCTAAAAGACTTTAATTTACTTCATCTTCCAATTTGTAACAGTTTAGTGGCAATATGCGTCTGAAAGTGAAGTTTTTTTTCAAAATGTACATTTTAGTGTCCATTTAGGCAAAAATGTGTAACCCACTATTGTGGGTTCACCCCATAATAGGGTGGTAGTTAGATGGATTATTGATATCCCCACTTTTAAATAGGGGAATGACCACAATAGTTGTCTACTCCATTGGGGAACCATCCCGAATGATGCAATTAAGGATTCCTTTTATGTGAGGGGCAAGGAGCTGAACATCCCATTTCAAAAATTTGGACTAGGCACATTTCAAAAATTTAGCCTGAAGCTCATATATATCCTCTTCCTTAACACTTGCTAAATTGTGTATTCCCTGTTTGATAGAATCCATCATGAAGAGTTCCATTGATGTTTTCACTATGGGAGGGGAGTTTTTCTTGTGTATCAACTCATAAAGTAGCCTCACATATTCTAGCCATTAGACATATGTAATATTGTTCTCAATTTTTTTCTCCATAGTTGTCATTCCCTCCAAAAATCTTTGGGATTATGTTTCCCAAGAGAGATTAACTACTTGCTTCTTGCATTTATATATTCTTCTTTTGTTATTGTACCAATTTTGCATATTTCTTCTTGTTTTCTTTGCTAAATTCTCTCCCTTTTAGATATTTCTAGTTGCCTTACATTCTTCATCATACCATGGATTTGTTGGAAAAGTATTTGTAGCCCTCTTCCTACTACAAGACCTTTTACATGCACTTAAGGCCTTGTGGATTATAGGAATCAACAAACTACTATGAACATTACCACTTGCCTCATTGACCCTTTTATCTGCCAAGATATTATTTATTTCTTGAAATTATGGCTTAAGATTAACATTATAAATGTCTTTGTTTCCTTGATTTATGAGGATTTTGCCTTTTGTAATTGTTTTATTTGGCATGTGATGATCTTGTTTATTGTGTGGGCTAATTAAAGAGTCCAGCTTACAAGTAGAGGTGCATGATTGGATTTCATCTCTATAGGGGATCCTCCAATGTTAAATTCCAACACTCTAGAAATAAAATTTTGAAAGCAAATTACGTAATCTACCACACTTTAACCATTATAAATTTTGTATGTGATACCTCTTGAAGTTGGCCAACCTCTCATGCCATTGCAGATAACCATGTCAAACAAACTACAAAGCCCCAATAATTCTACCCCAAAGTATTAGACACTCTCATTGCCATCTTGTGAAGCTCTTTCCCAAGATTGACCATACCCTTCTTCCCACCATAAGGGATTGTTTTCTCCTTTTTCACCACTGCTCAACTACAAAGATTGATTATTAGCTACTTTTGCATTAAAATCTCCTATTAGTATTATTTCTCCAAAGGTGTTAGATAGAGAGATACCATTTTAATGAGGCATACGAGTCTTCATTGTCTAAATTTCTTGTCTTGTAGAACTTTGAGATTTTTGGAGTGAAGTAGCAAGCCACCAACCTCAAAATTACCTCATTATTATTTTTAGCCAAGAGTATTATTTATTTGGGTTCTCTTTTTCAACTTTTACGATTCCATACCACTTCTCATTTAGTAGCACTATGACTTCACTATGTCCTTGTTTCATTCTCTTTGTTCCAAACTAAAAATTTCTTTTAACCTTTAAAATCTAAGACTTTGCAGCCATCGTGCTCATGTGTTTCAACAAGAATGATAATATCTTTCCCCTCTACTATGGGCCCCACCCCAGGACCTTTTCTCCATGGATAGCCTCTGCAACTCCAACTCAATACACTTAAGCAATTTTGTGGGGCCCTTATTTCCTATTTCTTATTTGAGAAACATTCACTTATTTGAGCTTTCTAATTCTTCGAACATACCTACTTCCCTCATTTCTTACATTGTCTATATTTTTTCCCACTCTTTCTTTGTTCCTCTGCTAAACAAAAATCAAGTCTTCATCTAGATAAAATTGTGTACCTATAAGTAACCTTCTATTTCTAAAGATCATATGGAACAATAAGTTTTATCATCTTCTATTTTTTTTAAGGTAATGGTAGAAATTGGTTGATAAGACCAATGAAAAAGAGACACTAAAAGGAAGGTGAGAATGAACACTTACACAATGATAAGGTAGCAACTGCATAGATAACAAAGGAGGCAATCAATGGCACTAAAGACCATTGTCGAGAGAATGAAGAGGAGGTTGCCTTAATTTGGCATAGGCATAGAAGAGATAAAAGACTACAGGTTGTTGGGGAAGGAGTGTCGTGCATGGATATAGAGTTAAAGGTACGTAAGAAACAAAGCATGAATAATAGAAAGACAACAAGGAGTTGAAGAGATAGAGGTCAAGGTGAAAGGAGGGAAGTAGCATGGAAGATGGGGGGCCTCAGGGGTTAGAGAGAGGATAGAATAAAATGTAAAGAAGGTACGAAGCAGATGAAGCTATGAAGAGAGAGAGAGAGAGAGAGAGAGAGAGAGAGAGAGAGAGAGAGGCCATTGAAAGGTCATATTTGGGTTTGGTGTATGTTTGTAAAATAAACATTTGATGCAAATAACATTGTTTTATTAGCTTCAATTTAAGTGTTGATTTGAACAAAGTCTCTATTATTATCTAGGTATTTGAGTTGTGAATTTGAATGCTAGAGGGAGCAGCTCTTGCACCGGAGTCCATCTTTTTCATTCTTAATTCATTAGATGTTTGTTATCATTATTTATGATGTTGTTAGTTTCATAGTTTAAATAGAAGCCATGGAAACAATTATGTAACCATGCACCCACTTTGAGCTAAAACACTTGGTTAGAACAACAAAAAAACAAATATTTAAACACAACGCAAAATTTAAAAAACCAAAAACTAGCATCAAACATCTATTTGCAATGGTATGAATGTGTTTTGAAATCTTAAAATATGTTACGTTTTGGATCAAGAATGTATGGCTTTTAATTTATTTTTCTTATCTCAACTCAATATGTGTGATATATAATCATATCATTATATATATATTCAGTACAGATATATTAACATATATATCTAATTATATTATATTGATATCCTGCAGATATATCTACAAATATATCTAAATATATTATATTAATTATATTCTGCAGATTTGTAGTGTATGTTCAACTTCAATTCTCTGTATGTGCTTCTCCATATATTGCAGATATATTAACTCTGTATATTGCAGATATATTGTAACTCTGTATATTGCAAATATATCAACTCTGTATATTGTAACTCTGTATCACCGTATCTCATTGAAATGAGATGTCACTGAATTCGCTATGTATCTGCTGTATATTGTTTTCTCCTGCTGTGTATCTATTGTACATCGCTCTTCTCCCTTACTCACTATACTTGCAATGATCAATATATATATGTCTGAGGAGGTAGGTCTCCGTAGAGACATGTCTCATGGTTTACGTAGGGGCGTGTCTCTACGTGAGACCTGTCCCATGTAACTAATGCTTAACCCATTCAATGCCGATTCATTACGTGAGTAAGTAGTGTTAGTTACCGATTCAATGATGATTCAGTGGTGAGTAATGTTTATTGACTATAGTATAATATGATATCGATAGTAAGAAGTCAATACACATTATTGAGTATAATCTGATCAACACAATCATCATTATCGGTTCATAATAATATCGATATTCATGTTATACTAACCGGTACAAATCAATATTAATTTGTATATATATGTATAAATATATATATATATATATATATATATATATATATATATATATATATATATATATATATATATATATAGATATATCTATATATATATCTATATATATATATATCTATATATAGATATATCTATATAGATATATATATATATATATATATATATATATATATATATATATATATATAGATATATATATATCACTATTATTATATATATATATATATATTAATATGCAGATATATAATGTAATGTAATATTATTTCATATTGTTCTATCTAATTTAACAATATTATCATTTCAATAATATTTATTAATTTAATATTATAATGTTAAATATTAATATATATATAGTAATGTTCATTATATATATATATATATATATATATATATATATATATATATATATATATATATATATATATATATATATATTAATATATCATTTATCTATTTTCTTATAATATTAAGATCATTTCATCTGATCGAAGCTATAAGCATCAACACTCCCTCTTAGCTAGGGAAGATAAAATGCAACTCACAATAAGTTCATAAATTGTGAGAGTTAGTTCCTAGGTCGATTTCCTCTGTCGGTGATCCAATCCACAGTTCCCAGGTGGATTGCCTCTATCGGCGATTCTATCCACAATTCCCAGGTGGATTGCCTCTATCGGCGATTCTATCCACAAGCTCCTATGTGGATTGCCTCTATCGGTGATTCTATCCACAACTCATGAGCTTCAGAGTGGATTGCCTCTATCGGCGATTCTATCCACAAGCGTCTGTGTGGATTGCCTCTATCGGCAATTCTATCCACAAGCATCTGTGTGGATTGCCTCTATCGGTGATTCTATCCACAAGCGTCTGTGTGGATTGCCTCTATCGGTGATTCTATCCACAACTCATGAGCTTCAGAGTGGATTGCCTCTATCGGCGATTCTATCCACAACTCATGAGCTTCATTTAATTATCACAAAAATATCTATCATAATAGAAAAGTTATTGCAAGGTCGTCACCTTCCAATAACTTTAACAAATACAAGTGATAAATCATTTGGAAGTCGTCACTTCCTTCTGATTTACACAGGGCCCATATAATTATAAAATAACATTAACATAATAATCAAAATCATTACAAGTTTACCTCAGAAGTGTTTCACCCTCAATAGTGAACTCCCTCTCAATCATATGGTATCTTGAATTTCATTTAGAAGAAACATTTGTCTGAACATACGTTAGAATTATTTAATTCAGCAAGGGAAGCTTGCATTCTAAGTCTGTCAGGACACTTTCTTACGCTGTGACCATATTTGTCTTCTTGCCCATCATTCGAAGTTTCCATGTTTCAAAATCAGAGGCACCTGCAAGTCTGTCTTCTAGTCTCATTCCATTTGCCATTTAGAGATTTTCAAAAATCTGATCTTGATCTTCCTTTAATCTGATCAGAACTTCCTTCAAGCGGTTAGACTTCAACGAAGGAACCTTGCTCTGATACCATGTTAAGTTTTGGATCAAGAATGTATGGCTTTTTTTTTTTTTTTCTTATCTCAACTCAATATGTGTGATATATGATCATATCATTATATATATATTCAATACAAATATATTAACATATATATCTAATTATATTATATTGATATCCTGCAGATATATCTACAAATATATCTAAATATATTATATTAATTATATTCTGCAGATTTGTAGTGTATGTTCAACTTCAATTCTCTGTATGTGCTTCTTCGTATATTGCAGATATATTAACTCTGTATATTGCAGATATATTGTAACTTTGTATATTGCAGATATATCAACTCTGTATATTGTAACTTTGTATTGCCGTATCTCATTGAAATGAGATGTCACTGAATTCGCTATGTATCTGCTGTATATTGTTTTCTCTTGCTGTGTATCTGCTGTACATCGCTCTTCTCCCTTACTCACTGTACTTGCAATGATCAATATATATATAAGTCCGAGGAGGTAGCTCTCCGTAGAGACATGTCTCATGGTTTACGTAGGGGCGTGTCTCTACGTGAGACCTGTCCCACGTAACTAAAGCTTAACCCGTTCAATGCCGATTCATTACGTGAGTAAGTAGTGTTAGTTACCGATTCAATGCTGATTCAGCGGTGAGTAATGTTTATTGACTATAATATAATATGATATCGATAGTAAGAAGTCAATACACATTATTGACTATAATCTGATCAACACAATCATCATTATCGATTCATAATAATATCGATATTCATATTATACTAACCGGTACAGATCAATATATATATATATATATATATATATATATAAAATTATTATATATATATTAATATGCAGATATATAATATAATATAATATTATTTCATATTGTTCTATCTAATTTAACAATATTATCATTTCAATGATATTTATTAATTTAATATTATAATGTTAAATATTAATATATATATATAGTAATGTTCATTATTATTATTATTATTATTATTATTATTATTATTATTATTATTATTATATCATTTATCTATTTTTTCATAATATTAAGATCATTTCATCTGATCAAAGCTATAAGCATCAACAAAATATAGGTGCTCAAATCAACATAATGTACTTACAAATAGACCATTCCTACTTAGGAGGATGAAGGATCAAGTAGAATTTATGGACTTACATATGGGAACATGAATAGCAGAAATTTAATCTCTAACCAATAAAAGAAATGGAAAATCCTCACTACTATCATTGACCGAAGGATTTAATTATACGTGAGGATAACTATCTTTTACTTTTTATTTATTTTACATAAATATGTGTGCATCAAATAAAAATAAAGGAATAATGATGAGGTTAAAATGAGATATTTACATGTTAAAAATTATTTGAATGGATAATAGATACTCATTATAATTTGAAAATAGATGGAGACAAGGAATATTTGATGTATAAAGAATGAAAAATAAAAAATGGAATTTATTTAAGAGGGCATTAAGAAATTGATGTAACTTGCAACATGAATGTAATGTTGTAGTGTTAAAAACTTAAAACCATTGTAACATTGGTAGAGAACTAAAAATGAATGTTTGTAACAATAAATAGCGTCCTTTCATTATTATCTATATCTCATTTGTTAGTCTTGGACAAGGTTACTAAATCCCTATTGTCTCATGTTTCCATGATGCTGCTTAAATGTATTTTTTGCTAAAAATTAACCAGTTATAGTGTTCCCATGGAAACTTAGAATTGTGAAAAAAGGATAATATAAAATCTTTTCCTATTATTGTGGAGTAGCTATTGTTTAAGAAATAAAAGAAGTTGTGAAGAAAATGGGTGGGGGGGGCTGTAAAATAAGTAGTGTTGCTTATTGAAAAAACTGCGAGGTGTCTTCACAAATTTTATTCCCTCTTTTATTTGTTACTAAATTTTTTCTTTTTTCATTTTTCTCTTTAAATTTTATGTGAAAAATTAATATTAAACTGACTTTTAAAAATAAGCAGCAAAATTAGCAGCTGCATGAGTCACCAACTCCACAAATTATGACTGCAAGTCAAAATAAGCAAAGGAGTTGCATGGGGCCTTGCCTTTACTGATTATATATTCTTTGTTATTAAGAATTTCCTTTAAGTTTGAATCTATTTTTATTACAACAAATTATAAATAGTATGTTGACTATTTATTTCTACAATTTGTTGACTACATAAAAATAAATATTAATCATAAGTTGAATGAGTATTTTAATTTATATTTGTTTGATATTGTAATATTATGAAATTTGTATATCCATGCTATTTTTTATTTGGTTTTGGAGTTGTTTTGATAGAATGGCTCAAGTTTGATATTTTTTCTAAGCTTTATCAACTCTTATACATTTTCACTTTTATGTAATTTCATATACTTGTTTGTCCTTTACTTCCTTCTCTACATGGTTACACATTCACTTTATCATTAACCCACATATCCATGCATCTTTTTCTTATCTCAGGATTTTGCATTCATTGTCTTGGGTCAATCCCACGATGCTTGGAATTGACCTCACTTCATAAAATTGGGTCTAAATTCAAATTTTAAAATATGAATTGTCTACTACTATCATTTCTTTTCTTTTTTTGTTCTGCCAAAAGTATTCCTGCGACCCAGCCTACCTTACTTTGGTCTTACTTGCTACCAAGTTGGGGAAGGAAGGGGGCAAGCTAGGGCAAGACTAATCCTCTAGAGATGTACACTAGTCATTCAGATTTGATGATAAGCATTTGTATGACTATTTATTGTGCTTTCGTATTGAAATACATTCATTTGTGCATGTAAACATGTCAAGCATCATAAGAAGTCCAAAGAACATTTAGAATCATTTGAGAAAACATTTTGATTTGGAAAAGTAAATTGAATTAACATATAAACTAAAATAATCTAAAATATTATATTGAATTTTTAACTTTAACTACTTTATTCCTCTTAAATATATAATACAAACATAAAATCTATATTTTTATGTTAGAATAAAAAAATCAAAAAATAAAACAAGTTTAGTTAGTATGAACACTTACCCTCTTCTTTTCTCGCATCACTTTATCCGGAACAAACTCTCCGCGAATTAAACATTTTATATCTTCAACCTGAAACCACAATTAAGTCAAGCGTTGACAGTATTATTGATTAATAGAAAATAAAAACCACCCCCAAACTGGAGAAAGCAAACATTCTACTCACTTTTTCCTCGATCTCTTTCTTGCAATTTATTAATACCCACTTGACAACTTCGTCGGAAGACAATTTTGCCTTGATATGCTTAATCTCTTTCTTCAACTTATTTGCTATCCCCTCACCATCTTCCTCAACTAAAGACTGGACTGCATTTCCCCACTTTATTGCTAGCCAGCACAGCCCAGGAAACACGTCATCCACACAATTATTTTCCACGCACCATTTTTGCAAATGGTCATAATATGGTTTCAAGCGGCGGAAACGGTATAAAACTTGATGACCATTCTTCAACGTACGAAACACGTCATTCAAACGATCACCGAGTCCATCTTCGAAACTGTCTTTCAAGGCAAACTGTCTCGGATGATCACCGGTTCCATCTGTTAAACCATCTATCTTAGCAGCGTATTTTCACAAAACACCGGCCCGCCAGAACTTTAGAAATATAAATTTTTATGTTACTGATTTTGAAAAGAAAAAGAGAAATTTAAAAAGCGAACATTAAGCCATACTTTTAATTAAACTTTAAATTTGAAATTACCTGGTCCATTTTTTTTCCACATATAAAATTGAGATTAAAATCTTACCCACTTCGTCGTACTTTTCATATATAATTCGAAGTAACTTCTATATGTCAATAAAATTATGTTTCATTTCTTCCACCAGACGCAACAATTAAATCTTAGAATTTTTTATCAATTGACGAAAGCAAAAAAAAAAACCTGTATTAAACTTTCAAAAAGCTTAGAAGCGAGCATTCGACTCACTTTTTCCTTTGATCGCTCTCTCGCAATTCAATACTCGCCCCTCAACATCTCTTTTGAAAGACAGTTTTGCCTTGATATTCTTAATGTCTTTCTCAAAAGTTACCAGCTTAATCTCTTTCTTCCCTGAATACAGCAATTCCTTTACATACTTAATTGCTATCCAGCACAACCCAGCAAACACGTCGTCCACACTATCTTTATCCGCAAACCATTTTTCCAAATGGTAAAAGTACTTACGTAAGCAGGGGACATGGTGAAACAACCGAAAAGCATCATTCAGCATACCAAACACTTGATCACGGTGATCATTGTGTTCAACATACTTGTAACCATTTATCCAAGCCAAATCAGAAGAGTCTCGGCCAAAAGCTTTCAAAGCTAACTGATGAAATCTTGAAGCAAAACCTCTGCCCTCTATGAATGAACATCTAATTGCGCAGTTCAAAGCAAAATAGTTGTAGTCCATTACAGAATTCCTTTCGATCAAGATGGCTAAGACATCCTCCTCTTCGAGCCATTTCAATGACTGCAGGTTGACATTGGAAATATTTAGAGCATCTACACTTCGTGCAGTCCAAAGGATGCACCTCATTTCTCCCAATTCTACCACAACATAACATCTCACTTTCTCTGTACTATTTTCTGCGATATTGTCCAGAACCAACAATACCTTTTTGCCATCCATGCTGCTCTTGAAGAAAGAATGTGCCTGTACGTTATATTTATAAAAAATATAAAAACTACACATCTTGTGCAATAGTTTGTTTAAAAGAACAAAGGAAGAACATCTGCCAAATAAAATGAAAATATACGAAATTCCTCACCCTGTCCTCGTTTGTTGTCCACTCAAATTGCAGATTACGAAATTGTGAGAGATAGTGCAGGGCAAGTTTTTGTCCCTGCAATGCATCTCCACAAAATTTCGGATGCCATACTTTTCGATTAAAATCCCCCAAACCAAAATCGCGGAAAGCCTCGGCAATCGTGGTTTTCAATTTTTTGAAATGATACCTTGGTGAGGGAGAGGTGTCAACATTGTTGCCTGCAACACAATGCGCTGGTTAGCAGACTTCCGTAGTTCGAATGTCTGGTGTGTACTTACAATAAACAGATTTTGAAAGTGTTATTAGAAAAGGTTATATGCACAAATATTTATAGTTGTACAACATTTTTTTTTTAAATTATTTTTACAGTCATCAAGAAGAGGCTTTCCAATTCATTTCAAGAAAACTAATAAATTATTTGTCTCTATCACATTTGTGAAGCCTATCCAGCTTTCACCATTCAGGGTTCTCTAAAGGCCAAAAGCCAAAAGTGCGTGCCATGACATGAATTCAAGTCTACAATAATTGAAGATATAATAAGAATAAGAATCTATGTCTTAAGTCTCCTTCAACCCAATCTTCTTAAGGGCCCTTTTGGTACATGGAATATGGGTCCTAATTTCGGAATACCATTTTCTGATTAAGTCTTCCATGTTTGTGTTCATCTAAATAAGTTGGAATTGGAATTTCGGAATTCCAATTTTGCCCACAAAATGGGCATTCCATCTTCCATTTGAAAAGGTAGAATTAGAATTAGAGGCTCTAATTCCCATTTTCGAATGCCAATTTTATGTGCCGTCAGGTCCACTATTTGCCGTTTATAATATTTTGGTGTCTGAAATTTCATTTTCCACTGAAAATTTCATTTCATTTTCGTTCGCGGCGCCAAGCTGGTTCTCCATTTCTCGATCAAACGTTCAACGCAGTTGCTCTGGCAGCCACGATTGGGTGAACAGTCTAATAATAGGGCCCGAACTCCCGGAAGAGCAACTCGGCATCACGGGCCTTCTAAAATATGTGGGTAGTTTTGACTCCAACGATGCGCAGCAAGATCCAGCAGGGCAAGGAGACACCACCCCATTTGCTGCAGCATTCGCCTCCGCTGCACACTTTTGCGCCCGCTTGGGATCCTCAATTCTGAGTGGCGCCACCAGTATAAATGCCACCACCTTCATCTCCATTGATGATGGCTTTCTGTACGGATGATTAATGGTCATCTTCCGGGTGAACCAAACAGGTCATCCCATATTCCGGAAATCATTTTCAGGATTTGTATCTTCCAGAATTGCAGCATCTTCCAGAATTGACTATATCTGGCATTTGGTATTCCATGCACCAAACAGGTCCTAAAAGGTGTGCCATAAGATGGGTAGTAAATTGTATTTTATAATTGCAATGTGGGAAGTGAGTGGTGTTATTCCTTCTCAAATGTACCACAATCATAACAAGAGTGGAAGATTATCACTATCTTCATTGGGTTAGTTTTTTGGAGGTTACATGGAGAGGATGGTCTTTGGTGTTACTATGCCTATTCATATTTTTAAAGAGCCTTGATGCACTCTCATAGACCTTTTTCATGTTTTACATAAAAATTTATTATGCACCATGTAATTATCCTAAACTTCTTGTTTTCTTTTGTAGGTATCAAAAATTAGATGGGTAAGCAAATTTTAAAGAGGTTTAGTATAGTTATTTATAATGTTGTGGATCATGAATTTGGTTCAAGCTTCTTTTTAAGAAATATATTTTTTAATATTCAATCATAGTTATAATCAACCATTTTTCATGAAGATAAATTAATTTTATAGACTAAGTTTAAAAATATTTGTAACTAGTTTTTTTGTGACGAATTTTTTTGTTGATGCCTCTATTTTTCCATTATTTTATACCAAAGGACCCTTCAAATCACTTTCATGTTCTTTATAGACTTATAGACAATTTAGATAATAGCAATTTCTTTTCAAATTGAGCCAAGAAACCAATCTATTTTTTATCAACTCATCAAAATTAGTTTATAATTTGTTTCCCTTTTTTTAAAACTTACAATTGTTTATTACTATGGGAAATTGAAAACTAAATTTTTTAATGCCAAAACTAGGTTTTCTTTTAATATAAGGATTCTTTTGTAAAGCATTTCATAAGGAGAGAAAAATAAGGTTTAACATGCATCCATTTTTTCATATTCAATCATGTGTACACCTAAACATATATGTGTATGATAGGGCTAGGAGAAATTAGCTTGTGTTCCAATCCAACTTACATTTAAGTATAAATCTCTAATCTTTATTATGTAAAATTCAACTAACAAGGGATACCAACCATTTATACATTGACATGAATTGTCAAAAAATTTATTGTTGAAATTTGTTTATTGTCTTTACATAACTAAATATGGAAAGGAATAAATAGTGTTTATATATTCTATGAAAATTTGAGTTATATTCTTCTCAATAAAATCTTTAGAATATTGTAATGCTTTGAAATGAATATTCTTTAATTATTTTATTTGAACAAGATATTTAAATTAATGTCTTTAAATAATCATAATTTACAAATCAACACAAACTTATGTTAAATCATCTCACACTTAAATCGAAAAAACATAATTTAAAATGAAAAAATTAAGAGAATTATGACTTGGGTGGTTATGCAATTTTTATCATTAATAAGAATAATTTCCTTATTAATGATAAAATCCTTTTCACATATGTAAAGCATATAAAGCTGGTCTTAAAAAGACTTGCCTGAGGCGGCACTTGCAAAAGCAATGTCCCTTCCAGCAAAAGACTCTCGCACTCTATTCAACCAACAATAATCTTCATCAACACTGTCCAGCGTTGAGTAAGCTAACACTTTGCTGCCTACCGATCTCAGAGTAATAGGATTCCGACTGTAACGTTTCGAGCTTTTATCCCATTCATAGGGTGCTGTGACAGAATAGTAGAGCTTCACTCCACGGAAATACTTCTTCGCCAGCATTGTCTTATACTTCAACCACTGCTTCAATTCTTCCGGGACAAAGACACCATTTAAATTTTCAAAGATCACGTCTTTAAAGCAATCAAGACAAGCTTCAAGATCGTCATCCACTTCACAACTGTTGGGATCAATTCCCTCATAACTGACTTCATCCTCACACTGCCAACTCACTTTGACTTCCTCTAATTGTGCGCACTCATCCATCTTTGAAATTCCTTTCATATTATCGTTGTGCTGCAGATAAAATAACTGTAATTGATGGCAATCACTAATATCAGGAGGATCTCGAACCCTACTGCAATTGTATAGATTTAATTTCTTCAACTTCCTGAGTAATGAAAACTTAGGAAACCTTACTAAGGTTTTTTAGGGTGTAAAAGTGAACATCCTCCAACATGACACAACATGTAAGATCCGGTGGCTCTTTTATACCACATTTACCAATATCGAGGACAGTCAAACTAGATAAACTTCTGAAACTTGGAAGCTCTACTAGTGCCTCCATATTCGATAGGTGAAGATTTTCCAGTCTGTAACAAGTCTGTAAACCTTTGGGTGCCGAAGCAGTTCTTGATGAAATCTGTAACTCCAGTGTCTTCAAAGCACATGGAAAATCTATATCTGGAAATGCCGTCACTGCACCGGAATCAGACAAAACAATTTCGGATAGTTTCTTACATCCAGCGAGGAGCGGTGAGGCAGCCATCTTGCAGCAATTGACGAGGACAATACTTTGAAGCTCTACGCATTCTGTACAGTCGAGACGCCCATTCACTTCATAACACATACTAAATTTCACTTTCTCCAAATGTGGCAAACCATTTAACCTAGGGAATTCCAACAGGTATGGGCATCGAACATTAATCTCTTTGAGACGAAAACACGGGGTAAGATCTCCCAGCTGGTTGAGCACCTGGCTGACTGTAATGTCGATCTCGAGATGTTGTAACCCAATGAGGCTGCTTAGCTTGGGAAGCTTTAACGCTTTACCTAGCCCGCTTAACTGAAGCCACGCCAGGTTTTACAAGTTTTCCACCCCGTCGAGTGCTGACAGGACTTTGCAATCGTGTAATGTGATGCTCCTGAGACGGTTCAGCTGGCCCAAGTCAAGCTTGTTCATATTCTGCACATCTACGAGCTGAAACACCAACAGATTTTCAAGAAACTCGGGGACAATCTCGGACGGACTTCGACGCATGCATCCCTCCAATTTAACCAATTCAAACCCTGCATTGTCTTGTGAAATAAATCCATGTGTACTGTATCCATCGCCCTTCCAACACAGCCATCTCCCCATTTCTTTGGCTTTGCTTTGGGCGAACTCAAAATATAGGTCATGTATGCAAATTTCAGTTTTAAATTCTTCAATAAAACCCTTCTTACATAGATCCTTAACCTGAAAACCACATATAAATTAAATGTTAAACTGTTTTTAATTACAACAATCAAATAAAAAACTAAAAGGTTTGAAAGCAAATATTCAACTAGTGCTAATTGTTTCATTCATTCTCATGAGAAATAAATTCTTGTAAATCATGTTTGACTTGTAAATTACACAGTTGAATCCTTATGATAACAATATAAGAAAGAAAATATTCTCACTGCTTCATCAATAAACTCGATCTCTTCGTTGCAACTTATTGCAAGCCACTCAGTAACATGGCGGGAAGACAGGTTGGGCGGTATATATATGGTAAGAAGCATGAAAATGGTGTGATATTTGGGATCCATGTCATCAAAAGCTTTTTCCAGTACAGCGAACACACCATCCAATCCATAACCGGATGGATCTACCAAGCCATCTATCTCAGCAACCCATTTTGACAAATTTGAACTGTATTTACCAAAGAGGTGGCTTCCAAAAGCTTTTAAGGCCAACGGATGAAATCTTCGACCTCCCCGACCAATGTCGCAACTTATCTCTTTGAATGAACATCTGCTTGCACACTTCAATCCAAAAGCTTTGTCCTCTGCCCCCAACATTGATTCTTCTGGAGACATCCTTTCTAACAAGATAGCGATGGCATCATCCTCGTCAAGTCGTGGGACGCACATGCATGACTGTGGGTCGATTTTGCAATGCTTTACTAGAAAATCTAAGCTTCGTGCACTCAAAAGGATAAAGCTGTTTTCCCTGAAGCCTGCCTTCATAAAATCTCTCACTTCATCTATGCTTTCTTCAGTGATATTGTCAAGAACCAAGAATACCCTTTGGCCATTCACTCTTCTATGCAACTCAACTTGTGCCTGTAATTTATATTAGAAAATCCAGAAATTTAAACATCTTGTTCATGAGTATTCGTCATTTACATTACACTGGAGTTGTAAAGAGAATTGTGTATGTAAACAAATTTAAAGCCTATGAAATTGCACACCTGATCTTTTGACAAGTCTCGGAGATACGATGGATGGCAGTGAAAGAGATACTGGAGAGCCAGTTTTGATCTTTCCAATGAATCGCCTCTGGAAAATTCCAGATGGCATACTTTACCTTCGAAGTCTTTCAATTTGTGGTTACAGAAAGCCTTGCCAAGTGTAGTTTTCCCTTGGCCCACAATTCCATGCAATCCTGCAACAATGATTCCCTTTTCATTGGGATGAACATTTTTTAAGAAATCTGCAACCTCCTGTAACCATTAAATATGTAAGCATCTGCCTATATGCTTCACAATATAACAAAATTAAAAGAACAGAGTAATTTTAAAAAAGGTAGAGAGTTGTTTTCACCTGACACATTCGTAGTTCTTCTTGCATATAAGGGACATGATACCTTGGGGGGGGAGGCTGTTGGAAGTTTATGCCAGATTTCTTTCACTATTTCATCTCTGAAATCCAGTTCATTACCACCTTCAATGAACTTTAACCCATTTAGCCGGCATATTGCTTTCAATGCATTGTGCCATTCGACACGTTGTTGCTCCTCTATGCCAATCCCTTTCCACTTTTCGTCGTGTGGTAATTTGCTTAAGATCCTCGGGTGAAATAATTAAAAACAAGGGTAGAATTTTGGGAGGGTGACTTGTGTCTCTACCTTTTACTTGTGTTTGCAAGAATTCCTTAGAAAGAAGGAAAACTGCTAGTCTGCATGTGTTAGCAGCTTCAAATATGAGAGAGGGAAAATCTTCCCCCAGTGGTAAACTCTCACGATCTTGATCAAAGAAGCAGGACATACCTTCGTTTGTGAGGTCTTTGTAGAGCTGCCTAACAAAAATTTTCTGCTTACCACTGTGGCTGAGAAAAACATCAAACTTCTGTCCATGGTCACTGTTATCGAAATAATGAGTAACTTTTAATGTTGGATAGATTTAGCAGAGAAAGAGAACAATGGTCATATAAAATGCATCCCACCTGCTCGTCCGTTTGTTGGGTTGAGAGGACTTCATTCTGGGAAGATTTTGTGTCTCCCCAGTCAAACACCAAGCTTCAGAATATTCCCAGTTGCTTTGAGTGGTTGAGGTCTTATCTATTGGGAGGAACTTTGTAGATATTTTATCACATGATAAATTGGACACAGATCAAAACCATGTATGGATAAAACGCTAGTAAAGACAAGATACCGAAGACTTCAGTAATTACAAAGCATCTCTGGATCATACAATATTTCCTCTACAAGAATTAATAAATCGTCCAGTACACAATGAAATCAGAATTTGAAGTTCTAGTACATTTAATTGCAATATTTCTTCAGTTTATGATAACTACTAAAATCGTTGATGAATTCTCAACTGCAGATTGGATTTCAACCATACAAAAAAGATATTAAAAAATACAGTTGTACCCGCAAGATTGCTGTAACAGAGTGACATAGATATATGCAAGTTGGATCATGCAACCTCAAGCGTACTTGATTAGATTTGTATTTGCTGCTCTAGGATGGTATGGTTGTATACCAACATTGGCATAGATTTTATGATCTTATGACTAATAAATATGAGTCATGTATAGTAGCAAAAATAATTTGAACTCTGTTGACCAAGGCTTTTACATTGCAGATCCTTGAATTCAAACAGTTATTCTGAGAAATTCATATAAATTGCCAGAGCAGATGACTCATAGCAGAAACAGTGACAATTTAAAAGGCCTCAAGTGTCATTTTCTCTTAATCTAGCTTTTCTCTTTATTGTTGTTTACTAGTTATGAGAACTCTTCAGGGCATATTATTACCGTGCAGCTTGGATGTTCAGTACTAGCAGCAGCTGGAGTACATAAGTGTTCTGTTTATTTAGATCTCCAATCCTGTTATTAATTGATTGAATCATGCAATTTGTAAGAAGAAAATTGCTAGAACATTTTGGAGTTTAATGCCAAGAAGAAATGCCCAAAGCCTTATATAGAAACCTTCTAAAGAGGATTTCCTTCGAATATTCAAGCGAACAACTCATCAGCATTGTAAAGAATGGCCAACCAGACTCATTGGCAACAACTTGGCTTGCCAGAGTCAAAGCGGGCTTGGCACTTGACTAAAATCTGCATCAAATCTTTACGGCAAACTTTGTTAAATAATGTGTAAACATATTGAAATGTTTATCAAAATAAAAAACTCGATAGCGTTACCGAAGTTGGTCAAGTCATGAAAACTGAGCCAACTGGGCTCGTTTGGGACCAGGTTAAACAGGGGTGTTACCGAGTCTAAGCTAAGTCCTTATTTTCAGGTTTTAGTTTGCACATTTGATACAATGCTCAGACCATTGGCTCATCCAACCAGATATCACTGTCAAATGATGAGGACCTAAAAATTGCCAATTCGGATTTGAGAATATGTGGCCAAGTAATCCAGTTTTTGCTTTAAATTCAAATGGCTGATAGTTTATGGTCAGTAACATATGACAGTATGGAATGCAAAGGTTCCTGGGTAGGCTAGACCATCAACAAAATAGAACGAAAACATGCAATGCAGTGATTCTGAATGCATGTATGGTCAAAGGCTTCACAGCGGCAGTTTACTTCAGTTCATCAATTTTCTTTGTTGTTTTCAATAACATTAGCTTCAATTCATAGTTTTCAATATCTCCATTCCTCACAATAAACTGCAGCTACAAGCAGTGTTTCTAGCTGTAGGCTCAGCTCTATCATTTAGTTTTCCATGAGTTGGAGTCAATGCATATTGCATGGTCCACTTAACTGGCAGTTATCTTGTTTTTCTTTAACTTAGCATCTGTAATTGCTTCTTCAACATTGTAATCTGCTGTTGATGGTAGGTTTGCAGCTTTTAACTGCTGCTTGTTTTGTCTGTTAATTTCTATATATGTATGCTCCTCCAACAGCAAGCAATAAAACAGCTATTCAATAAGTCAGATTTTTTTTTCTCTTTCAATTCTGTTGTATGCACAGCTCAGAGCAACTCTGTTAATTGAGATGTATTGTTCAATGATCTGCAATTGAATGTGATAGTCTTTTATTTCTGATCTAATCTCTTCAGTATTGTGTAAGTGTTGTTTTCTTTCTCAAAAATAAGTCAAAAGACTAAGAAAGAAGAGACCTTGTTGAAAAAGAACAAGGATCGCTGCATTTGAACAGTCAAGCATCCATAAAGGGATCGCTGGATTGAAAGACCTAAATTCAAAGAAATCACCACCACCAAAAAGAAAGCCGTAGCATTTATATGCCATCACAACCACTTATTTCATGACGTATCAAAGAAGAAATTACGGTTGATTAAGAAGTCTGTCCAAAGGTTGAAGCCGCTTTGCAAAATGAAATTGCAGTATTAAGAAATTGCAGCTCCTTTACGTAGTTCACCTAATCTCGAAGAAAATCGCTGCCAAGAAGAGATTTTGTTGGAAAAGGAGATTTGACCCTAAAATTTAGGCACCAACCAAAGTCATTGTCTAAGAAAAGTCACCCATCGCTGCAAACAATCATTTGATTGGAGGAAGCAATCCAGCAAAGGATGGAGCACGGACCCTAGGAAAGGGTTGTTGCATGTAAAACCTACAGTTATGGACTCGTGGATGGAAATATTGCTTGCCCAAGTTCTTGCCAAAGAAACTGCAGAAAGAAAGTTGCAGATCAAGCAAATCGCTCAATAACCACCATTCGAAGGTAAAATGTTTGAACTATTTCTAATGTCTCCCACTTTGTATGAGAAGTGCAGTTTCCCAAGGTGAACGATTTTTTTTCAAGAGTTAGAACTAGGTCATTAATTTTTAATAATTGCAAGCTCGATTTCAAGATTTTTAGAATGTGTTAACTAATTCTAAAACCTCTATTTATTGGGGCTTTTGTAATGCATTCTATAATGTCCCTTTTTTAGCTCACCATGCTCAGTGGTTTGGATTAGCCTATAAGTGGCCCTCGTAGGCTAAGTTAGTTGGTTAGAGCATAGTTACAAGACTCGGACTCGGCATCTGGACTCGACAAGGACTCGGCAAATTGAAAAACCCAAGAAATTCAAAGATTGTTAAGGATTTAAAACTTTTTTGATGCATCATTTAGTCAATTAACATCAAAGACACAATAATTGAGTTAAATAGAAGCTACTTTGCACACATCCACAAGTTTACATTGATCACATAAGTATAAATGCGAATTTCTGAAGGAAAAAAGCTAAACCAAAATTATATAGAAGGTATAGGTTATTTATTATCATCGTGTTGAGTATTGTGTTAATGTTGAAGATTGTTGGTGGTATCTCCCATGAAGTGGACTACAAGGTTGCTCCCTCGAAGTGGCATATTATTATCAAGTGTTTACAACATATTACATATTATATTCTTCTACCATGCAAGTTATTTCATAACAGCTTCACTTAAATTTTTTGTTCTTAGTAGATCAGAAAGATCATTATGAATTTTTAAAAGGATATCAAGTATATAATTGCTCAAATGTCATCATCTTTTAACTTTGTCAATGACCGGTTTAATAGACATTTTTCTATCTTTCACAAACCTTAAATCTGTTCTTTTATTGTTCTGGAGAATTCCAATTCTGTAAAAGGAAAACATTTTATTTGTTGCAATGCTTTCAAATTTAATAGTGTTGTTTTAATACCAGGTTCCAAGACTTTGTGATTACAGTCTGTGATATGACACTGCTATTTTGGCAAAAAATTTAGTGTTATCCTATCTGCAATCTGCTTTATAGACAAATTGTTATGTTTTATACCTGCTACATGCAAGACATTTTTTACTACTCCATGTTGGTTGCCTTATTAGGAATCACCGTTTTAAATTTTTGGAACTTGCTATTGCAATATGATCATATAAGCCAAAAAAATCATTAAAAATAATTAAAAAAATGTTTATTTTTTACTTTATGGCTTAGCTGGCCGCAGTAAAGTCTTGGCCATGGGACTCACCAAGTTGGGAGAGTCCATGGACTCTGCGAGTTCTGGCAGGACTTAGTCGAGTCAGAGTCCAAAGGCTAGAAAACTCTAGAGCCTTGACTCATCTCGAGAATCGTAGAGTCCTATAACATTGGGTTAGAGGGTCCCAGTTGGTAGTTCAATGGGTCAATTCCCTTCCGGAGGTCAGCAGTGTTCAGGATTGCTCTTCGTTTGGGTCAGTTTGGTACACTTAGTTGCTAGGAATTGGTCCACTGAACTACCCAAAATGTTTGAAATTCATAACAAAATTATTGTTAGGAATATGCTCACAAACTTGAATCATAACTCCCCAAAATGTTTGAAATTCAACCCAAGGATGGGCACAAATCCATTAGTTGCTAGGAATTTCTTCACAATGTAAAATGGAAGTGAGCAATTGATTCCAGATTTTCACTTAAACCCAATCCACACTTACAGAGATTTTAATCACAACAAAGACCAGACCTTGACAATACACTTGTTCAACTTCATCTTGAAGGTTGGAATCTCATGACTAATTGGACAAAGCACTCAATGGAGTTAAGAATCGACTAAGTGTTTGGATCATGGCTTAACAATTAAAAATCACAATTTGTAATGTATCGAAAGGGCTTGGCGAAAATAGACACCTGAGGATATGTCCAAAGTCCCTCGTTATAGTTTCCAGAAGGCTTGGCGTTGAAGAGTAGCCGTACGGCCTGAGACTCTGATGTTCCACAAGTGTTGTCCACACGAGATGACAGCTGACCATACAGGTCCGATTAAAGGTCATATAGTATTGTCCAAGATCACCGTATGGTGTTAGTGGATAGGTCCGTACAGAGGAAGTGTGGCTTGATCTGTATGGTGGTGGTGAATGGAAAGTTGTCGTACAGTGATTGAATGGTGCACCTGTGTATGTCGTATGGTAAAAAGGTTATCTCTGCATAGTGATGCCTAAGATGAATGTCGTACAATCTAGTGCAAACTCCATCGATGCAATTTGGATTGCCAACAAGGTGTAGGTAATCTCCAGATGTAAATGTCAAACAATAAAGATTAATTGTATGGGAAACAAGGAGTGATATAAGTATTATGCCAAATGACTCACATACAATGAAGAATTCAATAACATAGATCAACAAATAGTAGACGAAACACTAGATATAGAATTTCAGACTCCGCAATGATAGCCTTTACATTTGCCAAATAGATGGTCACCAAATACCGACAACGCACGAAGTAAATTTAGATTTAGAATATTTATTCAAATTACAAGAGCCTCCGATAAGATACAAGAAAATATAGATCAGTCATTGAGTGACGACAATCAACAAATTTGGCGCACAACATGAAATATCGGGACAAAATCTCCAACCACAGAATAGGGTGGTGCTGAAACACCGAAACTGCAACAAGTAGAATAGGGAGGGTCTTCGACCTCCGTAACTACACACAACTTCTTCAGCCTCTGAAAATATAAAGAAGAGTCAAATACAATCCATTATAATTCCTACCATAGTTCAAAATATCATTATCGACAACTTATCGCCGAGGGCAAAAAAAATTTATCAGCAAATATCAAAGATAAGTTGGGAACTTCTTAGGAAAATATCGAGAACTTAAAATATTGTTTAAATTTAATTAGAAATGCATTTTTTTTGCAAAATTCAATAAGGAGATGCATCAAATGAGTCAATAAATGAGTAAACAAACAAAACAAGCTGATCTAGATATATATAAATGCAAATAGGATACAAAATCACATCCTCATGTGGAATGCTGATGGCTCATAGCCATAGTTGGATAGTCTAAACTCTGAAGCAAACTAAAAATAGAAAATTGTCTTTGTAAAACTAAAAGCAAATACAATTGTCAAATACAATATCAAAATAGTCTACATCTTCCTCTTCCCCCTCCTAGTAGCTCTATTAAAAATTGGTGGAATGGGAGGAGGTCTTGTCGTAGAGAAATATACAAAAAAGTAAGAGAAATATACATAATTGTAAAACAAAATCATTTCATAGTATGAATCAATGATGCTTAATCATTGATCAATTCCAAATGTCAAAGTCTTCATAACTAGGTCTTAGGTAGTCTTTGTTGGTGGTTATCTTCAAGTCCCTAGGTCCGGCAAATGAGATTTGAGTGACTTTGGCCTGTTTGGAAGTCATATATGTCTGGGATATGGGCGAGAGCTAAGCTAAGTTTGTTATAGAGATGGGGTTGAAACCAAGTGATTTGTGATAAAACGAGTTAAAACCCTTCTAGAATCCTTTTGCCAACTTCAATTTGACCTTAGAAAGCCATGATGGATTGTGGGATTTAACCCTGCTAAAGGCTTGCTAAATCCTGAAAGGTATATGTGAAGAGGACTCCCACACCGAAGAAGAAAACAATAATAGAAGAACCCAAGGTTCAAAGGAAAAGAGCACAATAGGTGTCCAGTACTCAAGGGGAAGAAACGGAAGAAACAAAGATTGAAGAGACTGCCAGTCTTCACAGAAAGAGAAAGACCGGGAAACTGGTGAAAAAGGATGCACCAAGAGGAAGGAGGCCAAAAATTGATGAATTAGTTGAAGGAATTAAGGAGGCAGGTGGACTAGGAATAGCTGGAAGAAGATATACAACAAGTAATGAAGAAGATAAAAGAAAAATAGAAGAAGTTGTAGTTTACTGTCTCTACAAGTTCAACTACACTCCAACTAAGCTTCACACAATAATACTAGATGATTTATTGGAGATTATAGAAGGAAGATGGAAATCTTTGAAATTGATAAGGAAAGAGAGCTAAGAAGAAAAGATCTACTTGAAGTCCCAAATCATCTCACTCTAGAAGAAGCAACCCAACAAGATGACTTGCATTAACAAAATTTTAAGATAAGAAAGAGAATAAGTCAAGTGTTGATTGGTGAGGTAGACCAAGTACATGAAGGAGTCACTACCTGGACAAATCTTCTTCAGCGACAACATCAAGCAGAAGAAGAATGCCAAAAGACCAAAGAGCCACCAGTGATAGATACCAGAAAAGGAAAAGGCATAATGGGAGCGGAGTCTCCGAACAAAGCTAAGATATCAACTGGACCGGTCATTGTCAATATCATTGATGATAAAGCTGGTGATCTGACTCCAACTTTGCTTGCATCCCCAATTAAAGGTAAGGCTAGAACCTTAACTGTAGATAACATTGTTGATGAAGTTATGGATTATGGCGAAGTGTCAAATGCAGCCAAATGGTTCACTATTTTAGTAGAAGAGGATAAGCAAAAAATAGAGATTGCCCTATTGGAAACTTTCTTAGATTTCAACAGAAGTCCTAGAGATTATAGGGCTAAATTTCCTCCAAAACTGAATCAAAGAATTATGGTTAAATAGAGAACCAATCTACAGCCAACAATAGAATTGTCAAGGAGACATTGACACAGATAAAACCAAGTCTCAGTGAAGAGGCAACTAAACTTCTAATGGAAGAAGTGTCAATGAATTTGGATACAAAGAACAAGGTCACCAAAATTATCAATGGTTATGAAAAAGATGTGTATAATGATACACTAGAGTTCTGGCAGCAATATGACTTTAGCACCCTAAAAACAACAGGTCCTTAGGAAATCTCTCAATAGGAACTTGAAAGAGAAAAATCACCAGCGGTACAATTCACAAGTTGTGAAAAATTTTCAACCAGTAAGCAACAAGTTCCAATAGAAATGTTCACAACCAGTGAACAAGTGAATTTGGGCGAACACATTACTCCAAAAGATCAAGTACAGGTAGAGTCATCAGAAAAGATGACTACTAATAAGGGAACAGGTGTAGAAGAAGTTGATGTGAATGAACAACAGGTTGCTGAAGAGAAACAAATAGAGCAACCACCAGAAGCCAAAGTACATCCTGAAGAGGAGGTCCAACTGGGAGAAGTTCATCCAGAAGAAGTCTATCTAGAAAAGGAGGTACATCCGGAGGAAGTATTTCAACTGGAAGGTGAATTACATCAATGACAAGAGGTGCAACAAGATGATATACCTCAACAACAGGAAGTACCTGTTAACACAAAATAGGAGAAGCCAACAGAAGAGAAACTGGCACAAAAAAAACCGGTAGATATTCCCAACTCATCTACATTGAAAAGAAAACTAATTTTTGCTACAGATTCAAAATCAAAGAAAAGTAAAGTTAGTGATACTGTAGTTGACATAAGCAAGATGTCAACAAGACAACTGAAAGAGCTCACTAAGAGGAAACAAGATATGGTCCTCTGTAGTGTGAGAAACATCTTGTACAACTTTGTACCGAATGCAGATATTGATGAAGATGAACCCGTTATTGATCAATTGGAGATACTAGCACAAGCAATAGGAGAAGATGTCACCGATCTGGAGATAATAGCCATTAATCACTAAGAGAAGAAGTGGGTTGAAATTCTTCATAAACAGGTCGAAGAACTGAAGGTAACTATATCTGCAAGAACCGGTGAGCTAATGCAGCTGGTACAGGAGGCAGGAAGACTGATCACAAGGACTTCAAACTTTGAAGACTTTGTTTAAGATATTATTGAGAAAACATCCAAGACTTCAGAAGAGATCAAGGTTCTTTCATCTAAGTTTGATGCAAAGACCTCTTCTGCAACTGATTACAACAGGAAATTGACCAGTCTTGCACTTATTCTCAGAAAAGCATCAGAAGAGAAAACAAAGAGAATTCAAGGTCTCATTGGATTCCAATTGTTTCTTACACTTACATTTGATCTAATGCAGACAACAACAACTGATGCAAATAATCTGATCAAGGAACCAGATTACAAAACCGTGGAAGACATGGAGGACATAATTGTCTCACTGCAAGCAGCTAAAAAGAACTTGGACCATGTAACAAGTACATGGAAGCCATTCCTTGATACAACAAAGAAAATATACAAGGATATTTTCAATAAGATACATATATGAAAGGCCGCATTGTCGAAGGAATCCACCCTTTGACCTATGGAGGCAAAAAGGGGAAGAAGAGAAGATGTAGGAAGTGAAGAAGATCAGACGGTGAGTTGAAGAGGATCAGATGACAATATTTGTTACAGTTAGACAGAAAGGTCTACAGGGGAAGTCTACAAGATAGGTGATATCACTAATACATTTTGGGTCATTTTGCGACGGCTATGTGTCGCAATTGCGACAGCTATGTGTCGCAATAGCAACACCCATAGACGTCGCTATTTTTTAGTTGCAAATTGCGACGTCTATGGGTATCCGTCGTAATTGCGACACCTATCCGTCGCAATGTGGCTAAGATTTAAGAAGCGGCATGGCCGTCGCCCCCCCGTCGCATGGCTTCGGAGGGCCGTCGCAATCGCGACGGACCTCCCAAGCAATTGCGACGGGCGCCTGCATCGCATTGCGACGGGTTTCCGTCGCAATTGCGACGCCCGTGGGTGGATTAAAAAAAAAAAATTAATTTAATACATTGCTTATGAACCACATTAATGCTTTTTTCTTTCAACAAATGAGGACAGCCACTGTAAAGACAACATGATAATGTACACTCACTGTAAGGACAGTCACAAATGAGGACATCTCACAGTGACTGTCCCTAGTGTAATTGCCACTTGAATGTATTGCTATTCAGCCACATTAATGCTTTTCTTCTTCAACAAATGAGGATAGTCACTGTAAAGACAACATGATAATGTACACTCACTGTGAGTGTACATTATCATGTTGTCTTTACAGTGACTATCCTCATTTGTTGAAGAAGAAAAGCATTAATGTGGCTGAATAGCAATACATTCAAGTGGCAATTACACTAGGGACAGTCACTGTGAGATGTCCTCATTTGTGACTGTCCTTACAGTGAGTGTACATTATCATGTTGTCTTTACAGTGAGTGTACATTATCATGTTGTCTTTACAGTGTCAATATATGCATTATTACTTAAACTGAAGAGTACTCTAAATAATATGTCATTGTGGAGTTCTGATTGCTTCCAATTTGATATACGCTTGTTCTACTTATGTATCCAGCATCATGTAAGAAAAGTTGATGCTTTTAAATAGATTCATTTAGCCATGAAATGCCTGTGCATGTTACATACAAGATTCCAAGGCCCAAAACTGATTACTCATTATAATTCATGTACAGAATGATAATCAACCACAACGAGGCATGCGTAGGCGCTGCTTAGATTTTGAGGCATCAGAAGCTCGTAGAAGAAACTTAACCAATGGCTCATGGAATGCAACAAACTTATTGCCTAAAACAGGAGCATTGGTAACCACAGATGATGGTTTTGAAAAGAACACTTCACCATCAATGTCACGTGAGGGAACTGCAATTTCTGATGGCAAGTAACTTGTAGTATATAAGAGAGATGCAGGTACAGATGCTGGGAATACATTGCTAATGAACCACATTAATGCTTTTTTCCTTCAACAAATGAGGACAGTCACTTTAAAGACAACATGATAATGTACACTCACTGTAAGGATAGTCACAAATGACGACATCTCACAGTGACTGTCCCTTGTGTAATTGCCACTTGAATGTATTGCTATTCAGCCACATTAATGCTTTTCTTCTTCAACTAATGAGGATAGTCACTCTAAAGACAACATGATAATGTACACGGGCTGTAAGTGTACATTATCATGTTGTCTTTACAGTGACTGTCCTCCTTCAAGTGGCAATTACACAAGGGACAGTCACTGTAAAGGCAACATGATAATGTAGAGAAATGTTGTCATTTGTATTTTCAACAGTGCCGAGAGAGATTCCCTCAGCGAAATCACAGCTACAATTTCTGAGTACGTTGGGTTTATTTTTCTTTTGCCATTATTATGTAATCTGGTATTCAGCTGTTACAGAGCTAAAATACCCAGAAATGAGGACATATCTGTGTTGAATTTATTGTTAGCGGCTCTGGTTATTTAGAAGTTTAATTTTATTTGTTCATCTTTCAAGCACAAACGTTTTCTGGACCGTAACATCTTCATTGTTTTGGGTATGCAATGAAACAGCCGTAACTTACAACTACCTTCACGGTACTTGTGTACATTATCATGTTGTCTTTACAGTGACTGTCCTCATTCAAGTGACAATTACACAAGGGACAGTCACTGTGAGATGTCCTCATTTGTGACAAGGACAGTCACACATGAGGACATCTCACAGTGACTGTCCCTTGTGTAATTGCCACTTGAATGTATTGCTATTCAACCACATTTATGGGCCCGTTTGGACCCCAGCACACAGTAGCATCTACAGAGAAGAATATCCCAGGTGTAACAAGTTGTAAGAATATACCAACAGTTCTAAGAAGTTCCCTAGCACATAGTAGCATCTACAGAGAAGAATATACAACATGAGGGCAGCCACTGTAAAGACAACATGATAATGTACACTCATTGTATGTGTACATTATCATGTTGTCTTTACAGTGACTGTCCTCATTCAAGTGGCAATTACAGAAGGGACAGTCATTGTGAGATGTCCTCATTTGTGACAAGGATAGTCACACATGAGGACATCTCACAGTGATCGATTGTCCCTTGTGTAATTGCCACTTGAATGTATTGCTATTGAACCACATTAATGCTTTTCTTCTTTAACAAATGAGGACAGTCACTCTAAAGACAACATGATAATGTACACTCATTGTAAGGACAGTCACAAATGAGGACATCTCACAGTGACTGTCCCTTGTGTAATTGCCACTTGAATTACACAAGGGACAGTCATTGTGAGATGTCCTCATTTGTGACAAGGACAGTCACACATGAGGACATCTCACAGTGATTGTCCCTTGTGTAATTTCCACTTGAATGTATTGCTATTCAACCACATTAATGCTTTTCTTCTTCAACAAATGAGGACAGTCACTCTAAAGACACCATGATAATGTACACTCACTGTAAGGACAGTCACAAATGAGGACATCTCATAGTGACTGTCCCTTGTGTAATTGCCACTTGAATGTATTGCTATTCAGCCACATTAATGCTTTTCTTCTTCAACAAATGAGGATAGTCACTCTAAGGACAACATGATAATGTACACTCACTGTAAGTGTACATTATCATGTTGTATTACAAATGGACCTTATGTTGGTCGGGATATAAGTGCAAAAAAAAAAAGGAACATTGTCATTTGTGTTTTCAACAGCGCCGAGAGAGATTCCCTCCGCGAAATCAAGCGGGTTATCATTTGTGTTTTGAACAAAGCGGGTTGTCATTTGTGTTTTGAACAGCACCGAGAGAGATTCCCTCCGCGAAATCAAGCGGGTTGTCATTTGTGTTTTCAACAGCGCCGAGAGAGATTCCCTCCGCAAAATCACAGCTACAATTTCTGAGTACGTTGGGTTTATTTTTCTTTTGTCATTATTATTTAATCTGGTATTCAGCTGTTAGAGAGCTAAAATACCCAAAAATGAGGACATATCTGTGTTGAATTTATTGTTAGCGGCTTTGGTTATTTAGAATGCTTCCCCACAATACTTAATTACACAAGGGACAGTCACTGTGAGATGTCCTCATTTGTGACAAGGACAGTCACACATGAGGACATCTCACAGTGACTGTCCCTTGTGTAATTGCCACTTGAATGTATTGCTATTCAACCACATTTATGGGCCCGTTTGGACCACGACACACAGTAGCATCTACAGAGAAGAATATCCCAGGTGTAACAAGTTTTAAGAATATACCAACAGTTCTAAGAAGTTCCCTAGCACATAGTAGCATCTACAGAGAAGAATATACAACATGAGGGCAGCCACTGTAAAGACAACATGATAATGTACACTCATTGTATGTGTACATTATCATGTTGTCTTTACAGTGACTGTCCTCATTCAAGTGGCAATTACAGAAGGGACAGTCATTGTGAGATGTCCTCATTTGTGACAAGGATAGTCACACATGAGGACATCTCACAGTGATCGATTGTCCCTTGTGTAATTGCCACTTGAATGTATTGCTATTGAACCACATTAATGCTTTTCTTCTTCAACAAATGAGGACAGTCACTCTAAAGACAACATGATAATGTACACTCATTGTAAGGACAGTCACAAATGAGGACATCTCACAGTGACTGTCCCTTGTGTAATTGCCACTTGAATTACACAAGGGACAGTCATTGTGAGATGTCCTCATTTGTGACAAGGATAGTCACACATGAGAACATCTCACAGTGATCGATTGTCCCTTGTGTAATTGCCACTTGAATGTATTGCTATTGAACCACATTAATGCTTTTCTTCTTCAACAAATGAGGACAGTCACTCTAAAGACAACATGATAATGTACACTCACTGTAAGGACAGTCACAAATGAGGACATCTCACAGTGACTGTCCCTTGTGTGATTGCCACTTGAATGTATCGCTATTCAGCCACATTAATGCTTTTCTTCTTCAACAAATGAGGATAGTCACTCTAAAGACAACATGATAATGTACACGGGCTGTAAGTGTACATTATCATGTTGTCTTTACAGTGACTGTCCTCATTCAAGTGGAAATTACACAAGGGACAGTCACTGTGAGATGTCCTCATTTGTGACAAGGACAGTCACACATGAGGACATCTCACAGTGACTGTCCCTTGTGTAATTGCCACTTGAATGTATTGCTATTCAACCACATTTATGGGCCCGTTTGGACCGCGGCACATAGTAGCATCTATAGAGAAGAATATCCCAGGTGTAACAAGTTGTAAGAATATACCAACAGTTCTAAGAAGTTCCCTAGCACATAGTAGCATCTACAGAGAAGAATATACAACATGAGGGCAGCCACTGTAAAGACAACATGATAATGTACACTCATTGTATGTGTACATTATCATGTTGTCTTTACAAGGATAGTCATTTGTGACAAGGATAGTCACACATGAGGACATCTCACAGTGATCGATTGTCCCTTGTGTAATTGCCACTTGAATGTATTGCTATTGAACCACATTAATGCTTTTCTTCTTCAACAAATGAGGACAGTCACTCTAAAGACAACATGATAATGTACACTCACTGTAAGGACAGTCACAAATGAGGACATCTCATAGTGACTGTCCCTTGTGTGATTGCCACTTGAATGTATTGCTATTCAGCCACATTAATGCTTTTCTTCTTCAACAAATGAGGATAGTCACTCTAAAGACACAATGATAATGTACACGGGCTGTAAGTGTACATTATCATGTTGTCTTTACAGTGACTGTCCTCCTTCAAGTGGCAATTACACAAGGGATTTGTGTTTTCATTTGTGTTTTCAACAGCGCCGTAACCCTCCGCGAAATCACATCGGGATATAAGGGCAAAACAAACAAGAACGTTGTCATTTGTATTTTCAACAGCGCCGAGAGAGATAAACAAACTTAAAACTCAGACTTAAGAAAGATGAAGGCAATGCTTCAAAAGGCCGATGCCCTAAATACGGGAAAACACAATACCACCATTAAACGATGCCCTAGTCACCGTATCAATGCTGCCAGCTCCGTACCAGTATGCTGACTGCTCACTTTCATCCTGTGATAAAGGTAACTTCATTAATCATACTTGAAATGGCAGCATACGAACTAAAGCTGATGAACATTTATAAACTAAAAGTTTAAAACTATAGATTACAAATGTAGTAGTTTCATACGAAAAGAACTTGATGTCTGAAATTTACCATTAGAAGTATCCAAAGGAATACCACAGTACTGTTGAACTTGGAGAATCGGAGATGATCTACACAGCAAGGTTCAACAGCTGTAAGGACTGTTACACCATCTTTAGCATTTGAATACATTTTCTCCTTGGCTTCTGGTGGATCCTCAAAGACCCCCAATGACGTTTTCCCTACAATTATCAATTGTTTGTCAGTATGAGATATTAATAAATAAACATTAATCACAATATTAGGCAAACAATGTTCTTGATGTCTGAATCTAAATCACAGAAAGCTCTAATAAAGCAGTTCTCAGTTTCACATTAAACTAAGTTTCAATTTCAAATGGTTATAATAATTTTTGCAAGTTATAAGTAGCTGGTTACAGTATATGACATAAAAAGAAAAAAAATCATTTCTATTCTTTTCTTCTTTTTCTCTTTCAACGAAGCTTTTGCACCACACAAATGCATACCAAGAATTTCTCAGGAGGTTTCAAGACCATTGCATACCAAACTTCTTCTCTGTAGATGCTACTGTGTGTCGTGGTCCAAACGGGTCCAAATAGACCTAGTGACTCTAGTAGGTCTCCAAAACCTGTTCTGCAGCAATAACTCTTCAATTTGACAAAGGACCTTATGAACTTATATGTTTTTTGAGTACCCTTTTTGATGTTCTAACAATCCTCCAACTCCCAGACCTTGACTCCACTCCAGAGCATATCAATGTCCTTATTGAGTCCACAGACCTAATGCATGCCTTTGGGTGTGGGTTCCAAAACAAGGCATTGAAAATGGGTGCATGAAACCAAGATCAGAGTTTGAAGATGTCCACCATGCTCTAAAGATCTAGATTCAACAAGGTTTGAGGTCCTTTACTTGCCGCTACCCTCTGATCTTGCATAATCCATCAACTCCTAGTCAAGAACATTGAGATTCTTGACCTAGGGCTTGCTCTTGAAATTCTCTGGCTTAGTATCCTGTTCCAAAGCTTTTAAAATATGAAAATAAACCCCCTTAACTTGCATTTTACAAAGAACAGAGGATATCCTATGGTTTATTTGCAAGTTAAGGCCATTTGAATGTAATAACCCAAAAAATGAGGGTTTGACAGAACAACAGATAAGAAAAAGGAATAACTTTGATATAAGGTGTCTTGAATCTACCAAATAAACTCTCAAAGCATAAGATATAAATACTCTAACTTCCACACTGGTCTGCCCTCCCTTTCACATCCGTACACTGTACAGTGCTTGAAGGAAATGCACAAAAAAGGCTCTGAAATAGTGGCTCTATCTGACAGAGAGTCCATGCTAGGCTTCATGACTAACCTAGAGCACATTCCTTGTTATGGAGGAAGTTTGAATGGTGAAGAACTTATGGAATGGATAGAGGACCTAGATAACCATTTTGACTACAAGTATCTTATTAATAACCATTTTGACTACAAGTATCTTATGGATAGAGGACCTTGATAACCATTTTGACTCATTTAGTATCTTATTGAGCTTCACTTTGTTTCGAGAATATAGTTTAATATTCTCTACTAAACAGGGCCAACCACGTGAAGGTGGAAGCTCATTTGGCCCCACCCCCCTCCCCCTAACATCACTCTACATTCCCCGTTAACATATAACATTCATTCATTCTTTCAATTATTAATAAAATGTAACATTCAATCAATATCACATGATAACATTCATTAACACATTAGATTCGTTAACACACAACATTCATCAATATGAAAATAAACACATAATTCATGAACATTCATTAGCACATAATTAAATTCATTGAGACATAAAATTCAGTCATTATCAATTAAGGTATTTAGATGACAATCATTTCTTTTTTCTCTTTCTAATTTTTTTTTCTATGTAAGCTCTAAGAGGAGCATCAGTGTTATCATCAATACCCCCCTCATCAGTTGTTTTGTTCTTTGTTCTTGATGATCTCAAATTCCTATGCTGCTGCAAAGGGGGGTCCTCTACAATAACAAATAAAAGAGTTAAATTTAAAATATTTAATTATAATTGTTACAAGTATTTAATTATTTTAAAGAACATAACTGTGGCGCTCTTTAATTACCTGATCTGGCCACATCATTTTGTCTAGACTCAACCTCAACATGCTCATGAGCACCGACCCCTCGATCCTCTACAGTTGCTATACAAAATGTTACATTAATCCAAACACCAATTGTAATTACATATAAAAATTTTAATAGCAAATGTATACCTCCACCACTAGGATGCACATCATGCGAACCTTCATTATGCATAGATTGTGTAGAAGGATTGTCAGGCTGCATTCCAATATCCTACACATTGTTATCATTGCTTTCTTAAAACAGATATACTCACTTTATATTAGAACTTAACATCAAATAGACTAATTGGTAAAGTATTCAATTTGAAATAAATTTCATTTAGCTTATTTACCTGTGGCTCAGATGCATCATTATTTGAACCTTGCACACTGATTTCAGCTCGTAGTCGTTCAGCCACGGCTCTATAGCCTTGTTGGAAGCCAATTCTCTTGTCCTCTTCTGTGAGGCATCTATTGAACTCTGACCCCTACATTTTTTCTTGGTATGGTGAATTTTACTTGCATTGTTTGATCAAAAAAAATTTCCTTGCAATATATAAAAAAATTGATACAAGTTTTCATTTACTAATACTTACAACTCGTGCTTGAAGTTTGGAAAAACCACCAGAGCCGAGCTTGTGTGTCCCATGCTTTTCTAATCTTGCCTTTGTTGCCTTTGATGTGTCAGGCAATCTATGAAAAGTTTGAAATATGTTAGAGACCAATATAGGAAAAATTTAGAGGTTAATTAGTACATAATTACATTCTCAAAAGTATCACATACGTTGCTCTACTCTCTACTGGCGTAATTCCTTTTTTCATGTCGGCTTTATACTTTCCATCCAAAATCAAACCCTGCCACTCAGCCTCAAGAACACAGGGCGGACGCTCGTGCCTTGGGTTAACCTCTAAATATTTCCTGTACTGGTCCCTAATATACTTCAAACATAAACCAGCTCTTTCAAGGAGCTTGTTTCTCTCGAATGCACGAGGTCCAAAAAGCTGGGTCATACTATCTACAAGATCATCCTTCAACTTTTTATCTTGGTTATTCCACCTTTTAAGTAAAAAAAAACATGTTAGACTCATAAATGAAGAGAAGCTACCTTTAATATAGTTCAAGAAATTGATGAAAAGGAAAACTATTCTAGCAATGATATGAAATCAAAATAGTGGTTTGGGGTTTTAGTTAGGATATGATGTTCCACCATGTACGTATGGTGGGCCCGAATATCCGCAAACACTCGTCACCAAGTTTTCGCCAAAAAATATCATTCCCTACAAAATAATCATGGGATCATTAGTCGATGAAGAGTGATCAAAAACTAAATTACTATTATATCACTATAGAATAATAATAACTTTAAAGTACCTGGAAGTTTGGATACTTTTAAGGGAACGCCTTCATCGTCGCTGATGATCAATACGCAATCCTTCACCGTTCCCGTACTAGGAACACGGGAACATCCAGGAAATGATGTTGCATTGGGACTTGTTGCATCTCCTATTGCAAAAAATGAAAACCATTATCAAATGCCTCCAAGAAATAATACTTCAAGGGAAATAAATTGGTGCAGAGCACCCATGGCACAAACACAATCAAGGGATCTACATCGTAAACACATAACACTTAAACACATAACAAAAGAGAGAAAAAGAGGGATTTGTGTACCAGTAGATGGTGCAACAGTTGGTGCATTTAGGCTGTGTGTTGTTGACATGGCAGTCGGCAAGACATTTGTGGCTGTCCTGGATGGAGGCGGCGTTGTCATATCATCATGGAAAGGAGCTGAAGAATAAAATTGTTAGAGCATGCATAAATATAGAACGCGTGGACTAGCATGGACAAGATTGTTAGAGCATTAAAAAAAAAGATTGTTCGAGCATGTATTGTCAATGATTATGATCATTCCTATATATATTCAGTGGAAAACACAAGTGGGGAATGGAACATGTGATCTACCTGAACCACTTGCAATACCGGCCTCATCATGGGAATGGGGTTCAAAATTACGCAAATAACTCTGTAAAGACAATGCATCCATATTTTAATTAATGTCATAAAAGATCATAACATAAAAACCATTATTGAACTCTTGTAATAATTAAAAATTTCATTAATACTTACTTTAAAGTTTTCAGAAGTGCGCAACAACTCAGCTGCCCTGTCTTTTATTTCCTGAGTCTGAGGATGTATGGATACCAAACGTAGAAGTTCTTTCCCAATTTTCTTTAGCAGCTTTTTAATGGAACCGATCGGGTCATCGGTCTCTGCTAAATCAATAAAAAAACGGTCCACAAGGGGGGACTCCTGAGGGACTGTAGGTTGCTTTCCCTCTCTTCGACCACCGGCCCTCTGTGACAACAATAGTATTAGTATTATCAAAATTACTCCAAAATAATGAAGAAAATAACATTAAAAAAAATAACATTTTGCTTCTATCTAGTTTGCACAATTACAATGAATTTTACCTGCTCATGTGTAGATGAGCTAGGAATATCGTCACCATCACCTTCGGGCAGTCGCTCCATATTGTGCCCCTGTGTCAAAGATCAAGTATAAAAATGTTAGCCAAAAATTTAATAACTAAATGGTATGTTGGAGTCATTGATTAGAAGTTGGTTTAATAGTATGTACCACCCCCATGATAGTAGCCTCATTTGTATCTATGCGGTTCAAATTGTAATCAATAAGCAGCTCTTCCCCTGCACGTATTGATTTTATCGCACAGATGAATACACGATTTCCCTCGCGCGCCTCAAATATGCAATTGGGTTGCTTTATAGTTGACCCAGGTCGTGTACTATTTATAAAACCCGCAATATTCCCTGTTGCTTTTGGCCTTCCATCAATGTATATAGCCACACTTTTACTTTGATTATTGTCTTGCTGTTGTATATAATTTGCCGAGAGTGCATACCTACGCATACTTTTTTTATATTGAACAATATGCATCCAACTTTTGTAATCGTAACATGGTCCAACATACTCCATCAATTCAGAAACTTTGTTGTAAGACACCTTTATGCCATCCATAGAAAATAGGCCCAAACCATGTAATGATGATGGTGCTATGCGATATATCCTCTCATTAACACAAAAATCAATGTTTATTGGAGGAAGTTCCTTGGGTACCCAATGTTTCTGTAGATGTTGGTACCTCAAGGGCACCTCGATGTCGCCTTTCGTCTCATCATCATAAGAACATGACCCCCCTTGAGCAAGGAAAAATTTCATGTGTTTATTGAATTTCCTTCTAGTCCTTTGACCTCTAGTTAATCTCCCTATTCTAGATAAACTGCATGTCTCACTTTCCTCTTCTATTCCTATATTTCCCTCACTCGAGGAAGACACTTCTGACAAATACCTATTTGCTGGTACCTGCAAATGGGAGAGATCTTAGAAGACATCAATCTTACTATTGATAAGTGTATTAAATAGACTTTCTATAAGGTGTATTGACTTATACCTGTCGATCCATGAGACTGTGCGGGATGCTCTTGAAAGGGGTTCAATTTCCTGCAAATGTAATTCAATTATCGTGAGCATAATCACATCATAATCATAATCACATCCATCATAAGCATCACATAAAAATTAAAAACATTAAAACGTACACATTATAACACTTATAGCTTTTAAATAGATAATGAATAAACTATGTAACCATTTAAGACAAATATATTTCTATCAAGAAATGAATATTAAATACATTAAGGATTGATGGCATACCTTTAAATTTCATCATCATCATCCTCATCATCATCATCATCATCATCATCATCATCCTCATCATCGTCATCATCATCATCGTCCTCGTCCTCGTCGTCGTTGTCGTCATCATCAACATCATCATCATCAACATCAACATCATCTTCATCATCATCATCAGTAGCAGCATCATCTTCTTCTTCTTCTTCATGAAAATTTGTCTCAGGAACATCATCCAATAATTGTCGATCGTGATCATCATCTACATCATCTTCTACTTCTTCGGTATCTTCTTCTTCCATCGCATTATACTTTATCGGCCTTCCTCTCGGTTCATGTCTAACAACAAATGACCAACCCGGTTTATGTGAAACCTCTGAGTAAAATACCTGTTCACATTGGCTTGGAAGAACATAGGGCTCATCCCTAACTGGCTCAAATGACCTTGTATTAACCATTGTAAATCCATTATCATGTTCAATAACAGTTCTATTAGGATCATTTGGATTAAGTCGTAGCCTGTACCATTTGACAACGAAGAGTACTAATTTGAAGGAACTAAAGTCGCACTCAAATATATCATCCAAAATGCCATAGTATTGATTTTTAGACTCTTGAGGATCTAAGTCATTTCTAGATGAAATATTAGTCACTTGAAAGACTGCAGTTATTCCAGAATCACAAGTTTTCTTCGTGTCATCCAACACTTTGACGCAAAATTTTTGACCATTACAGAACATACCCTTGTGGTGTTTAACCTGCAATAATATGTGAAACATGTCAAAATTATTATATCGTGAGTTGATAAACATACGGGTGATTAATAATTTTGTACGTACCTGGAAATCTCTTAAACCATATGCTAAATCTATTTCCCTTTGTGTAACATTAGAATCTCCATTACGATGAGCTTCTTTAACCAATGAAGATACACCTTCCCATGTTAATGTGTGACCAGAATGTTGACATCGTTCAATCCATACCGTCATCCAATCAAGATTGTTTGCAATATACAAATGTAGTGCATCCCACTCTCGAGCAACTGTACAAAAAAAAAATAGACGACTTACAACCGATTTATTTTGAAGATTAACAAATAATTTATTACAATAACATCTTATAATTTATTACCTGTCACTTTCCTCAATCTACCTTTCCCCATCAAGTACTCCCCTTTGAATTTTTTAAAAGGGTCGAGATCCCAAATGCGATCTACATGGATATTTGAAGCAAACTTAGGAAGATATTCAGTAATGTACACCATAGTCTGGTATACCATGTATCCCTCTACCATAGAACCCTCAGGATGTGCTCTTTGTCGAACCAAAGCCTTCAAAGATTTCAAGTGCCTCTCAACCATCCACATTGACCTAGTGTGTGCAGGTCCACACAATTCAATCTCCTCAACTTGGTGTATGAGGTAGTGTTCTTGTGCATTGAAAAAAGTTGGAGGTAGACACTTTTGCATTTCACACAATAAATGAGGAATTCTTCTCTTCCAATAGTTTATATCTTCTTTATGGATTTCTTTAGATGACAACCACCTACATTAAGAGATTCAAGTCACAAAAAATATATAAATACGAGACTTTACAAAATAATATACAATAGATTACATAGCAAGAAAAACAAATCGCGAATATAATAAATATATACAACAAATTGAACAGATATTACTGCTTACCTCATGTATTTTCCAAGATCATATATCACTTGTTTGATGTTATTGTTGAAGTGCTCTGGGAGAGATAGAGGTAGCACGTATTGCAGTAATTATAAACCAATCATTTCATTATTTTCTAACATAACATAATGAATAGTACACGTAGTTTATGAATATATTGTAAATACAGAAGAACATAACTTACCTTGATGAAAGTATGCCAATCATGCGTTTTGAGCCTTGGCCCAAATTCACTTTTCTTTGATATGAGATTGCTTATGTTCCCAGCAAATCCTGTGGGAAATCGAATTTTTCGTATGACTTCTTTTATGGCATCACTTTGCTGCTCCGTTAATAACCAAGGAAGGGCACTTATATTAATCTGATCTCTATTGCTATTTGAGTGAATGAAATTCTTCAGTGCATGATTGGATTCATGAATGTCATTACAAATTTTGACAATTTTTTCTTTGTCACGCCTTCCATCCAGTATTTTCCACAATGTCTCTGTTATATTCTTTCCAACATGCATAATATCAAACAAATGCAAAATTTGTAGGTCCTCGTAGTAGGGCAACCTACTAAATTGTCTGGGATAGCTTTTTAGTCCCTTTGGAAGGTTGTCAGTAGTGCCTTGACGACCTTCACGATCATCAATTACATAATTAGTAAACAAAAATCACAATAGAAATATATAAATTACAAACATAAACCATTAAGTGGAACGACATTACCTCGACGATTAATTCTATTATATTCCAACTTCCATAGGCGAGGTGTCATTCTTCGTGGCTTTGATGTAGTCTCTTCTTTCCCATTGAAAAGATGTTTTTCCATACTTCGATACTTATGATTCCTGTGGAGGAAGTGTCTGTACTCATCAAACACATGCTTTCCTAAACTTTTTGAATGACGAGATTTCATCTTTGGACCACAAACTGGACATGCAAATTTTCCCTTTGTTTGAAGACCTACAAGATAATGATATAATTGGATTATTAAATATGTTGATTTTTATAATTAGAATTATCATGTGCAACTTGAATTCACTATAACATACCACAAAAATGTGTTAGCCCTGGGGCATCATGTATTGTCCATACAAGTATTGCATGGAATTGAAATTGTCTTTGTCCTATTGGTCTAGACACGTCATACATAGTGACACCGTTCCATAACTCCACCAACTCATCAATAAGAGGCTCAATATATACATTCATATCTTTAACTTGATATTTACCTACTTGAATGAACAGTAACATTACATAATTATTGTGACCATTTTACTGTAAGATTTGTAAGTACATGTAAATTAATAACTATCAAATGATAAAATACCTGGAACAATCATTGCCAACATAATGTGCTCCCTCTTTATTGACATCCACGGAGGAATGTTATTGTTGATAACAAAAACAGGCCACACCGAGCAAACAGATCTCATCTCTCCAAATGGATTGACACCATCCGCTGCCAATGAAAGCCTGAGATTACGAGGTTCTTCTTTGAAGTGTTGCCACTTTTCCTCTATGTGCATAAATGTCGAACCATCCGCAGGGATTCGAATAATGTCATCTCGACTTCTATTGCGTGCATGGTAATCCATAAATTGTGCCAAGCTAGTACACCTGAATAATTGTCGCATCCGTGGAATAATGGGGATGTAACGAAGAACCTTGTGAGGCACCTTTTTTGTTATTCGATCTGTTTGATATCTACTCGTATGACATACAGGGCATTGTGTTGCAAATTCATGTTCTTTATAATATATAATATGATCATTGGGACAAGCATGTATTGCTTGATACTCCATTCCAATATCTTTCATAATAGCAGATAATTCTCGATATGAGCGAGGTAGAATATTTGATGGTGGTAACAAAAACTCGCCTATCAATCTACAGCAAAAAATATAAGTTGTTAATATAAACAATATTAGTGGTACATTATTCACCCTTTGTTAACTATAAAGACATATATGACATACCTTAACATACGTGACATTGTTATGTTGGATAAACCATTCATAACCTTCAAGTTCAACAACAACAATACAGTAGAGAGAAGAGTTGTTTGGGAGTCTTTGTATAGGGGCTCGTATGCCTTCTCAAGTAGAGGTACATCAAGGCTATCATCATCATCATGATCAGATCCGCTTGGACTAAATGTGTCATGGATCAATGTATTTATACCATCATCTTCAATTGTGTTTTCTGGTGCATGATCGTCATCTTCCATGGGATCATTATCTTCACCTTGGATATTCGCACCCCCATGTTCCTCCATATCATGTACTTCCCTGGGGAGATCAACCTATATAAAATTGATTAACATAAATAAACCATGATCTTCAACTCATCATCAAGTGATTTCATATGTATATAAATTGTTAAAATGATATAATGAACAACTTACCAGTGGATGATAGTCATGCCCCCCTTCAATGTGACCATTCTCCCTACAATGTCTCTTAACTGTTTTGATTAGCAATCTTCTACGGTTTAAGCCCTTACAAATTTTGCAGGGACAATAACATTTTCCATCACCGTTTCTTTTCAAGTTAGACCACAATCTAGCGATTGTCTCCCTATTTTGTTCTTCACTTATATTATCTGACATGATCGTTCTTCGCAGGAAGCAAAAATTGGGCTATGAAAACTTCGGTCTACAACTTTCAGTGACTAAGCAAAATTGTCAAAAGTACACAAAACATATAAGCTACAAGGCCTTCTTGCTTAGCTCTAGAAGCTCTCTAGCAATCAAAACATATAAGCTACAAGGCCTAACAGCAATTTCAAAACATATAAGCTACAAGGCAAGACATATTACATGACATGGCAAAAGGATTAAAATATACATTAGATTAAAAAATATACAATTTTCAAACCTGAGCGCGCGGCTATAACTCGTGCAATGGTCTTCTTGCTTAGCTTTAGAAGCTCTCCAGCAGTCAAAACATATAAGCTACAAGGCCTAATAGCAATTTCAAAACAAGGGTCATCAAAAGAACCAAAAACAATGTGTGCAAACAATACCTTGTGAAGTGTTATAGACAATTAGAAGATGCTACTATGTGCTAGGGAACTTCTTAGAACTGTTGGTATATTCTTACAACTTGTTACACCTGGGATATTCTTCTCTGTAGATGCTACTGTGTGCCATGGTCCAAACAGGCCCATAAATGTGGTTGAATAGCAATACATTCAAGTGGCTTACACAAGGGACAGTCACTGTGAGATATCCTCATGTGTGACTGTCCTTGTCACAAATGAGGACATCTCACAGTGACTGTCCCTTGTGTAATTGCCACTTGAATGAGGTCAGTCACTGTAAAGACAACATGATAATGTACACATACAATGAGTGTACATTATCATGTTGTCTTTATAGTGGCTGCCCTCATGTTGTATATTCTTCTCTGTAGATGCTACTACGTGCTAGGGAACTTCTTAGAACTGTTGGTATATTCTTACAACTTGTTACACCTGGGATATTCTTCTATGTAGATGCTACTGTGTGTCATGGTCCAAACGGGCCCATAAATGTGGTTGAATAGCAATACATTCAAGTGGCAATTACACAAGGGACAGTCACTGTGAGATGTCCTCATGTGTGACTGTCCTTGTCACAAATGAGGACATCTCACAGTGACTGTCCCTTGTGTAATTAAGTATTGTGGGGAAGCATTCTAAATAACCAAAGCCGCTAACAATAAATTCAACACAGATATGTCCTCATTTCTGGGTATTTTAGCTCTCTAACAGCCGAATACCAGATTAAATAATAATGACAAAAGAAAAATAAACCCAACGTACTCAGAAATTGTAGCTGTGATTTTGCAGAGGGAATCTCTCTCGGCGCTGTTGAAAACACAAATGACAACCCGCTTGATTTCGCGGAGGGAATCTCTCTCGGTGCTGTTCAAAACACAAATGACAACCCGCTTTGTTCAAAACACAAATGATAACCCGCTTGATTTCGCGGAGGGAATCTCTCTCGGCGCTGTTGAAAACACAAATGACAACGTTCCTTTTTTTTTTTGCACTTATATCCCGACCAACATAAGGTCCATTTGTAATACAACATGATAATGTACACTTACAGTGAGTGTACATTATCATGTTGTCCTTAGAGTGACTATCCTCATTTGTTGAAGAAGAAAAGCATTAATGTGGCTGAATAGCAATACATTCAAGTGGCAATTACACAAGGGACAGTCACTATGAGATGTCCTCATTTGTGACTGTCCTTACAGTGAGTGTACATTATCATGGTGTCTTTAGAGTGACTATCCTCATTTGTTGAAGAAGAAAAGCATTAATGTGGTTGAATAGCAATACATTCAAGTGGCAATTACACAAGGGACAATCACTGTGAGATGTCCTCATGTGTGACTGTCCTTGTCACAAATGAGGACATCTCACAATGACTGTCCCTTGTGTAATTCAAGTGGCAATTACACAAGGGACAGTCACTGTGAGATGTCCTCATTTGTGACTGTCCTTACAATGAGTGTACATTATCATGTTGTCTTTAGAGTGACTGTCCTCATTTGTTGAAGAAGAAAAGCATTAATGTGGTTCAATAGCAATACATTCAAGTGGCAATTACACAAGGGACAATGTCATGAGCCGTGACATATTGAACTTAGTATAATAATAAAATGATTAGATGATATATAATAATCTATTATTAACGGTATATAACAATAATATATAATTATTATCAAAAGATAATAATAATATATAGTTAGCATAATAAGTAATATGTTAATTAAATAATATTAAAATATTAATAAATAATATAATTATGATTATAATTATAATATAAATTAATAATAAATAATTATTAATAAATTATATATATTATATTATAATAATATATTAAGTAATAATATTAAATCAATTATTGATATAATAATTTTAATATATAAATAATATTAATAAACCTCTCAATATAAAACAATATGTTATCACTATAATAATATTTATTATAATATTATTAATATTACTAACATCATTAATTATAATATTTAATAATAACAATAACATTAATAATAATAATAATAATAATAACGTTTAAAGCAATATCGAATATCTGTAATCGATATACATCTACATTAAACATCTGCATTATCTATCACGATGAGGAATGAAGAAGTGATACAACAATCACTAGTCATTACACATCGATACCATGAGAGGATGATTAATGAACCAAATACTATGAAGTCAAGATCAACATGATATGAATAAGGGATAGGTCGCTATGGGTTTCAGAAGATGTATTGATAAGCAAGAAGGATAACCATTCATATATTATAAATAATCATTAATTGCACAAGTTTAGACAATGACATATCCGATAAAGCAATATCAAACATGAAGACCCGCTAGCAAATATGCACCATCACTTCCTATGTTATCATGACAATAACATAAACTAGATTGAATTCTACTATCTATATCAATAGACACCACATAGGAGGATATCGACTAAAGGATTGAAAGATTATCGATTGTCTGAGATAAACCACATCTTGTAGAAACACAAAAGCATCAGTGATTATATCACAAGCTATTGATGAATGAGGCATCAGTCATGGATAATAAGTACAATGTATCCTTAAGTATTAACAGGAATGGAAGTCAATTTGAAGATCAAACTCCATTACCAGCAATCAACCAATAAATGGACAATTATCAGAAAATGATATCGACTTATATCAGAGTAGAAAGATTGGATATCATCATAACAATATGGGATAAGGCAAGAGTTAATATCGATTGACTAAATACTAATGATAGTTAGACCAAACTAATACAAACACAATGGATGTTAACTACTGGTTGCACTACCAATTAGGGAAGATTACCTTCATAAAAAGATTTGATATTGAGTCAATCTGGGAGTTATCTATGATCAGAAAATAATGAAATAATATTATGTGAACTGTCGGATTATGGAAAGGTGTGCTTAACAAAGGGACATGGAGGAAGAAACAAGACACGTCTCATTCATAGCATCTCTTCATTTGTTAAAGACAATATAAGAATGCATTCTCGTCAGTCACTCAAGGCATCATTAGAACTTTATTTACTTATCCATATTTGGATATACTCAATAGAGCATCTGCCTTTGGCAGTTTGGTTTCAAGTTTATCATTGCAGATCAGAGACAACACCATGATTGCACAGATAGAAAGGATAGTCAGAAACAGCATCAATATTTGAAGTTGCAAGCATATAATTCAGAATCTGAAATAGCAACATATCACTCATAGCGATATTACACATTTGCATAATTACATCATCATATCAGACACAGCAAATACATTGCTGTAAGCAATACTTATTGATTGTATATCGATATTGTTTATATCAGACATACCATCATTATACTATCACTATAAGTGATAGGAAACATCATATTCATAGCATATTTCATATCATTATATCCGACAGTGCTATTAAACATATTGGTATCAATATCATCTTGCACACATATTGTGATTGAATCTGAAATAGCGGTTGATATCTTAAGTAACCTCCATTACTTAGTTTAATTGTAAGTATCTGATAGAGTAAGTCTGAGAAGTGGAGTAATTGTTCCTGTTTTCCAAGTTAGCCAAAAAGGGGACATTACAGACAATCACGGTGAGATGTCCTCATGTGTGACTGTCCTTGTCACAAATGAGCACATCTCACAATGACTATCCCTTGTGTAATTCAAGCGGCAATTACACAAGGGACAGTCACTGTGACATGTCCTCATTTGTGACTGTCCTTACAGTGAGTGTACATTATCATGTTGTCTTTAGAGTGACTGTCCTCATTTGTTGAAGAAGAAAAGCATTAATGTGGTTCAATAGCAATACATTCAAGTGACAATTACACAAGGGACAATCACTGTGAGATGTCCTCATGTGTGACTATCCTTGTCACAAATGAGGACATCTCACAATGACTGTCCCTTATGTAATTCAAGCGGAAATTACACAAGGGACAGTCACTGTGAGATGTCCTCATTTGTGACTGTCCTTACAGTGAGTGTACATTGTTGTCTTTAGAGTGACTGTCCTCATTTGTTGAAGAAGAAAAGCATTAATGTGGTTAAATAGCAATACATTCAAGTGGCAATTACACAAGGGACAATCACTGTGAGATGTCCTCATGTGTGACTGTCCTTGTCACAAATGAGGACATCTCACAATGACTGTCCCTTGTGTAATTCAAGCAGCAATTACACAAGGGACAGTCACTGTGAGATGTCCTCATTTGTGACTATCCTTACAGTGAGTGTACATTATCATGTTGTCTTTAGAGTGACTGTCCTCATTTGTTGAAGAAGAAAAGCATTAATGTGGTTCAATAGCAATACATTCAAGCGGCAATTACACAAGGGACAGTCACTGTGAGATGTCCTCATTTGTGACTGTCCTTACAGTGAGTGTACATTATCATGTTGTCTTTAGAGTGACTGTCCTCATTTGTTGAAGAAGAAAAGCATTAATGTGGTTCAATAGCAATACATTCAAGTGGCAATTACACAAGGGACAATCGATCACTGTGAGATGTCCTCATGTGTGACCTTTGTGAAGGCAAGTGCCAATTTGTACCCAAGTTACCAATATTGTGGCAAAAGTGGGAATGAAGCATTTAGGGGTCAAATTGGGCAAAGAAGTGTAGAATTGGCCTATGTGAGGTCTAAATAGCCTAACTAAGTCATGGTTAGGGTCTTATGGTGTTTGAACAATAAGTTTTGAACCAAAATCCCAAAGGTTGTAACAAGTTGTCAATGTTGTCATTCACAACATTGACAACATTTGTGCAAGGGAGCATTTTCGAGTAAGATGGTTATGTAACTATATGAAACCATTGAATTAGGCATCAGATCAACTATAAGAGGCCTCCATCGATCTGTGCAAAAGGTTGGGGGGAAAAACATTTGGAATTAAGAAGATTTGTAGAGTAACACGGTTTTAGTGAATTCTTGAGTTTTTTTGTTTCTTTGTTTTCAGTTGATTAATGGATTAGATAGCTCGCAGTGTCTATTGGAAAAGTTAGTACAAGTTGTTTTTTTATTCTGTGTTGTGTTTTTTTTGAGTTTTGAAGCATTCCAACTAGTTTGTTAATTCTTTTGTTAAGTACCCTATCATTGGTTTGAACCAGGCAGGTTGAACAAATGGAGTCTTAGCTCATCATTCCATTGTCAATTTTGTACGGGCTCTTGGAATGGGTGAGGAGACTCCATGTACTATATGTTTGGAAGGAGGGGCCCTGGGAAGCTCATTTTCTATGTTTGCAATGATGTCCTAGGTGAGTCAGTTGAGCACAGTTAGGGATGACAAATCATTACAAGAAGATTACAACAAGTTGAATGCATTGGTTGCTTCAACTAAAATCTCATGGAGAGGTAGACACACATCTAAAGAAGCCCCAAGTCAAATTAGAAGATTGGGTGAGTTTCTTTGGCTGCTAAGAAAACAAACTCTTAGTCAGACTGTCCAAGTTGTGTCAAAATACTTGTTTTCAGGCATGGCTGTAGCAGTTGGTGTACAAAAAATCTAGGAGGAGAAGACCTTAGATATCTTGGAGTTCTCAATAAAGGGCATCTGAATCCTAAGCCCTTTAGGTGGCTTAATATAAACAAAAAGGCTTGACAAAGGCCTAATTGCTAGCAGCCTATTTTTGGGTGCAATTGGCATGCATGGTTTGATGAACCGGATTGAAGTACTGATGAAAAGTATAGGTGAAGGAGTAATATTGAAACCAATAGAGGTCCTAGTGGCCAGCCTCTCCATGGAGTAAAGTTCTAGTTGAATGTGTTTCAATTTGTGAAGACAAGACTAGGAGTGTCCTAGTAGCTAGATTGGTATTGAGCAGAGTTCGTTGTATTTCTTGTTGGTGTGCACTAGTTGAAGGAGTGGGATCTTGGGTAGAGATACCTAAAGAGTGTAGGGATAGTTAAGTACCCTATCAAGTCAAAACATTGGCCTAAAGAGACCCTAGTGAAGGATAGGGAGTGAGCAAGACAAAGTGTTACATCAATTAACAAGATCATTTTTTGGTAATTGTGTACATTATCATGTTGTCTTTACAATGACTGTCCTCATTTGTTGAAGAAGAAAAGCATTAATGTGGTTCAATAGCAATACATTCAAGTGGAAATTACACAAGGGAATATCACTATGAGATGTCCTAAGTGTGACTGTCCTTGTCACAAATGAGGACATCTCACAGTGACTGTCCCTTGTGTAATTGCCACTTGAATGAGGACAGTCACTGTAAAGACAACATGATAATGTACACAAGTACCGTGAAGGTAGTCGCAAGTTAGGGCTGTTTCATTGCATACCCGAAATAATGAAGACATTACAGTCCACAAAATGTTTGTGCTTGAAAGATGAACAAATAAAATTAAACTTCTAAATAACCAAAGCCGCTAACAATAAATTCAACACAGATATGTCCTCATTTCTGGGTATTTTAGCTCTCTAACAGCTGAATACCAGATTACATAATAATGACAAAAGAAAAATAAACCCAACGTACTCAGAAATTGTAGCTGTGATTTCGCGGAGGGAATCTCTCTCGGCGCTGTTGAAAACACAAATGACAACGTTCTTGTTTTTTTTGCCCTTATATCCCGATGTGATTTCGCGGAGGGTTACGGTGCTGTTGAAAACACAAATGACAACGTTCCTTTTTTTTTTTGCCCTTATATCCCAACAACATTGCAATTGCAAGTTAGGGTTGTTTCACTGCATACCCGAAACAATGAAGACGTTACGGTCCACAAAACGTTTGTGCTTGAAAGATGAACAAATAAAATTAAACTTCTAAATAACCAAAGCCGCTAACAATAAATTCAACATAGATATGTCCTCATTTCTGGGTATTTTAGCTCTCTAACAGCTGAATACCAGATTACATAATAATGACAAAAGAAAAATAAACCCAACGTACTCAGAAATTGTAGCTGTGATTTCGCGGAGGGAATCTCTCTCGGCGCTGTTGAAAACACAAATGACAACGTTCTTGTTTTTTTTGCCCTTATATCCCGATGTGATTTCGCGGAGGGTTACGGCGCTGTTGAAAACACAAATGACAACGTTCTTATTTTGTTTGCCGTTATATCGTGATGTGATTTCGCGGAGGGTTACGGCGCTGTTCAAAACACACATGACAACGTTCCTTTTAAATTTTGCGCTTATATCCCGACAACGTCGCAATTGCGACAGTTACAAATGTATTATCGTCGCAAATTACGACGGTGTCGGGCTATATTTGAAAAAAAAAGAGCAAAACCACATGACATTTGCCTGCCGTCGCAAATGGCCGTCGCAATGTGACCCCAAATGTATTAGTGTATGATGATTCATAGGTGACACGGGTGATGTTTTTCCACCAATGCCACAAGGGAAGATTGTTGATATATTTAAGTTGTCATTGGTTAAATCAGAGGCAAACATTAGATCTACCGGAGCACCGATACATCACACTGGTACTCTTAAGTGTGCACCGGTAGACCAAACAAGTAAGCGGTCTACTTTGCTAAGTCATGCTTATACTGGTCTAAGTGTTTTCAATCGGTCTTATGAGACATACAAGGAAAGTATGACCAACCGGGTACAAGTTTATATACCGGTTGAGTGCATGATAATTCAAACCAGATTATGCAGAGTAGTCTCAGTTAAAACCGGATTATACAGAGCATTCACAGTTGAAACTAAAGTTAGCTTTTTAACTGGAGTTAGCTTTATTTCTTCTACGGGTGTTTCAAGGTAAACTCAAGATAATTTTGTAAACTTTTTCACATGCATGATTTATGGGTGAGTTTACATCTTGGTGGAACTATGAGAAGTATTTTTAATAAGATTAATGTCTTATAAATACAGGTCATAGGATATACAAGAAGTGTTGTTGAATATTCAGAGCAAAAGAGACATATCTTCTGAGGAGCTACAGTCACAAGAAGTGAAAGACAAAGAAAGGTTCAATAGCCGAGAAGAGGAAAGGGTAACAAGTATGATCTAATCAACCAGAAAGTGTCGTTATAGATCATTGCTTTAATATTGTGAAGCATACTCAAATCCCTTAATCGGGGTGAACCCTAATAGGTTCTTTGTATAAATCCCTTTACTAGGTAACATCATTATTGGTGTTGAAAGTCCTCTTACCAGGCGACTCCTAACAGGGTCAAGATCCTAACAGGTCTTCTACCAAATCCCTTTACCGGGTAGCACTCTTACTAGTGCTTTGTAAGCTCTTAACAGGGCACCTTTATTACTGCACTAGTAAAGTTGTGGGTTCTATCCCACCATGGTTTTCTCCTTCTAACCGAGGGTTTCCACATATATATGTCATGTTGACCTGTTTATTTCTATTTCTATTTACGAGTGTTGGTTATATTCTTTTATTCTGCAAGAATAAATTTATAAGGCTAAATTGGAATAGAAATTGTATTTACTGATTCACCCCCCCTCTCAGTAACTGGTTAGGATTACCAAACATCAGAAGGACCCTCTGCGGATCTAAAATAGACTGGTAAAAAAATCAATTTTGCACTTTCCTAGTCACCGTTTTAACTAGGCATGTGGGCGAGATAAGTATTCAACTTATCGTGATAAGTTGCTGATACATCAATGATAAGTTGGAACTTATCAGTGATAAGTTCCAACTTATAGGTCAGCGATATCTATACGTAGTTTATCGCTGGCTGAAACTTATCATGATAAGTCAGCTTATCGCCGATATATCGGCGGTATTTTAATCTATGATTCCTACAATGCCAACAACAGCCTTATAAAGGCCTCCGAGAAGTTTCCCGAAGGATTACAAATAGGCCTTCGGCCGACAAACTTTAATTATTGTTTTATTATTTGGGACCTTTATTAATTAAATCAATTAATTAAATAAGTCCTTATGATATTATTTAATTTTTAGGACCATTTAATTAATTAACCTAATTCATCAAATGAAAGGCCATCAACTCTAGGGTCCCAAATCAAACATGCAGGTGAGACGAGTGAATTTGCATCAAACATTTGTTGCACCACATGGTCATCAAACTTCCACTGCACCACTCTGATACAAACATTGTCATGCCCTTCACTAGGATCCCAATGGCACAAATCGATGAAATCTTTCATGCCATCATGTTCAACAATCTCTTATGGTATGGCCAGAGACACAAACATCGACGGTGACACAAACTTAGCCACTAACATGACCACAAGCACAGACACAGCGACAGACATGGATATAGCCATGGTGAGGGACACAAACACAAACACCATGACAATAGACACAACCTTGGTGGTGGACAGAGCTTCGGAAATGATGGTGGCAGACAAAACCTATGCTGCGGATAGAACCTTGGCAACGGATAGAGCCTCGATGATGAACAGAGCCTCAACAGTGATGATGATGTACAGAAATGAGGCAGGGATAGAACCTAGGTGACAAATAGAACCTCGATGGTAGAGAGAGCCTTGATGATGAGGGTGATAGACAGAACCTCGATGGTGGACACAACCTCGATGACGGACAAGGCCTCGATGATGGACAAGGCCTTGACGGCGAACATAGCCTTGACGACAGGCAATACCTCAGCAAACAAAACCTCGGCACACAGAGCTTTGATAGACAAAACCTCAGCGACAGACAGAGCCTCGACGGACAAAACCTCAGCAGAAAAAGCCTCGGTGGAGGACAGAGCCTTGATGGTGGGCATTACCTCAGCAGACAGAACCTCAACGATAGATAGAGCCTCGGCGGCAAGCAGAGCCTTGGCGGTGGATAGAGCCTCAGCAGATAGAGTCTTGGCGATGGACATAGCCTCTGCAACGGATACAACTTTTTGCACATAAGGAAGTGCTCCATACTCAACGAACTGAAGGCCTGGCTCATGAAACAGAGTAGTGGCAGAGCTTGTCACCTTGATCTATCCATGTTGTCTTAGCAAGATCCACGCAAGCAACCTCTTCATTTTTTAGGTGTTCTCCACATGTAGGTGTAGTAGCAAGATTTAGTAGATCCTCCTCATGTAATGCATCACCCTTATCATCTTCATCTACTTTCTCCCACTTGTGCAAATGAGATATTAGTTTTTCTTCACAATGCATTACTAACCAATCTACACGCTGTCATAGAAGGGACACATTCTAGATTACAAACAGCCCACAACATAGATATGATAGATTGGGATATTTCATCCATCTCTTCAACACACGAAATCATAAGGCTTTCCATAGTAGCTAAAACCTTAGTATCATGACACTCCTTGATTGTGACCAAGAAGTGATGAAACATATCATGGATCAAGTCTTGCAACTCTAGATCTAAGAGGAGGTTACTTACTTTGACATTTGCACAATTCTTTAATATTGTAGATCTTCTGCCAAAAGGATCACCACTGAAGTCATCAAAACTCTGAAAGTTGTCAACGATCAAATGAAATATCTCTATCATGGTGTTGTCATCATACGATACCCTAGGAGCTGAGATTCTCAAAATCTCAATGAGACATGTTGCAGCTACCAACTTCATTTCCTTGTCATGGTATCTTAATAGCTTGGGTTGACTTAAGGAATCCTTAATCGGAGAGAGGATCCTCTATATAAATCTTGAAGGTGATTGGTCCACCTTACACAAACATACGTCCAATAAATCTATTGGAAGATCAACACCCTTGTTGAGCTCTTTGCCAATCTTTTGTAGTGCCTTCAACCACCACTGACCATCATTGTTGGGTGCCATAGTGTGATCCAAATCCAAAAATCTCTCAATCATCCCAATAGGCTGGCAAGATCACCAACTCTGATACCACTGTAATGTACCAAAAGGGCTTGGTAGAAATAGATGCCCGAGAATATGTCCAAAGTCCCTCATTACAATTTCTTGAAGGCTTGGCATTGAAGAGTAGTCGTACAGCTTGAGACTTCGATGTTCCACAAGTGTTGTCTGCATGGGGTGATAGATGACCGTACAAGCCTGATTAAGGGTCATACGGTATTGTCCAAGATCATCATATAGTGTTAGTGGATAGGTCTGTAGGGATGAAGTGTGGCTTGAGTTGTACGACAACAGTGAATGAAAAGTTATCATATGGTGATTGTATTGTGCACCTGTGTATGTCGTATGGTAAAAAGGTTATCTCCACACAGTGATGCCTGAGATGGAATGTCCTACAGTCTAGTGCAAACTCCATCAATGCAGTTTGGATTGCCAACAAGGTGTAGGTATTCTCCATATGCGAATGTGAAATAATAAAGATTAATTGTATGGGAAACAAGGAGTGATATAAGTATTATGCCAAATGACTTGCATACGATGAAGAATTCAATAACATAGATCAGAAAATAGTAGAAGAAACACAAGATATAGAATTTTAGACTCCACAATGATAGCCTTCAGATTTTCCAAATAGATGGTCACCAAATACCGAGAACACTTGAAGTAAATTCAGATTTAGAATATATATTCAGATTATAAGAGCCTCCGACAAGATCCGAGCAAATACAGATCAGTTGCTGAGTGATGACGATCAACAAATTTGGCGCACAATGTGAAATATCAGGATGATATCTCCAACGACAGAATAGGGCGGTGCTGAACGGTAAAACTGCAACATGCAAAATAGGGAAGGTCTTCCACCTTCGAAACTTCGCACAACTTCCTTAGCCTTCAGCCTCCGAAAATATAAAGAAGAGTCAAATACAATCCATAATAATTCCTACAATGCCAACAATGACCTTATAAAGGCCTCCGAGAAGTTTCCCGAAGGATTACAAATAGGACTTCGGTCGAAAAACTTTAATTATTATTTTATTATTTGGGCCCTTTATTAATTAAATCAATTAATTAAATAAGTCCTTATGATATTATTTAATTTTTAGGACCATTTAATTAATTAACCTAATTAAAATATTTTTAAAAAATTGGGAATATTACACAATTCTCCCAAAAACCATGACTTGCAACTGAGAGTTGACTTGCATCTCTACATCGCCCGAATTCCTTACCTTGTCAATGCCAGAGACTTCAAAATTATTGCCAAACTAGAACTGAGCTAACAAACAACTACACTAATGAGCAAAAAGTGGGGGTCCTATGCATGGGTGTTCTATGACCACACCAACACAAACTAAAGTGTGAATTGACAGTATCCTCTCTTGAACAAAGACCCCTCGTACTAAGATTGCAAAGATTATAGAGGTGACTCTAAGGTTCTGACTGCGAATGTGAGACTTTGTGATGGATATGAGCTCATTTAGCTTGATGTATGTTGGTAATCCAAGGGGACTTACGTAATTTATTTTCAATATGACTTTGACACTTGTGGCATTTGGATCTATTCAAATTATTTGGCAAAGAATGTACTGAAATTAAATAAAATAAGGGTTGAGAAGTCCTATTCTAATCCTAAGAACTTGAAGGAAAACAATTTCTTAGGTGAGATCTACCACACTTTGCTTCGTCAAATCAACTACAAAAATGAGGTGCAATCTTCAAAGATTGAACAAGAAATTTTCAGCCACAAATGAACACCGTCATAAGAACAATGCACATTCAATGATAGAAGTTAAGCATACACATAAGAGACTCAGGCCAACCTTAAACTATGCATGGAAATCATCTAATTGGAAAAGGTATGAGAAAATGATTTCACCATAACAATATTATCAATCTCATTCATCTAACAACTTGAAAGTAAATCTAATCTATATGAGGAACAAGAAACCATGCAAGTTCCAAAACAATACAAGTAGTCACCAAACTTCAATGAGCACTCTTTTATTCTAGTAGCCTATAGCAACAATCTCCAAAGTTCACTCAATTACAAATGAGGGGGTGAGCCCCTTTATAGTTTCCAAATTATGAGTGACCCAGATTGAAACAAAATCAAGGGCCCAAATTTTGCCAACTCAACCTAATTAGGGTTTGGCCAAGGAAATTCTTTGTCATAAATGGTGGTGAGCCCACATTGACCAATAGGAAGATGGGTCACCCACTGCCAAGAGAGAGGGTCAAGTCAACACATAATGAGGCCAAATTCCCACTAAGCATTAAATGCCCTATCGCCCAGATAAGATTATGCTTGATTTCTTTCTTTGAATGTTGAGAATATGGACAATACTATTTCTAGCTCATCCATGCATACACTTGGTGCAATCTCATGTTTGAACTCCATAATAGCTATATCCTCACACCTGCCAAAGTTCTCCCATTCTAGCACTGACTCCTGAATCCTATACATAATGTTTGAGAATATAACAATATTTTGTAAGTCTTCTTCTGAGAAGTAATTCATGTTAAATAATTCTTCCAATTTTCTCTTTGGGACATCTTTTGTCATTTCTTCTTCAATCATCCTCTTTCTAAACAATGCTTTAATTGTATTGAAGATTCCTTCTTAGATGTCCCAATCATCTTCCTCATTCAGGTTGACTCCTCATTTGATTTGTCAAACAATTTCTTTCTTGTAACCACTATGCCATACCATCGAGCGAAATCATATGCTTCTCTCTTATCACTCTATCCATTAGTGCCTACATGGGAAGCTCCATCAAAGCTTCCAAGTGTGGGATGGTCTCATTCTAGTAAATGTGTGTATCTTCCCATGTTTGATCCACAAATTGTATCCTACCAAGGATAGCTAAATTCCTTCCATACACCTTATAGTCAAATCAATATTATGAACATTCTTCACAAATCCTTTTGCACCTCGGGCAATCTTCCATGTTTCTTTAGTGCCATCCACCGATTCCTTTGGAAAAGTCACGGGAGGAACAAATTCCTAATCTTCTTGTCTAACACAATCTACCAGACACTAGAAATATCTATACAAAGCCTTGTTCTCACTTTTCAATTTCTTGTATTTCTCCTCCATCTTCTTCATCTATTCCTTCAATGCCTGGGTGGAATCATCAGATTCCTCCATCACCTATGCTCTAGTTGCACACCCTATGTCAATTGTTGTTACATTGTACTCTTCTAGGGCAATTTTATCTTTGACCTTGTCAACCTTCGACACTACTACATGTATAGTTCTCGATCCTAACTCGTCCCTAGTTCCCTTGCCCTTCTTGGCTGGTTTGTTGATTTTTCTCAAAAATTCTTGTAACTCCAGTGCAGGATCAATCTTTTCTTCGGGCTCCTTTTGAATCCTTTCCTTCAGCCATTCTAGAGAAATTGAATGCTACTCATGCTCTTGTATTTTCTCCTATTTTGGTATTGTCTCTTCATGACACTCCTCTGGGATGAGAATCTTTGGCTGTACTACTTCTTCAGTTAACATTGTCTTGAGAGATTCTTGAAATTGGAGATCTATTTCTCCAAGAGGTCCTTGCTCTTCATTCCTTGGCTGGCTAACTACTTGGAAAGCACTGATATTTTGCCTATCATGCACCAATAGAGTGATTTGGTCTTGTGACCATCTTTTTCCATTTCTCATCCTTTCTCCTATAAAATAATCCAATTCCTATATATTTGATGAATTGGTGGGCAATGATTCTACCTTTGGCCTCTATCTTTTTTGTGGAGGTCGTTCACTTGGCTCATCTAACTTTTTCTTTGGCCACTCCTCCTAGATGATGCTTTTCCATTTCCCACACTCTTCCTTCTCTGGAGGATCTCCTTTTGTTCCAACTTCTCATGATTGCACAATTTACTATCTCGCAGCTCCAGATTTGTCATTGGGTCATAAGTCAAGGGAACATTCTTTGCCTTCAATTTGCTAGCTTGACATTCAATCCACCACCTTGTGAATTTTGCGACTCCCTGGATAGCATGTCAAGATCTATTTCTAGAGCAAAAGGAGTTGAATGAGTGACAAAAGAAGTGGGTTAGCAAAATTCAGGCATATGATTTTGACATTGAGTATATCAAGAGTAAGAAAAATATTGTTGCCAATGCACTATCTAGGAGGCCTACTATTTCTACAGTATGCTCTATGAGGGGGATTTCATTTGATTGGAAATCTCAACTTTTGGCTGAGTATTCCAAAAATCCTTTTGGATGAGAACTCATGGATGGTAAGATTCAGGATGATAGATGCAAGGTAATTGATGATATCTATTATAAGGATAGGATATATTTGGTGCCTGAGATGAGGGCCATTCATGACACTTCTTTAGCAAGACATCCTAGGTATTTCAAGATGTGCAGGAAGATTAGAGAGATATTCTCATGGAAGGGTTCTACAACATGTGCATGGGTGCTTGACTTGTCAATGAAACAAGTTAGCACATACTTTTGCAACAAGATTATTACAACCCTTATTGATCCCAAATCAGAAGTGGGGGAGTATTTCTATGGATTTCATTACCAGTCTTCCTAGAGTCCAAGGAAGAGATTGTATATTTTTAGTTGTTGATTCGTTGACAAAGTATACCACTTCTTTTCCATTACAGTTGATTACACAACATCTCAAGTAGTGGAATTGTTCTTTCGTGAGGTGTTTAGACTACATGGACTCCCTAAGACCATTGTAAGCAATCAAGATAGAAAATTTCTCAACATATATTGATGAGAGCTATTCAAATTATCTAGTACTAAGTTGGCTCCACACACTAGTTACCACCCCTAGATGAATAGACAAACTAAGATCATGAATAAATAGGTGGAAGGATATCTTCGTAATTATCTAGCAGTGTAGTAGAAGTCTTTGTTTAAGCAGTTATATTTAAGGGCACATTTCTACAATAATACTTATCATATGTCCATTAGCATGTCACCATTTTGAGCCTTATATAGTTATGATGCTTTGTCTTTCATAGACTTAGCCTTCGATGATAGAAAAACATCATGAGCTAGAGATTGGTTGCAAATTAATCAAGATATCCTTAGAGTCCTCAAGGATAACATATACTAAGCTCAAAAACAACAAAAAATGTACGCAGACCAACATAGGATAAAGAGGTCATTTGAGGCTCTTGTCATGGCTTTCTAGTGTCTTTAGCCATATAGAAAGAGTACTTTGAAGAGGAGTGGCAAAAAAAAGCTTAAGCCAAGGTTCTATGGTCATATAGAATTTTGAGAATTTGAGCATATGAACTAGAACTACCATGTGGTAGTAAATTTCATAATGTTTTTCATATGTCATGCCTTAAAAGGGCACTTCAGAAGCATGTTGTACCTTCTCTGGATTCACCTCCTTTGGATGAGGAGGAAATTTTGGTACTAGTTCCTGAAAAGATTATAAAGGTGAGAGAGAGGAGCTTAAGGAGTAGAGTAATCAAGGAGTATTTGGTGCATTGAAAGACCTTCCATTAGAGGATGGCACATGGGAGGGTTAAGATATTTTGTAACATCTAGCATTGTTAATGTTTTGTAGCTTTGGTCGGATAAAAGCAATTGATGAAATCAAATGCCTAAGTGGCCTATCGGCCTTGAGCATTTGATATCTATCCTCTCTATATTATTATTGTTATGAGAATTGTTAAATATTATATATATGATTAATAATCATTAGATTGTTATATATATAATATATATGTATATATCTAATGTGATATGTCATATACTTATATATATATATATATATATAATTTATATTACTAATGTTATTTATCTAATAATTATTCATCATATACAATAATAATAATAATAATAATAATAACTTATGTCAATATTGAGTATCGACCAAATGTCTTATTGTTGTATCAATTTCGATAATATAAGTATCAATTATGAGTAATCAATATAAATTATGTGCATTATCATTAACGTTGACTTGTTGTCAACAATGGTATCGACTTAACCGTGTTTGCCGATATTAATATCGATTTTGTGTAATGTCCCCATTTTGAGTGAGGATTGGAGTTAGTGATTTTAGCCTATCATTGGGTCCTTGTAGGCTAATTCTAGTGATTAGAGGACCCTGTTGTGGGTTTTGGCCCCGTTTTGAGGGACTTACTATTTATAGTAAGTCATCATATGGTTCTACTGAGCTCAGATGATTTAGAGGAGTTATATGATGATTTTAGATTTTGTTTCCGACTTCCGATTTGGACTCCAAGATTCTTGGAGGGAGTGTCTATTTTTAGTAAGTCACCCTGTCAAGTTTATTCATCATCTTTCATCATCGGGATCACACTTGTGCTGTCAGATTTTGATTTTGATGCTTCTTCAGTCATTTTCACAAGATGGGTGAATTTTGTTTATTATTTAATTAAAACGGCCAAGGTTTCCATTTTTATTGGGAATCTATTTTGGGCATCTTAATGTTATAGCTCATTGGAATCGGGTTGAGAAGTTTTAAATCTTGAGCTCATAAAACAGGGACCCTTTGTGTCAGAATATGGTTATTTTAATGAAAGGGTCATTTTCGGCATTAAAGTGAAGGGAAATATAATAGTTTATTATATTTCAAGTGTGCAACCATAAAGCAAGTGGCTTTTAAGTGAAAAGTGTCATTGAGAAGCTATGGAAAATATTATATATACAGCCTTATAAGAATTTGAACCTCATTCTTGACTTACGCATCTTTTATGAAATTTTGGAAGTGGAGAAGTTTGGCTAGGGTTTGAGGACTGATTCCTCTCTGCTACAATTTGAATCATCATTTGTTGATGGTGAATTTTGCTAATAGATACTAGACATTCAATTCTGATTCTATGAATGTAAATTTGGTGTTGTTGTATACCAAATTGAGGGAAAGTGTTTAACTATTTTTTATTTTGAGATATTCATCTGCTGGTTCGATTTAATTCTGAGGCTACCTATTAAGTGGAAGACTGTTGTAAATTCTCGTGACTACAATCAACATTTGAAAGCCACAATATTTATCTGATGGCTGTGAATTGATTAAGGGAGCTGTGTTTTTCTTTCTAGTAGCCTGCGTGACTTCCTTGGAAGCCTGTGTGTCCTTCTAAGCAGCCTGTGCATCATCATTGAGAGGCTACGTTTCTTCCTGGTAGCCCATGCACTTGTCTTGGGAGGCTTTGTTTAGTTCTGACAGCCTGCGTGCATTCCTAAAGGGCTACGTTTCATCTGCAACTGGTTATATTTTTCTAAAAAGGTGCTCATTTACCATTGTTTATTGTTATGTTGCATGACAATTGAAAATTAGAACAAATTTGATGAATGTGATCATTTTCGCTGAAGTGTTGGAAATTGAAATAAATTGTTATTCTATATTATTCAATTCTGGAAAATTTCTATAAGTTAATTATTGTTAAAAAAATAAAACATTGCAAGCAAATTCAGAAATAAATAATATCTACAGCTAAGCGTCGAACAAGCTCTTTACACTTTGTTGTGACCGTAATTTGTTGATATGAATATCAACTATGATATCAATCTATTTTCATATGTAATTAAGCAGCGATCGGTATTAAGGTTAAGTCGTTGAAAGATTTTTAATGGGACATGTCTCACGTAGAGACATGTTCACATAGAGACATGTCTCTATAGGAGACATGTTTCCTCATTAACATGTATATTTTGATTGGCAATGTAACTAGGAAAACATAGAAATCGATAAGTGCCATTACAAGTTATAGCGGTGATAAATATATATATCATACCTTCTCATATATAAGCAAGAGACTATACTTGAACATTGTTCTCTCATATAGATCTGCATCCTCAGAGAAGTATTCACATTAGATTTAAAAGAGACAGAAGTATAAATCTAATCAAAAGCTATTCTAGTTTCATCATTAGAAATTGGGCTCATCATATATCTAGGAAATAAGAAATAAAATTAAAATTCCTCTATCCTAAATCTGATCACAATTTAACATGGCATCAGAGCCAAGTTAAGAAAGATCTGATCAGATAATTTAGAGAGGAAAACTAACCACCATTAAATTTCTATAAAACTTATAATTAAGAAAGATGATGAATGGAGTTAGATTCGAAGATAGAACTGAAGGAACTTCAAACTTCATTTCATGGAAATTTAAAATAATGATGGCACTAAGAGAATATGAATTGAACACATTTGTGGAGAAGGCTGTACCTATACCCTCAAAGCAAAGCTTGGGAGAAATAATCAAGACTCAAAAGAAAGAATTGACTATACCAAGAAATAGTAGATTGTAGTTTGGTTCACAACATCTTTGGAGGATTTATCCCTTGCATACCACACAATATTCTGATTACGACAACAGTAGAACTAGCGACATCATTAGAAGCGGTGACATCATCATTGATGTTGAGCAAAGATCATCACATTCAGATCGCATATACTATAGGGCGGAAATCTCTAAGATGAGAAGGCTATGACGCTCAGAGACATTTGCAATACCTACAACAATATATCCATATGGCATTCGAATCTTACCAGTGAGATATACATTTGGAAGTGGGATTGTGGAACACATCTAATAGATATATACATGAGTCGTATATTGTGGCTCTATCCCTCAGAGATCGTAGGCATATGTTAGGCTCATTCATCAACGATCATAGCATACATTATGGTTCCTTTATCATCAATATCTTGGAATTGATTACAACCAAAATTAAATGGGGGAGAAACCTAGCGAATACTATATAACCAACAATGAACTATATATAACTGGCACTACCAAGAAGGAAGACCATACTGTAAACAACAATGAAATAGTCTCTATTCATGCCTAATAAAGGGCAGCAAATCTGTATAGACATGAGTCGGTCAAAAGGACCATGGACTGATATATTTAGAAATACATATATGCCTGACATCAATTTGGAGTTACGGATTAAACCATGAATGCGGCAACCTTATTCTTAGGGATCTTTGTGATGCTTTGGTGTCGAGCTCTTGGAAGTTGCATTGTGAAGAAAGCCTCTTATATTTATAAAGAATGGAAAATCGATGCCATGTGCTAAATGCAGATTTCTAGTGTGCAGCAATCTGAAGCATCCTGCTCTCAATGGACAAACCTTTGACCATGTTGATAGTGAAGGCTGGTCGTGAGAAGCCCTTCAGATATGGATGTGTTGAATGTCACCCGTGTGATTGAGTAGCAGGTGGTCATCTCCATTAGTTGGAGGATGCCAGTGTAAAGCCTGTATACTGACGAGGTGGTATAATCATGGGTGCTCAACAATGGAAAACAACACTGTGACTATGACTGCTATGCTTCAAACATTGTGGAAGTTATTTTATCAGACAGTCATTTTTGTTGGAAGTATTCTAAGAGGGAATGTTCGATTCATGCATCTAGGCACTATTGTAAATAAAACACTGCTAAAGTACATTGAGTTAAAAAGGTTAAAGATGTTTTCGGCTTCTCCTTTGATAAAGTTGTAGATAATAACTCTACTATATCTTTTATCATTGAAATAGCAATGATGTTGATGAGTGCATGAAAGAATTTGATCCAAGCATGCCTGCAGAGAAAGAAATGACAACTCCGATGAGTGCCTGAAAGAATTTGATCCAAGCATGCCTGCAGAGAAAGAAATGACAACTCCCAACTCATGTTGTCATAAGGCCTACATAGATAATGACTTTCAGATTGATGCCTGATGAAAGTAGAAGTATTTGTTCACCTTCGTGAATCCTCTTTGTCTATGGTGAGTTTGTTGTGGCTGCTTGTGTGGAAGCAGGCATGAACATTATAGATGGGTCTAAATTCTTGGAACATAGTGAAGAGCCACTATCTGAGTCTCATAATATGAATTCCCATCTTGTTCTAGAGTTTTATGAGAAAATTGTGATGAATAAAAGAAGACCCCATCATCTTTGGAAGATTATCATTGAATGAGCTTGTCAACATTATGATACAATTCATCGATGCCCCATTAGATGAATTGCTTGCAAGATGATACAAGTCTCTATTATTTAGGATCGTAGACACTAAAGGACTATGCAAAACTTGTGATATTTCAAATGATGGAGATATCTCTATAGAAGGAAAATTTAAGTATGCATCAGAAAGGATGTTGATTTGCATTTGCACCTAAATAATGAGATAAGTATTTTTATTATCTTTTGAGTATTACATTTATTTGCTTATTGTAGTCACTCTCTTATATGTATTCATGTATGTACTATAAGAGCTATTTGCCTTGATCTTTTCCTTTGTCTCTGAGGATGTTCTTGCAGGAAAAGAAGAATGGTGCATTAGGTATGCTATCGAGGCATTGTGCAAGACTCGATCTTATGACAGTAGCTCCAAAGTGGATTTGAATCTAGGATTTTTTGTCATATGTTGATCATGCTAGATGATATGAGTCTGTTGGAGAAAGATATCTTCTATGATTGGGATTGTGTAAGAAGGGTATCCTTCTGTGAAAAAAGGAAGCAGCTGGAGGATCTGATTCATTTGATATTCCCGGATAGATGGATACTTGCAGCCATGGGACTAAGTTGATGGCTAAAACATTTTGAAGAAGAGGAAATAGAATTCAGAGGGAGTCTGACAAACCTACAAAAGCAACCTTGGATGAGAAGGTCAAGAGGTTGATATCAAATTCAGAGGGAGTCTAACATTTCATTAGAGGCCACCTTGGATGAGGAGGTCAGGAGGTTGATGCAAGATCTTGAGCTATAGAGGGAGCCACATCATCATGTAGATCTACTTAATGCATTCTTCTCTCTAAGGGAGAAGTTTGAGGTGCAAGCCCTTGTTAAAGCATTTTTCTCTTTGAAGAGAAACTTGAGGTGTAAGCCCTTATCACCACCCTCTGATATGGTTCATGGTGGAGGTCATCTATGTAACTCCATGATCTTGTTGAAACATCATGAAAGGTGACAATCTTTCAAAGATATCACCACCCTCTGATATGGTTCATAGTGGAGGTCATGTGTGTAACTCCATGATCTTGTGGAAACATCATGAAAGGTGACGCTCTTTCAAAGATGTTTACCTATGGTTTCTATTGTAAAGTGATGACTTTAACAATAGTTTAACCTACTATCATGATGGATTTCATATGGTTGATATCTATGGATATGTCATGATAGTTCATATCTCTTACTTAATATAAATTGAGTAGTGTGTAACTACAATGAGTTATATTACTGAGATATGTCATGGTGGATGTTATGAGATGTAGCATCCGTGGATATGCCAAAGCAAATATTTCTTTGGTAGGCATCATGAGACTTAATGCCATTGCACATACCAAAAAAGATATGAGTGTGGTGAATATCATATGGTTGATATTCGTGAACATACCATACTCCTGATGATACCATGAGGTAACATCAGTTGTGGTGGACGTTATCTTGATATCCATGGATATACCATAATTTTGAATATCACGTTGAGGTGATATTCTTCTCTCACAATACATGAGTATATTGTATTGTTTATCTGGATAGAATTTATCCTACCTAGCTAAGAGGGAGTGTTAATGTTTTGTAGCTTCGATCAGATAAAACCAATCGATGAAATCAAATGCCTAAATGGCCTATTGGCCTTAAGCATTTGATATCTATCCTCTCTATTTATTATTGTTATGAGAATTGTTATATATTATATACATGATTAATAATCATTAGATTGTTATATATATATAATATATATATATTTATATATCTAATGTGATATATCATATACATATATATAAATATATATTATTTATATTACTATTGTTATTTATCTCATAATTATTCATCATATATTATAATAATAATAACTTATGTTGATATTGAGTATCGACCAAATATCTTATTGTTGTATCTATTTCGATAATATAAGTGTTGATTATGAGTAGTTGATATAAATTCTGCGCATTATCATTTACGTTTACTTGCTGTCAACAATGGTATCGACTTAACTATGTCTGTCGATATTAATATCGACTGTGCTTTGATTATAATAGTCGATATGAATATCGACTTTGTTGTGACTGTAATTTTTCAATATGTATAGCGACTATGATATCAATCTGTGTTCATACGTAATTAAGCAGCGATCAGTATTAAGGTTAAGTCATTGACAAATTGTTAATGAGACATGTCTCACGTAGAGACATGTTCACATAGAGACATGTCTCTATGGGAGACATGTTTCCTCATTAACATATATATTTTGATTGGCAATGTAACTTGGAAAAGATAGAAATCAATAAGTCCCATTACAAGTTACAGCAGTGATAAATATATATATCATACCTTCTCATATATAAGCAAGATACTATACTTACTTGAACATTGTTCTCTCATATAGATCTGCATCCTCACATAAGTATTCACATTAGGTTTAAAAGAGACATAAGTATAAATCTAATCAAAAGCTATTCTAGTTTCATCATTAGAAATTGGGCTCATCATATATCTAGGAAATCAGAAATAAAATTAAAATTCCTCTATCCTAAATCTGATCATAATTTATAAGCGTTGCAGTTGCTTGAGGACAAGCAATCCCAAGATGGAAGGATTGTAATGTCTCCTTCTCTTTAGTAATCACTTGGCTAGACTATTAACCAATTCATCATCCTAATGGTTTAATTTGGAGGTTTAAGGGATGATATGCTGGACTTTGCATTATTTTTGTCAATGGAAAAATTGAAAGTGAAATATTCTTTTATGAGCTTATAAAATAATATTATGAGAAAAGTCACTTTTTTTAGATGGGTAAAGGGTCGGAACCGAAAAAAATGATTTAGGGGAATGAGAGAAATACATGTTTTGTAGATCATTTGATACTCCTTATCTATATCTAAATTTTTATTTTTAGGGAGGAGAAAAATACCCACTCTTTTGATTATTTAATTTCTCCTTATTTATTCCTGACTTCTATGTCACCTGCATTGCAATTTCACTTCAAACAATTTTATTAACAACTAGGTTTAGTTTTCCAATTGATACCATAATCCTTAGGTTAAAAGTGACTTCATTTTGCTATCTGAGAGAAAGTAATAAAGATAGTTTCAGATTAATACGTTACCCCCTTAATTTATCATAATCCTTCATTTCTTTTAAATGTAAATTACTAGATTATAACTATCATGAATTTTACCATCCTTGTTGTTTGCTAATATCTTCTCTGAGACTCAATTCAATCTTTCTCTATTATTGAATTAAGATCTAAAAGCTCCCCTCTATTTTCTTTATTTAAATGAAACTTTTGCAGTTGTTATGATGACCACATTCACATATTATGATTATCTTTTCAACAAGCCCTATTTTTTGAAAAAACTCCTTTTATTATTAATCGCAATTCTCAAAGCTAGGATACGACTAAGCAACAACCATAAAATATTGACAATCCCAACCGGTGCTGAGAGGGGAGGGGTGAATCAACACCTATAAAACTTTAAAAAAAATTTGATTTAGTATACTATAACTGTAAGAAAAATAGATTCTATCATAAAAATAGCATCAAGCAATCAACCAACAAGCAACACCAGATTTATCACATGGAAACCCAAATTGGGAGAAAACCACGGTGTGAGAAAACCTCACAAATTCTGCACTCTTCTGAAGTGCGCCCTATAAGGAGCCTTCCCTATTAAAGGATTACAAACACACTGTTAGATGCGACCCGGTTAAGCGATTTGATAAAATAAGGCATGTTAGAGTCTACTTGGTTAGAGGACTTAGAACACCTGAACATATGTCACCCAGTTAAGGGACCTATTAATGTCGACCCAAAATACTGGGATTTAGCTATTGTAATTGTTAGAGAACAATAGAGAATTTTGACCTGTTAGAAATGACTTTTCTTAGCCTGATAAGATCTCTATTATACTCGACTAAGAAATATCATCGGTCACTGTAGGCATGTTCTCCTTTCCTATTGTGCTTCTCTGCACACTCTTCTCTTTTCTTCTTTCTATTCACCTTAGCTTCTTCAACATACAGGTTCACTCTTTACTTTGGTAGAATGAGGGAAAACTATATTCTTGGCAGGCAGAGGAATATATAGACTTCTTGCCCTACTTGCTTTTTACATGCACAATCTATTTAAAGATCACCTTCGGATCCATCACCCAGTGGAGTATTAGTTCACTAAGGAAACTTTTGATGCATGCTTTGTTTTATCTACTTGATGAAAAAAAATGATGGATGCGTGTCAAAAGCTTTACTTCACAAGAGATATCTCCATGATTTAATGCCACAAACTCCAGCATTAAGACCTTTAATCACACCTTGTACCGATCATCTTGATAACTCAAAGTCTACTAGATTTAGTGCAGTAAATCTCAGTCAAAGAATTATATAATTGTTTGTTGACTCTGACTTCCCTAGTTCATCTATCATGACAAAGTCTTCATTTGATTGGTAAAGATCCTTAAGTTGTGCATAGGTAAGAGCGTTGACCTGTCACCTTTCCTTCCTCTGTCTATACCGATTGCATCCTTTCCTCGGTCTCTTGTTACCAGTTACCAGTTGCTTCTCCCTTGGTGACCAATTGCACTGATGATCAGATATAGTCTCTTGTTCTTTGCACAGTGTCACCAGTTGCCAAATCAGTCTCTCCACACACTTGTTGTTGTCAGTTGTATCTGTCTTACTTCACAAATCCAACACTGTTGTCCTTAGATTCAAATGTCAACACCTCTTTTTCCAATCAATGACAATACCTCTATTTCCATGTACCGGTTGTCATCCCTTAATGCCAACAATCTCCCCCTTTGGCATTGATGGAAAAAACCATAACAAATAATGACACTACCGATCTACACACACTAGTGTCTGGTAATAATCTCCCCCTTTGACACTAATGCCAAAGGCTAGTCAAAAGACTACCTTAAAGAAATCTGCTCCCCCTTCGAGTAGCAAACCTATTCATCAATCCTGGTAAGATGAGGTGAATTCCTCCATTGAAGCATAATGAATTGATGAACACCTTTGTAGGTTTACTAATGATCAGGAAGGGGTATCACCCCTAATTTACCTCTGAGATACTCAAAAGTACTCTTCGGTAATGACTTTGTGAAGATGTTAGCAATATGTTCTTTTGTGGGAACATACTCCAATCTCACTTCTCTATTTTGTACCTGCTCTCTCAAGTAGTGATACTTGATAGCAATATGCTTTGTTTTGGAGTGAATGACAAGATTCTTGGATATGTTTATTGCACTTGTACTGTCACAGTAAATTGCAATCAGTTCAAGTATCTGTTCTTGGATTCCTTCAAGTAGCTGTTTGATCCAGATTACCTATGTGTAATTGATTGCTGCAGCAACATATTCAACTTCAACTATAGACTGTGAAATACAGTTCTATTTCTTTCTTGTCCAAGACAATCCTTTCACCAAGAAAGAATGCACCACCACTTGTGCTCTTTCTGTCATCAATAATACCATCCCAATCTGCATCAATGTAAACTTTTACTTAGAAGCCTCCCTTGTGAGGAAACCATAAGCCATACTCCTCAATCCCCTTCAGGTATTTGAAAATTCTATTCACTGCTATTAGGTGTGTCTCTTTAGGATTTGCAAAGAATCTTGCTACGATGCCTATTGCATGTGCAATGTTCGGTCTACTATGTACTGCATATTATAATTTTCCTATGATAGACCGATACAATGTCTCATTCACTTCTTTTGCATCATCTTCCTTTGATAACTTGAGGTAAGTTATTATAGGTGTACCAACCAGTTTGGATTCTTCTAGCCCAAAAGTTTTAAGAATTTCTTTTACATACTTGGACTGAGAAATAAAGATACCTTCCTTTAGCTGATTGACTTGTAGTCCAATGAAGAATTTTATGGCTCCTATCATAGACATTTCAAATTCTTTCTTCATCTCTTCAGCAAAGGCTTTGTTCATCCTATCATCTCCTCAAAAGATGATGTCATCCACAAAGATTTCAGCAATCAGCTTCCCTTCTTTTCCAGTCTTGAGATACATGTTGATGTTGTCCCCAGTTCTTGTGAAACCTATTGTCAAGAGGTATGAATGCAGTCTTTCATACCATGCCCTTGGGGCTTTTTTTAGCCCATGAAGAGTCTACTTGAGTTTATAGACCATACCACTCTTTTGTGTGGATTTGAAGCCTTCCGGTTGTTCAATGTAAACTTCCTCCTCCAGTATTCCATTCAGAAATGCAGACTTTACATCCATCTGGTATACTTTGAAATTTTTGTGAGTAGAATAAGAAAGAAGAATTCTTACTCCTTCCAATCTGGCCACAAGTGCAAAGGTTTCGCCATAATCCAGTCCAGCCTCCTATGCATATCCTTTGTAGACCAGTCTTGCTTTGTTCCTTATCACTTTTCCTTCTTCATTTGGTTTATTTTTGTAGACCCACTTTGTCCCAATGACATTCTTGTCCTATGGTCTTGGCACAAGAATCCATGTGTCATTCTTCTCTATTTTCTCAATCTATTCTTCCATGGCCTTGACCCAATTTTCATTTTCCAGAGCCTCCCTGGTGGTTTTGGGCTCTATACAAGAAAATAAACAAATATTTTCTCTACCCTTTTTCCTAGTCAAGACATTTGCATGTTCGTCACCAATAATATTATTAGTTGAGTGATATGTGACATACCTTGGAAGAACCGGTCTTTGTTCCCGGTCAAGTTCTTATGATTGAGCAATTTCTTTAGCATGGTCATGAACAACTTATTGTTCATCATCTTGAGTTGGTTTGTCATCTTCAGGCACAACATCCTACTCCAGAGGTCTGTTTTCATGTTCTTCTCTTTCATCTTTAGTAATTATTTCATTGAATTCAAAAAGATTTCCATCATTGTGATCCTGCAGACTGTCATGTTCATTATGACCGATCTTCTTTCTTGGTTCTGATTATTCATCGACCTTTACATTGATACTTTCAATTATTTTTCCTATCCTTTTATTTAGACACTGGTAGGCTTTACTATTGGTATAATAACCCAAAAATATTCCTTCGTCACTCTTGGGCTCAAACTTGCCAGAGTACATATCTCTTTTAATGTAACAATTGCTACCAAAGATTTTGAAATAGCCTACACTATGAGTGTGACCGAACCATAGTTCATAGGGAGTCTTACCAGTTCCTTTCTTAACTTGAACTTGATTTAGTGTGTAAACAACAATGTTGATAGCTTCTCTCCAAAAGTGATGAGGGAGATCCTTCTGAATCATTAGGGTTCTCACACAATCAATCAACGTCCTATTTCTTCTTTTAGCTACTCCATTTTGTTGAGGAGTCCTTGGTGCAGATAACTATCTTTTTATTCCCTATTCCTCACAGTAGTGAGTGAACTCATGAGAAGTGTATTCACCTCCTCTATCTGATCTTAGACACTTCAGGCTTTTACTGGTCTCCTTCTCCACTCAAGCCTTGTATATTTTAAACATGTAAAAGGCCTCTGATTTTTCTCTGAGAAAGAGTGTCCACATCATTATTGAGAAGTCATCTACAAAAAGCATGAAGTACCTATCTCCATAGTAGCTCTTTGTTCTCATAGATCCACACAAGTCGGTGTGTACAAGATCCAAAACATTTTCAACAAAAAAAGATTTACTACTGAAACTTTTTCCTATCAACTTTCCTAATAGACAATCCTTACAAATACCTTTGTCAGATTTTGTAATCTCAAGAAGTCCTCTTACTAATTTCTTCTTGCTCACTTTGACAATACTGTCAAAATTTATGTGGCAGAGCCTCGTATGCTACAACCAGCTATTGTTCTCTTTGATTGTAAGACAGATCTTGTTTGTTTCTCTTTTGACTGATGCAATGAGGTAGGCTCCTTCCATTGAGTCCAGATAGAATAGATTCCCTTTACTCTGTTTATCGGTGGCAACATGAGCTCCTGAATGATCCTTGATAGTACAAGAACCATGCTTGAATTCCAACAGGAACCCCTTGTTGTTTAGTTGAGTAACACTCATGAAATTGTACTTAAGTTCTACCCAGTACACATCTTCACATACAACATCATTGCTAAGTGAAATAGAGTCCTTTCCTTTGATAGCACGGGGGGAATTATTACCAAAGGTTACTAATCCACCATCATTGAGCTTTAAATTGATGAACTTGTTCTTATCACCAGTCATGTGGTGAGTGCATCCATTTTCAATGATCCAGTCATCATGTTGATGAGATCTTGATATACGTGTTATTTCACTTATCACCAGGCTTTCTTTTGTTATTGCAAAAAATAAATTTTTTGGATCTTCAAAGCCTTCAGATTCATTGTCTGTGACTCCTTCTGCAAGGTAGAATTCCTTCTTTTCTTTGTTCTTGAATCGGTTTCTCTTGTCTTTATTTTCATTTTCTGGACATCTTGCAGCAATATGTCCTATCTTGATCTTCAATTCATCAAGAGTCAGGGTACCATTGGGTTCAATGTAATCACGGGTTACATGAGTCCAATATTGATCTTCGATGGTCTTCATGTACAGCTTCATTCTGCTACACCACAAAGTAAAGTTTTCCTTGGAGAACTTTGGTCCTTCCTTTCTCATCATCTTGACTTTTTCTTTTTTGCGGTTAAGCAACAAAGAAATGAGACTTGGCTCTAATACCCATTAACAATCCCAACCGGTGTTGAGAGGGAAGGGGTGAATCAACACCTATAAAACTTTAAAACAAATCTGATGTAGTATACTATAACTATAAGTAAAACAGATTCTAGCATAAAAATAACATCAAGAAATCAACTGACAAGAAACACTAGATTTATCACGTGGAAACCCAAATCGAAAGAAAACCACGGTGTGAGGAAACCTCACAAATATATACTTCTTTCCCTATTTGCTTTTTACATGCACAATCTGTTTAAAGATCACCTTCGGATCCATCACCCAGTGGAGTATTAGTTCACCGAGGAAACACCTGATGCATGCTCTGCTTTCTCTGCTTTATGAAAAAAAATGACAGATGCATGTCAAAAGATTTCCTTCACAAGAGATATCTCCATGATTTAATGCCACAAACTCTGGCATTAAGACCTTCAATCACGCCTTGTACCGATCATCTTAATAACTCAAAATCTATCAGATTTAGTGCAATAAATCTCGGTCAAAGAATTAGATAACTGTTTGTTGACTCTGACTTCCCCGATTCATCTATCATGATGAAGTCTTCATTTGATCAGTAAAGATCCTTAAATTGTGCATAGGTAAGAGCCTTGACTTGTCACCTTTCCTTCCTCTGTCTATACCGGTTGCATACTTTCCTTGATCTCTTGTTACTAGTTACCGGTTGCTTCTCCCTTGGTGACCGGTTGCACTAATGATCAGATATAGTCTCTTGCTCTTTGCACAGTGTCACTAGTTGCCAAACCAATCTCTCCACACACTTGTTGTTGTCAGTTGTATCTGTCTTGCTTCACAGATCCAACACTGGTGTCCTTAGATTCAAATGTCAACACCTCTTTTTCCAATCAATGACAATACCTCTATTGCCATGTACCAGTTGCAATCTTACCAATTGTCATCCCTTAATGCCAATAGTTATACCATGTGCTGTCATATTTACATACTACAATTCCTTGCCAATTTCCCAAGGAAACTCTCTATAAACATTCAAATTTGTTGTTCCATAAATTTAAAGAATACTAACCACACACATATACAACCATCCAGAATTTTCAATTTACTCAAAATAGTATGATTTCATTATATATCAGTAAAATATTTACATACAGAGCCATTTCTATGAACTTTCGTATAACCAGCAGGCTAGATGTAACTAATCTGTAAAACCCTATTACCGACATATAATACAAAATGGGAAATCATTTTACCCACCACAGAGTAACAATGAATTTTGATCTATTTGAAAGAAACTTACTTTTCTGCTATCAAATCCATTAAGTACAATAATGAAATCACCTTGTTGTGATGGATATGTCCTTTTGTACTGCCCAGTAGCCTTTGAACTATTTCTAATAAACTAAATACTCTATCGAAATCCTTCCAACATAATTCTATTAGATCTTCAGATGTCTCCCAATGGAGGCTACTTCATGTGTGATTCTTCTTCAAAATGAAATCTTTACAATACTTATATCAAAATTATTTGACCTAATTAGGGTCGTGACACTACCTTATAAAACCTAAGATCAACGGCTCAAATGAATAACCTAGATCATCTTTACATAGGAATCATCAATCATTAAATGATTACATCCATAATAAATATTCACCTCGATCATAGTAAACTATTTTCTGATCGGTGTAAACCGTTTACCTTGTAGTTTGTGCCATTTCAAACTGCTATGTCATTTCTTGGTTTACTCGGTATACACTACATTCACACTTGATAATTCACTAATGGTCAATAACCCTGTGTGCTCAATGACTACTGTACTTGGTCAAGTCTTTGCTCAGTGACTATGCTTGTAGTTATGACCGACTAAACTTGTTTTCTACGTTTACCGACTGTATAAATGATAATAATGACAACTCTTAATGCACTTTGGATTAACACAACTTCCTTCTAGTTAGGTGTAGGGTAAAACTATGGTCTGATTCTTTGGATTAAGTTGGGACTGATTTGATGCAAGTACCCTCAGTTACACCTAGAAGTGTCAATCTTGGATTTGTAAGCTGATGATAGATATAGTGGCTATTTTCTCAAGGGATGAAGATAGTATGTTAATTGATTATGAATGCATTTTAATTCACACTCTTATTTAGAAACAAATCTAAGATTCTTATAGTTTAATTAATGAATTAAATCCCATGCTTAAAAAAAGGACTAAAATTAAATCACACACCTCCAATCATGCTTAAAAGGACTAAACTTAAATCACACACTTTCAATCAAGCCTCTTTAATGAACACCAACTTGTAACATCTACTTGGTTAGATATATAATCTATTACTACTTTCCTTATTATAATCATGAAGCTACTTTTCTCCAAATTATTTTCTCTTTGCACTTTAAAAGGGAAAACAAAATGGTTTTTCTTCCTGTCATTGTAGTGAAAGGAAGTGGAACAGTGTATAAGAATACCAGAATTATGAATCACAGTCTACCAGTTCAAACATATATATTAATTAGATCAATTATAAATGGTATGCATGTGACTTAATTTTTGAACTGAGATTTTTCTTCTCTTGCAAATTGTGATTAGATCTGTAAATATAGGAATGATTCAAAATGACACTTCAATTTAAACCAATGATATTTTTCTTTATGGATTATCAAATTCTCTGTAAACTCACAATACCTTCAACCCAATACTAAACTAAATATGAACTAAACTGTTGATTTAATGACACTTATTTCATCATAACCAACGAACACAAAAATCATGCAAATAAAATAGAAAATTACTCACTCCACACTTATAATGAAGCCACTTGATAACGCGAGAAAGGGGGCCCTACCTTCTCGGTCACCAAGTGTTGAATCAAATTATGAACACTAGTTACTTCAAACCATGCATTCACAACCAGAGAATAACAATTGCAGTAGCAAAGTCTTTCACATATTATTGAGAACTTTGTCTTGAACAATCCCATACATATTTATACACTACTAATTGCTAATCTTGTCTCTAATTAATTACGAGTTAAAAACCATAAAGTTGTTTTTATACAAACCAAAACAATAACCATCAATCAATCGAGGGCCACAGGCCCCCGAATCAAAACAATATAACAGTTTTTAAACAACTAAGTTGTTCCAAGATCATCCTGAAACCATCGATAAAAAATAGATCACCACCATGTCATTCTCTCATTCATATGATCCATGCACCAAGAAATCCTTCCTTCCAAGTACCCACCCTCCTATAGATCCTCTGTTATGACAATTAAACAATCTAGTCAGCAAATAACCACAATTTTCATTCATAGTTTTGGTTTTGACTTTTCTTTCATATTGATCAACATCCCTCTTTTTCTCCTTACCAAATGGTGATAGGAATGACATGAATACCATAGAAATGGAAAATAGTAGCATATTAAGGGTAAAATAAATAACACATCCTAGCCCCATTATTCCCCCCAACTGATGGTTTTTCATGTCCTCATGCAAAATAAATAATATAAGTACAAACCAGATGGAGGAACTAGTTTCTGAAGATTGTTAGTAACCTCTTGAAAGTAATGTTGCTTCATTTCCCTTACAAGCCTTTCATGTTCTTTGACCATGAGACAAGGTTCTATAGTAGCAACTATTTTTTCTAACTCTTCCTTGAGTTTACTCAACTCTTCTACTTGTAATTTAACAAAAGCTTGTGCTTCTTCTAACTGCTCCTAGAGCGATTGTTTCTATGATTTTAGCCAAGCAATGGAATCCCTCAAAGTCCAAGCCTCTTCTTTCTATTTAATAAGAAATTCCTCACTTCCTACATTCTTCCCCTCATAAAACATGAGAGTATCTATTAGGATTAATAAGACAAAAATAATAGTTACATGCAAATATAATCAATATCAGAAAATAATAAACCACACAGAAAGAGAACACAAGAAATAAAGATTTAATGTGGTTCACCCAATCCCTGGGCTATGTCCACCAACAGTGAGTCCAATATTATTATTATCCAGTAATTACAACCTAATTACAATCTGCAATCCCTTACAACACAATATCGCCGCAAGAAGCTACTAAAATGTACATTGTAATGAAAAGCGTACAGTACTTCCCTGATTAATCACCACAAGATAACAATCTCCCACTTGGGGATTGATCAGGCTCCACACAAATCAACAATCTACCACTTGGAGACTAATCCTATAGCTAAACCACTACCTTGTGAAGCTCCCACTGGATCCAACCACCCTGGACTATTTTATTCCTTTATTCTATTCAATCTAGTAGACCAACCAAAGCTGAATAGGAGTTCAACTTCTCCCTTGTTACTACCTTTGTAAACATATATCTTGGATTATCATCCGTGTGTATATTTTCCAGCTTTAACTGCCCATCATCCAAAACTAACCGAATCAAATGGTACTGTAACTTTATGTATTTTGTCTTTGAGTGCAAAGTGGAATTATTTGCAAGATCAATGGCACTCTGGCTATCGGTATACAGATAATTATCCATCTATGGATGTCCCAATTCTTCCATGAATAATTGAAGCCATATCATCTCCTTGGACACCTCTGTAGTAGCAACATACTCTGCCTCTATAGTGGATAATGCATTCACCTTTTGTAACTGAGAAATCTAACTCACTGTTCTCTCACCAACAGTAAATACATAGCTTGTAGTACTATGCCTGCTATCTATATTTCCTACCAAATGTGAGTCAACATAGCCTTGTACAATAGGAGTCGATCCCCCAAAGTGTAAACACTTACTAGATGTACCTCTCAAATATCTAAGAATCCATTTGAGTGCACTCCAATGCTCAATCCTAGGGTGACTAATATACCTGCTAATGATTCCCACTGCATGTGCAATATCTAGCCTAGTACATACCATAGCATACATTAAGCTCCCTACAACTGAAACATAAGGTACCTTGGAAATTTTAGCCTCCTCTTCTGGTGTCTTTGGACACATCACATTAGTCAATTTAAAATGATCAAGAAAAGGTGCCCTGACAGCTTTGGCATTCTCCATAGAGAAACGTTGCAACACCTTCTCAATATAATCAACCTAAGATAAAGTCAATTTTTTATTTTTCCTATCTCTGCAAATTTTCATACCAAGGATTTTTTCTGCTGCCCCCAAATCCTTCATAGCAAATGAATGTGATAACTATTGTTTCAACCCCTTAATGTGATCCATGTTAGACCCAACTACAAGCATATCATCAATGTATAAACATAAAATAATGTAGCTATCATCATCCAACCTCTTAAAATAAACACAATGGTTTGAATGACACTGAGTGTATCCATGCTCATTCATAAAAGTGTCAAATTTAATATACCATTGCTGAGGTTCTTGCTTCAAGCCATATAAACTTTTATGCAATCTGCACACTAGATTATCCTTACCCTTGACCTCAAATCCTTGTGGTTGTACCATATATATTTCTTCATCCAAATCACCATGAAGAAAATTTGTTTTAACATCAAGTTTCTCTAAATAAAAATCTTTAGTAGCCACAATACTTAAAACAATACGAATAGAAGTCATTTTAACAACTAGAGAAAATATCTCATCAAAATCAATACACTTTTTCTATGCAAATCCTTTTACGACTAATCTGGCTTTAAATATTCTAATAGCATAGATAGGCAGCAAGGTTCTTAGGATTTTACTTATAGCAGTGTCTTCATCAATAACACCTCCTGCTCCTTGGATAGCATTGACAACCTCTTTGATTCGGTTACTGTATTGTGAAATGTTTTCACCTTCTTTCATTTTCATATCATCAAATCTTCCTCTAAGGATTTCAACTCTTTCTCTCATCACATTCACATCTCCTCCGTGAACTAGTGTCAGTTTGTACATCATTGCTTTTGCTAAATTACATGCTTTGATATCTTCAAATTATGCAACAAATAAGGCAGTAGCAATCTCAAGCATTGCCATGTTATGCTCATGTCTATCTCTCACCTAATCAATAGTCAAAGGTCCAATAGATGGTTGTGTGTACTCATTGTCTAGGTAAAATACTACAGATTCTCTAATTCCATATATGTGCAACCTCATTTTTCTTTGTCATGTTGTGAAGTTGTCTTTGTTCAACTTTTGCACCTCTCTCTTATACATCTTGTGATCTTTAGCTCAAGTCCTTCAAACTTCCTTCCAAGCACACAAGCTTTGATACCAATTGTTAGATAATTGAGAGGGGGGATGAATCAATTAATTCCATTTATCCTAAGGTCCCAAACTCCTAGATGCATATATTCAAACATTTTCAACCAAATAACCAACTCAATAAGATAGCAATAACAATCTTTCAGTTCATTTACCGAATACCAATAAAATCAATAATGTGTTTACCAATTAAACCAAATATGAAATGTGTAAAGTAAAATAACAATCCAGTCACATCAAGTAGCACATAACACATAGATATTACTATGGAAACCCTACTAAGGTAAAAACCACCTGGGACTGATAACCCAAAATATTCACTTTTCTGAAGTGAGCTCGGTTAGGATCCAACTCTATTAAAGGTTACAATGCACACTGTAAGGTGTGACCTGCTTAAAGGATTTATCACTAACAGTTAACTCTCGACCAACATTCACTATGGGTTCAAAAAGAAAACCATCAACATTCATATAATGTGATATTGAAATACAAATAAGACTATTAAGTCCACTCGGTTAAGATATTTTGGTTGTAACAATGGTTAAACTGATACAGTAGTGATCTGATTCAAATACAACAAAGATTGCAGATTTTTAGATCTAAGCTAAGCTCAAAATACCTCCTCTAATCAATAATCACTTCAATCCCTCATACCCTTCAATATATTCAGCTCAGTCAACAATACTATGGCGTTTGGTTATGCCTGCAGTTCTTCTTGGTTTTGTTTGTAACTAGTTTGATAAGTGGTGCATGAAAAATTCCTTCCACGTGATTTCTCCTATAGATTCAATAAGCTCCTTTTTCAATAATGAATATCATGTCTCTTTAAATAGATGTCATAAACCGTTTTCATCTCATCCATTAGATTTTGCCTCTTAATCTCCATCGCCCATTTTGTCACTTCAAGCTTCCTCGATAGATGTGTCAATAACACATTTCAATCTCTTCCATTTGATCAATCTTGAATTTTTTCAGTTGTTTGATCATCATAACAAACTTTATCTTTTACCTTAGAATCATAAGCAACTTTCTAGCTCATCAATTCAGTCGGTTGTTATAAACTTTTATTGTTTCTCTTACTCGGTTAATACAGAAATGTGTCAGTGAATACTAACTCAATTCTTACTGATACTTAGTATACACTTCACTAGCTTGGTGTATATAGAAATCTTCAATTACCGACCACATTAACTTGTTCAATTCTGATCTTCAATACATAACAAATTCATGTAATACAATCAAGTCAACAAAATGATGCCATAGACTCATCAATAAGTTACCCAATGTATACCTTATCCATATCTCTATATCCATCTCTTCTTCATGTAGATATCTCTTTCCTTTACCATTTTTTGTCTTCAGATGTTTGCAACCACCATGATAAGTATAGTCAAAACTAGTTGACATCAATGACAACATATTGACTTATTTAATTGCCTTACATAACACTTAAACAATTAGGTGATCTCTAATCATTATCTTTCACTTATCTTTCAGCTCATCAAAATATTCAATCATTTTTAGATCATAATTCTTGTCCACCTAATACCTATTGTAGAAATCTATCTTCCAATCAGCAACTAGGGAGGTCAATTACTCCTATATTTTCTTGGAACATCATTCATATTGAAGGGAATCATCATTGATCATTTGCCACCCATTCTTAATGGCATCATAATCAGTTCTCATATTTGCATCTATGTTGTATTCTCTTGAATGAGCTATGTTGTATAGGCATTGATATAAAGTTTCATCCTTCTTTGTAGTTTGGCATTTATTACATATTTGATGCAATCCTTTTCTACTTAGTAGATTATGAATTATCTTGTGAGACTTAGTGCATGGCTCAAGTCGAGACTTAGGATATACCAATTTTTCATGGTGAGTACCCAATTGATACTCAAGCAGGCGTCTCAATGCCTGATCTTCATCATATTACAGTGGGTGAGTCATCGGCCTTTTTTCATTAACACTAGTACCTAGTTTTGTCACACTTCAACATTCTTTATGCAACATTGGTTGTATTTGTTGTCCCTATGGATGGTTTTTGGTTGTCATATTGGACCATCTTTGTAAGAGAATCTATATTGAGGGGGGCTTTGTTGCCTTTCCTCTTCTCTCTAATGTGGGGATCTCCATAACCAAATTCTACTGGTATAATATCATCTCAAGACATTCCTTGTAGGACATGAATCTATAGTGTTGACTGGAAGTACATGTGCCTATAGAAACAAATAGAAAAATAGATCAAGTTCTTAAAAATAAAAATGAGATGGTCGCTCAAATGATATAGGAGTTTAAGGATATTGGTTGTGAGCTAAAAGGAAGGATAACTTAGGTATCACCTTTGGAAATGAACTTTAAGCAAAATATCAAAATAATATTGACACCATAGCCAAACCTAAAACATTCAACAAGGAGAAACATAATGAATAAATACATTCCTAATGTGGTATGTGAATCATCATCGCACTTTCATTACAAAGGTTCAAGATAAGAAAAAGGGGGGAAGATATTTTGGGCCCTACTGAGTAGAAATTTGAATATTCTAGATCATAACAAAATGATGGCCGCTACTCAAGCCTTGTAGGCATATAAACAGTAACCAATTTGAAAAACACCAACTTAGTCAAGAGGACCCGACAGGATGCCATAATTTTATATGATTAATTGTTATTTATAATATCACTTATCTTTTACAATTTGAATTGCCCATTATAGAATTAATTTTTTTTTTCATAATTGGTTATGGTAATTGTAGGATAGTTCTCTTGGAAAATTTTCTTTAAATATGTAAAGGATTCAAGATAAAGGGATCAAAATTTTTTGAAATCCCCCTTGTTCTTTGAGACATGAGTGAGACTCAATTTTAGATTTTGTAAATCAATCTTGAAAGTTGAATGAAATATCAACTGTTGAATTTTGTAGACATCTTTGTGTATCCAATTTAAATGTATGTTCATGTTTGAAACTTCATTTTTAGATAGGTTAAACCAAAATATTATTTGTGATTTGGATGTTTATGTGAATGTCATTGTCCTATGTTGTTGATATTTCATGTTTATAGCTCTGAGATGTTTCATATTTAATAATTTATATTTAAGTGAATTTTTCTATTCAAATAATTTGTATTTTTTGATAAGTGAATCTTTCAGTTCATCTTTTGGTTAAATTTTGATGCAAGGGCATTGGGTTATTTTCTTTCATTTTCTTGTTTTACTCTTATTAGAAGAAACTAGTTTCGGTAAAGGAAGATATTGTCACCACATGGGGTAGAAATTATATATATATATATATATATATATATATATATATATATATATATATATATATATATATATATATATATATATATATATATATATATATATATATATATATATATATATATATATATATATATATATATATATATATATATATATATATATATATATATATATTGGTTAGGTTTGGAATCCCTCATAAGCTAGTTGCATACGATGCTACTAATGTTTCCTCCCAAGAGTTAAAGCTATTATGTTATGATCATGTTATTTACTTATGTCATGCTTCTAATTATTCCCCACAAGTGAACAGTCAAGCAGAATCAAGTAATAAATACTTGATACAGATTATGAGAAAATTGGTAAATGACAATGCCAAAGATTGACATAAGAGACTGCTTGAATCTCTCTGGACTAATCACACTTCTCCTAAAAGGATGATTGGGATGTTTCCATTCGAGTTAGTATATGGTGTGGAAGCCCAACTCTCATTACCTCTGAAGTTGGTAGCAACAAAACTACAAAAGACAATTGAAGATCAAGTCTTTCAGGATACCCTGGAGAAACGGATTATGTACCTCAACAAAATACAAGAAGAGAGGGACAAAATGGTGGGTTGCATAGCATTACATTAGGCTCGAGTTAAAAATATCTTTGATCGAAGAGTCAGGCCACTAAATCTTATGGAACGGGGTCAAGTTTTACTGAGGGATAAGAGAAAGGAACCCAAAGGGTGCCCTTGGTAAATTTAAATCATTATGGAAAGGCCCATTTATAACCAACATGGTAATGGGAGGAAATTATTTCAAGCTAGAACATCTGGATGACACCACTCTTCCTCTAACCTTTCATGGTTAGGACTTGAAATTTTACCAAATGTAAATGGGTTTTCCCCATCCCTTGTGTGCATATTTTCTTAGTGATTTTTCTCTTTTCCTCTTTTTTTTTGTTTCATTTGGTGTGTTTTCTTCTGGTTTGGTTTTTGTTCTCTATTTTTTGGCCTTTAAAGTTGACTCCCTAGTCTGTGAAACCAAATCCACTAATTTTATCTTGCATCCCCAAGGGTCCTCGTCCCTAGTCAGAGCCATTGTTACCACCCATTCTTGCTTACTATCTATTGATCTTTCATTCACAAGAATCCCTTTAAATATTTTTGTTCCTCGGTGTCAAATTATATGGTTCCCATAGTCATTTCCACTTTTTTGCATTTCTTTCCTATTAGTTGAACTTGAATTTTGAACCTCCTTATTTCAAGGTTCAAAGTTCATTGTCACCCCACAATGTGTTTTGTTTTCTTTCAATTTATGTTAAGCGACATTTTTTGCAAATCATGTCTCTCCATTGAACTATGAACCGTGAACTTCCTTAGTTCAAAGTTCAAGGTTCAATCAAAGGCCCCATCTTGTGTCTATTTTTTAATATCTTTGGTTATTCCCTTTTGTCGCTTGTATTATTTTTATAAATATGCTAAAGGGAAGTCTTGTTCCTTCCCAATTGAACTTGAATTTTGAACTTCCTTAGTTCAAGGTTCAAAGTTCAATAGACTCCTTCTAGCCTAAAGGAGCAAATGGCGGTGGTGATGTAATATAAGTGACAGTTGGAGAAAGAGAAGATATTTGAGCATGATGCTAGCACAATCATCATAAGAAATGACATTTTAATGTCATCTCACTCATGGAAGAGTACACCATTAATGTTGCAATCAAGAAAGACTCTTTTCATCATTTATTAAACATTATGCCATGTGTATTATCATTGACTGCAAATCTTTCTGTAATATTTGGAGAGTTGGTTTAATAAATAGTGGCGCTTAGTTCTATCATTTTCATTGTAATGGTTCCTGGTGCAGACAAATGTAATGGAATAGTCGAAGTATCATTTTCCTTCACAAGCATAGGACAGTTGGGTGAAATTAAAGGTTAGTTATCCTCTCCTGGTGCTCTTGTTCAAAGTTGAGGCTGTTTATGAATTTGAGGTTAAAAGCCCCATAAATTTCTGTAAATCTCTACTCTAATTTCTTTCTATTATTTCTTGAGTACGCCATGAAGCCTCTACTTCCAAATTTGGTGCATACCTCTTGTTGGCTTGATTCATTTCCAGAGTGTGATGATAAGGCTATGTGATCTGACGCATTAGAAGAAATAAGGAAGAAAAATAAAAACCATGTCCCTAGTACCATAATAGAGAAGATTGTATGGACCCTAATATGGTCACCTAGACTTTGGGCCCCATTCTGCAAATTATTAATTTCTTGAATCAATGCTTGGCAATTTTCAAATCAATTTCCTTGATCAAATCCTAATTCTATCATTTATTTGATTATATTCCATATATTAACCATTTTATCCTAAGTCTTTATTTAATTAAAAGGAATTTCCTCCCCTTTTATTAAATAAAAGCCCCCACTTTCCTCTTATCCTAAGTTGCACAAATAAAGCATTATTCCTATTTTGTAAAAAGGGAAAAAGGTATTTTTGTCTCACATGGGGCACAAAATTCAACTCTTATTTCTCATTGGAGGAGATTTGTGCACAAGGATTGATCCCTCTTAAAGCCTCACCCTTGATTAAATATTTTTCCTCTTAATCTCCATCATTTGTTGTTTCTCATTTCTTATAAAAGAAGAGTTCTCTTCTTCATTTTAGGATCCATCTTTTGAATGCTAACCTTATGCTCCAGGATTTCTTGGAGATTTGGAGCTTGGAAGATCTTATTGCTTTAGTCTTCATTATTGCATCATAGACTAGTTTCATTACATTCTAGCTTAGTTTCATGACATTTTTAGTTTAGTTTCCCTTATGCTTTAGATTAACTCACATAGTTTAATTACGAAGGTTTTGTAACACTTTCATTTCCTTTCATAGCTTACTTACATCATCATAGTAGCATAGTTGCATTTCATTTTGATTTAGATTCTTGGAGATATTGGCACTCTTTCCCTTGTCTTCATTGAATCTCCCATTGTGTGGTTGACTAGCAAGGTCATATGCTTAATAGCTCTAGCTGAGAGCAATCAAAATATCCTTGCAAATCCATGCATAGGGAGCTCTAGGTCGCATTCTCAAGGTTTCCCATTCATGGATTCTCTTGGAAGTAATGACTTAGAGAAGTACATTATTTGAATGTATATTTTTTGCACCCACCGTGGGGCAAAACACTCTTGTTTTGTCCTTCTTTTTATGCATTTTCGTCAATTTTTTTTCATCATTTAGCTTGCTATTTCGGCTCTCTATTTTTTTCTGATAGATTATTGAACAATAGTTTTCCAGAATTGCATGACAATATTTTGTATACCAATGTGATACTTTACCAGTTAAAGTATCATCCTCCCTTGCAGGTTCTGTCACACTATCCTATTATTTTTGTCGCCTGCAGGTAACATGATTTGTCACACAAAGAGAAAATATCGCACTAGTATACTGAGAAGTATCACGTGATTCTTCTACTGACAGAACTGTCACTTGGGCCTAACAGTGAGTCATTGTTGGTTCCTTTTTTGATAGGTCTTGGTTTGTTAGCTTGCTGGTTTGAATTGTTGTACTTAGACAAAGTTTTTTGCTTGCAGATTATTGGATTTTTTACGTGCTAACCATTGTGGGGCTAACAAGTTGTGCTTGTAGGTGCTTTCATTACTTGAAAATATTTTCTTAAAAGAACACATGTCAAAGCTCCAAATGCACAAGGGCTACTAACTATTTTTGTCGGGCTGCCCAAAGCATAAAAACCAATTAAATGCTTCTTTATTGGTTTCTTTTTCAAGTGTGGCATATACTAGTTGTTTCCTTTCATAGGCACTTAATATCTTATTGTAGGAATCTTTTGGTGGTAGGAGAGTATGCTCTTCACCCTTGTGGTGAACCAGAAATCTTGACCCATCTTTAGATTTTGAAAACAAGAGGATAAATGAACTTTGCTTGGTGTGTTTGGGAGAAATTTTTGAGGTAGGAGAGTATGCTCTTCACCCTTGAGGTGAACTAGAAATCTTGACCCTCAAAGGTTGATCCACTCTTTTTTTAGTTTAGGATCCTTTAGCGGGCCTTCTCTTGAGAAATCAAGAGGAATGACCCAAGTGGGGACAAGCTTTTTGCCGGCTATTTTGACCCACTATAAACTCAAGGCTATCAAGGACACAAAACCTTGGTAGATGTAGTACTTGTATTTGCTTGGTGTGAGTACTTGTGGGATTGGGACCATGAGGAAAATTTCAAGCAAGAATTCTTAAGGTACTCTTATGGCCGCCAGGTCTGTTACTTGCCGCAAGGTAAGGAGTCCCATTGGGGAGCAAGAGGGGTATTATGAATGGAAGCCCTTACTAAGAACCATAGATAGAAGCCACCCTATTTTTCCGCTTAGCATCTTGGTGCAAGGATTGATCCAAGTGGAATAACCCGGATCACCCCAAGATTACTCACTGTCTATGTTCCTTTGGTTGTGTCATTGGCACTTCCATGACAAAGCCAACATCTATTATGGGCAACCACTTTGTGTGAAGTGATGGGACATCAAGTGTGGGCCAAGTTGTTAAGTATTGAGCCTTTGTCTTTTTAGGCTAGAAAGTGCTTGAAGTGTTCTCGCTGTGATATACCCATGTAAATGTTCTTGAACATTAAACATCACGGTAGTATTCATAGGATTTTTTGGTTTTGATATCACAAGTGTTTGTCTTGGAAAGGTTGCTTTTGCCCTTGTGCAAGTGTTTTAAGACATGTTTGATCACCTACTGTTTGCACTTAGAGAACAATGAAATCATTAACTACTCAATGAAATATGAATTTGATGATGAGGAGTGTACAAAGATCATTTTGAGTAGGATACATAATGGTAAATTTTAGCTAGAAGATAGAGTCATAGACATTAGTGCAGACCCTATTCATGATGTGACTGGACTATCAAAAGTTGGTGCAATTCCACTTAATGAGAAAAACATGAGAAAGATTGTAATTGACAACACCGGTTTAGTATATAATGGCAGAGGTATAGTCATTAGTAAAATCAAGCAAGATGATGTAAGGTATCTTTGTAAGATTTTGACAACAAAATTCTATGGAAGCTCTAGAGAAGATGATATGGTAGCATGAATGGTACACATTTCCTATTTGATGTGTGTGGAGAAGAAACCAGTAGACTTGTGTGAGATTTTGAGGATACAATTGTTTGAGAACCTTGAAAAGATAAAGAAGGCCAAATACACTCACTTTAGATTTTCATCACTGATCACTTATATGTTTTTCCACTTGTTGAGAAGATTTCCTTATACTGTTGATTAGAATGATGGTGAGAATACTATGGAAAGAATCAATAAGGTTTACATGAAACATCTTTATGAGAAGGTCAATGATAGTGTGAAGCTTGTATTGAAAACTTTTCAGAACATTGTGGTGAATAGATCAAGAATCCCTCCATCCTTAGTTGAGAAATACAAGGAAGATATCTATTTTATTGTTGATACTGATTTCACCTATATTGAACCAGTAGAACCTAGACATGAATTCATAGACCCTCTTGGCTATGAAATCTTTGAAGTTGAAGCAGAAGGATATGTCAGTAGATTGTTGAAAAGTAAAGTGGATGCTCATAGCAGCAGATTTGGGACATATGAAGAAAACTTTGATTCAGCAAAGACTCTTAAAGATGAGAAATAGTCAAAGAAGAGAGTGGAGTCTACAATAAATAAAATTTCTGAAAGATGCTAGAATTAGTGAGCAAGAATATGATATTGCAAAGAAGATTGCAGAGGCAATCAGACAAAGTGAAGTTTTATCAATTCCACCTTTGGCATCTAGTGCAGACCCTGTAGAACCTATTCAAGTTAAGGTCAAGGTTGAAGAACCTAAGAAGGAGCAAGATAAACCAAGTAGTAGTGCAAGTGCTAGCAGAGTTGGTAGCAGGAAAAGATCAATCAGTTGCAGTAGAGGAACAGAGGACAGATCAAGCACAATCAAAGGCAGCAACAGAAGAAATTGAAGTTGAAGAAGTACCCTCTTCTTCACCTATCAATATTGGTACAAAATCAATGGATATTGAAGGAACCAAAGTCACCTTAGATTCAGATGATGCAGTGTTCAAAGACTTGGATAGTATTGTTGACAATTTGGCTTTGGGAGAGCAAGGAAAGAATATTGAGGCAGAGTCTACACAAGCAGAAGAGAAAATGGAAATAGAGGCCCCTACTCCTATTGTACCATAAGAAGACATCAGTCTTACTCCTAAGACTGGAAAGGAAAAAGGAATAGGATCATTGATTGAAGACTTGAGCAAGGAAGTTGATGATGATGATCAATTAGAATTGATCACCTCTTTAAACAAGATAATTGGAAAGAATAAAAAGGTAAAGAATCTGGAAGGTAGTTTGAAAAATTTGACTGACAAACTACAAAGTGTAATATCTACAAAAATATTTGATTCGGATCCACTAGAAAGAGAAAAATTGGTAATAAATTCCTTTGATGCTAAGTTCACAAATTTGAAAGAAATAGCTAAGGTTAAGGCCCAAGCAGCTTATGAAGCTAAAATGTTGCAGAACATTAGTCAGAACATCAAGAATGACATTGGCAGCCTTGATAGACACATTAAGAACCTAAGGAAACACCTTGAGACTTGAAAATGTTTGTAGATTCAATGTACAAAATCTGAGAATTTGACAGTTGAGGAAGAAAAGAAGATAAAGGAGAAGCAAGATGAAATTTCAGCAGAGACAAATTCATTATCTAGCCCTAATGTAAAGATAAGTTCAGTTGAGAAGAAAATCAAAAAGTTGTATTATGAGATAAGAATTTTGAATGATGAGAAGATCAGGAAGACTACAAGGATGAACATCTTGAGAGAGCATGTCTCAATCAAGTTGATTATTATAGAAGAGCAGCTTGAAGAATGTCTTACTACTAAGACATCATTTCAAAAATTCAATTTTGATTCTCTTCAAGCCTGTTAGATTGCAGCATATGGATTGAGTACTTTACTCAATGTAGCAGAATCGATTAAGAAGACTTGGGAGAAAGATTTTGAAGCTTGGAAATCTGATTTTGCAAATTGTGTTGCAAGCCTACTGGCTTTGCAATAAGATAGTAAGGTAAAAGTTTTTGGCACAATTTTGTATATCCCTTTCCGCCCTTTACTTTGTCATTGTTGTCAAAGGGGGAGAGATACTTAGTAGAAAATTGTCTATATGATGAGGAAGGATACTCATAGGGGGAGTTCTATGGAGTATTATGAAGTTGTATAGATTATGTAGTATATTTTGAGGAGATATAAGGATAATATTCTATGGTCACAATTTTGATACAAATTTTGAGATTTTGACTTGTATACTTAGCCAATTTTCCCATATGTTGCCACCAATGACAAAGGGGGAGATTGTTGGCAATTTGGCTAAGGTATGTACATAGATCTTGTCATTATGGAAACATATGTTCCCTATAAAGATCGCATAAGCTAGAAAGTTAGTATGGAAGATCACAGACTAAAATTGTCTAAGTATGGAAACAGTGATTTTGACAGAGCACCCGAGATAGTTTGTTTTGCCCACGTTCACTGGAGCAAGATCAAAGTTTGCATAGTTGAACTTAGACTCTAGGATGTCTAAGGATGCCCCATCTCAGTGCGAAATTTTTTTTTGATAGTACAGACAAAGTTATGAAGGTTTTACCGATGATAGTGTATAGCAGACAGAGCAGTTTTGAAGACAGAACTAGTAAATGAATTAAGGGATTATTTTGCTTGTCAAAATAATGACTTAATATTATAAAGAGCCAACATTTTAGATGTTTACTCTTGGATTATGATGTGCAAGCCAACTTGAGAAACTTATTATGTTTGTCCCTTGTATAAAGATGTGAGGTTGTAATGACCGAACATACTTGTGAACACAATTGAAATGTAACTTGCGATAGTTGTATATTGTGATAGTAGTGAAAGTTATTGATGCGAAGTTGTAAGTAGCACCATATTGTAATCAGTAATCATTTGCATTACTTGTTTGGGCATTGGGCTCATCTGGTAATCAGATTTTGTAACTACAACCCCTAGCAGGGTTGAGGCTTCTAACAAGGCCTATAGTCCCTTAACCAGGACTGATACACTATATGATTGTAATTGGCTCCTAACAGGGTCAACATCCTTAACTGGATATCTTTTGATTAGTGGATCTTTGTGGGTACCATCCCCATCGGGGTTTTCCCTTGGCCAGGGTTTCCTCGAGAACATATCATGTGTTATGAGTTCTTTACATTTACTGCTATGTATGCTATTTAGTTTCTTATGCTTTGTATGCACTAAAGTAATCTGTTCTATCCATAAGTGGGCAAAAGAAAAAGTTTGTGAAATACTGATTCACCCCCCCCCCTCTCAGCATTTCCTATTTCTAACAAAAGCCCCTCACAAGAAGAGGAAATCAAGCAAATGAAAAGTATGATGGAGAAAATGATGGCTCCCAAGAGTTCTTTCAACCTTGATTCAATTTGTCCTAATCCTTTTGATAGGAGTGTGAGTATGAAGGATTTTCTTAGGAAAGTTGAAATCCCCCAATATGACAAATATGATGGCAATGGTGACCCACATGATCATGTGAGTCAGTTCTACATCATGAGTTTTGAATTTCACCAAGATGACTCCTATCTTATGAGATTGTTTCCAAGGAGTCTCAAGGGTCAAGCAATGGAGTGGTTTACCAACATAACCCCTCCCATAAAAAATTTCAAAGAACTTGTCCATAGATTTGTTCAACATTTCACATACAACTTGTCAAGATCAGTCACTATGTTAGACTTGTGCAATTTGAAACAGAATCAAGGGGAATCCTTTGTTACCTTCTTACAAAGATGGAGATGACTGTTCTCTCGCTATTCTAGGACTATTCCTGAGCATGAAAGGATTGATATAATTGTTAGCAACTTGGTGTCTGAAATGCGGTATGAGGTTCAGAAGATGGTCTTTGATTCCTTTGACACTATGGTCAAAACCGCATGTAGAATTGAGGATGTCTTGAAAGAGCAAGGAATGTTGACTAAACATTACAATAACAACAGTAGTCAAAATAATAACAACTCTCATAAGGACAAAGGCAAGAACTCGTACTGGAACAAAAAAAACAAGTAGTCAATGACGGAGTTGTGGACTCTTCTCAACCTAAGGATCAAGGTGTCCTTCATTTATCTAGTGTAGTTCAAGCCATGAAGCTCAATACATCCTCCAACCAACAAGAGCATAAACCAAGATATCAAGATAAACCTAAAAAGGAGAAGCAACAATTTTCTAAACTTGGTGACTCATATGAGGATGTTTTCAAGACACTCATTACTAACAACCTTGCACAACCTCAAGATCCAGTGAATTTTCGCATACCTGAAGTCAAACCACATTGGTGGAATGAAAAAGCTTTCTGCAAATTCCACAATGGTATTGGACATGACATTGAACATTGTTGGAAGCTTAAGCATATCATCCAGGATCTAATTAAGAGCGAAAAACTTTAGACTTATGGTTTGAACACCAATGCAGACCATAAGACATTCAAGGAGCCTTTGCCCAAATATGAAAAGGGGGAAACCTCTAAAACTAAGAATGGTAAGGCTGAATCAATTACACCTACATGTCTGCAGAAAATGTTATCAATATGCTTGAATTTGTCAACGAAAGTGTCAATATGATGAGGAATAAGGATCCTTATGGTTATGATGTGGGCTCTCCTCCTATATTTGATGAAGAACCTGTGGTGGTGCTAAGAGGTCCTCACTCTCAAAGGTCATCCCAAACTCTTAATGCTGTCACAAGAAGTCAAAGTCAAGGTCCTATGATCATTAGAGGTCCTAGTGCCAACCAATCCAGCAAACCCAAGCAAGTGACATCCAAGAATGTCACCACCAAATCACTTGTGAATCCTAAGTTGAATTACAACCTTGTTGATCAATTGCAACAAACCCCAACTTAGATTTCAATCTTTGAGCTTTTAGAATTATCCCCAAGACACAAACAGATCCTTGAGGATGCTTTGCGCACATCAAATGTTCCTACCAACATAGATGTCGACAATTTCTAGAACATAGTCAATCATATTGCTAGCCCACACTACCTCACTTTTTCAGAAGACAACGACAAAGATTTGAGCCATCCACATAATCTCATCCTTCACATAGAAGTCATGATCCACAAGACCCGTGTCAGGCGTGTGTTGATAGATGGGGGTACTGGGCTCAATATATGTTCTTTAAGTCTTTTAAAGACTTTGGGTTATTCTGAGCAAGTGATTGATACCAGAAAGAATATTACCATAGAATCCTATGATGAGGCAGAAAGAAGCTCTAAGGGGTTGGCCGTCCTTCCTGTTAGGATTGGCCCCATTGAGAAAGACATTTTGTTTCAAATTGTTGATGTTGGACCCCTTGCATACAACATTTTACTTGGTAGACCATAGATTCATGACATGCAAGCAATACCATCTACATATCACCAATGTGTTAAATTTCCATACAATGGAGTAGAAGTTTGCATACCAGGTGATAGCACCCTATCTATTAATGCCATTTGAGCAGGGACTCATATCCCCCTTAATAGAGAAGAAAATGATTTTAATGCAACCCTATTAGAGTGCAAAAATAAATTGAAGACATTAGACCTTGGCATGGGAGGATATCAGCTTGACTCTTTTGCAAAGATGCCAATTTCACCTAAGTCTTATGGTAGGCCTTCATAGGAGATGAAACATTTTTCTTCTACCATGACTTTGTTTGGAAAATTTGTGGAGTCTTCAGTACCCATCCAAGATGAAAAGGAAGAAGTAGTTGTTAGAGACTAGATCTATAAAGAAGACAAATACATGCATAATGAAAACTTCTCTCCCTCTCCTAAGGCCTATGGAAGAGGGTATACTCTCATCAAAAATATGGGCTATCAAGGACATGGTCCCCTTAGTCACAGACTAGATGCTAAGGTTGAACCTCTTGACCATGCTCTTTTTGGATGTAAGTCTAAGGAGACAATTGGCCTAGGATTTAAGAGTCATAACAACAATACTACTCCTATCCTTGCTAAGTCAGATAGTGATGATGAAATAGAATAAAAGCCCAATTTCACAAACCAATAGGATATGTGTGAAGATTGGGTACCTTCCACCAATCTCCTTTAGGGAGATTCAGCTAATCCAGTTGCTCTTACAATAGTTTCACACATAGAACAAGAGGAGTCAGACACAAAAGATCCTATCATAGAACATGTTACTCTTAGTGACATTAGAGCCTCTACCTCAAGGCATCATAAGCATGCATGGTGCAAACATCCTAGTCAAGATTCAGATACAGATTCACACGAATATGAATGGGAGTCTCTCTCATATTCTTCTACAGTTGACAAGGATGTTGATATCATCCATACCTTTAGTTCTCAACCTAAGGTAGCTAATTAGTCATGTGTAGGATTAGAAGATTTGAATCCACAAGTTGATTTAGTGGATGATTCTTTTCTTGGTAGGACTAATCATGATTCGGGTCACTTAGAAGGATACTTGACAGACCCTGACTCTGCAATCACCAGAGATGACCCCATCCACATCCACAATATTGAACTTGTCATTGATTTACCCCTTGCCTACCCGTACATCATTGATTGGTCTCAACATTACCAAGAGCCTAAGCTCTTAACCTTCCAAAATGACTATGAGGTAGCCTGTTACCTAAATGCCATTGAACTCGTAGTCTCTTCCACCAACGAACTGGCTACAAGCATGACTGAACTAGACATCAAGTACCTCAGTCAAAAAATAAAAAGAAAAGAAAAAAAGAATGAGAGTTCTAATAGCGAAAACCACTATGTGGCGGTGTCAGAACCTAAAAAAGTAAAATAAATGACATCTCCCAAGTTACTTTCAGGATAGATCTTCAGTGCTTGTTGAGCCTACACAGTCAGTTAATTTGGGTACAGTTGAGGCTCCACAAATAGTGCATTTGGCTCAATCATTGTCAACACAAGAAAGGGAATCTTACACCAAATTCTTACAAAAAAAGAACATAAATTTTGCTTGGAATTATTCAGATATGCCAGGATTGGACACTAATCTCATTATGCATCACTTATCCATAGCTCCAAGAATAAAACTAGTTAAACAAAAGTTTAGGAAAATGCACCCTCACATAGCTCTTCTAGTGAAAGCCGAATTAGAAAAACTCCTCAGTGCAAGATTCATCAGAGCTATTGATTATGCCGAGTGGATATCTAATATTGTCCGAGCTTCTAAACATGACAAGTCCATTCATGACTTTAGAGATCTCAATAGAGCATGCCCAAAGGATGATTTTCCACTCCCTAACATAGACATGATAGTGGACATGATTGTGGGGTATGAGATCTATTCCTTGACAGATGGTTTTTCTGGCTATAACCAAATTAAGATAGCTCCTGAAGATCAGGAAAAGACAGCATTCACTTGTGCATGGGGAACCTATTGTTGGAATGTCATGTCTTTTGGATTAAAGAATGCAGGAGCTACCTACCAAAGAGCTATGAAAACTATCTTTCATGACATGAAGCATAAGAATATGGAAGATTATGTGGATGACACCTTGGCTAAATCTAGAAAGAGAGACACACATTTGGATGATTTAGAAGTCATTCTAGATCAAATGGAACAGTTCCAACTTAGATTAAATCCAAAAAAGTGTGCATTTGGTGTTACCTCAGGAAAATTGCTAGGCTTCAATATTTTAGCAAAGGGCATAGAGGTAGATCCTGAAAAGGTCCAAGCAATCATGGATATGCCACCTCCCAAAAACATTAGTCAAATGAGGAGTTTACAAGGATGCCTTCAGTCTATAAGGAGGTTCATTTCCCAATAGGCAGATAGAGCTCAACCCTTCAATAAGAACCTACATAAAGGATTCCAATGTGTCTAGAATGAAGAATGTCAAAAGAGTATGGACCAAATCAAAGAGTACTTGGCAAATCCTCCCATTTTAATGCCTCCTATCCCAGGAAAACCGCTTATTTTGTACATCTTAGCAACTGAATCTTCCTTGGGGAGATTGTTGGCTCAAATTGATGAAAATGGGAAAGAAAGAGCCATATATTACATCAGCCGTACTCTTGTGTCATATGAGGTTAACTACACAAGTATTGAAAAAGCTTGTCTTGCAGTGGTATTTGTTGCCCAAAAGTTGAGACACTACATGCTTGCACATACAGTACACCTCATAGCTAAAATTGATCCTCTCAAATACTTACTTGGTAAGGTTTCTCTCATAGGTAGACTTGCTAAATGGATGATGATTCTCTCAGAATTTGACATTGAGTATGTTGAATGCAAAGCTATCAAAGGACAAGCTATCGTTGATCAGTTAGCTGATTTTCCTATTCAAGACAATGTGCCTATTCAAGTTAGCTTTCCAGACGAGCACCTCATGTACATAACTGACAAAACATGGAAGATGTTCTTTGATGGATCTTTCATGCAAAATGGTTCAAGAGCTGGCGTGTTGTTTGTCTCTCCTCATGGGTACACAATTCCTAAGTCCTACAAACTACTATTCCCATGCACAAACAACATAGCCGAATATGAAGCCTTGACAAATGGACTAAAAATGGCTATAGAATGGAGAATCACAGAGCTACATATTTATGGGGATTCACAATTGATAATCAACCAAGTTAATGAAGACTATCAAACAAAAGATGACAAATTGGTCCCTTATAAGAAAATGGTTGATTCATTGAGACGGTATTTCACATTCATCACATTTTAGCAAATCCCTCTAATAGAAAATAAAGTAGCTGATGCTATGGCTACACTTGCTTCACTTCTCCAGTTAGAGAAACACGAGTCCAGATTTGAATTCCTGGTGGAATAACTACATTATCCCATTTATGATTCCCAAGAAAGCCACGTTATCTGTACCCTTGTTGGCCATGAATCATCCCGATACGGTGCCATTTACTCATATCTCTGTGATGGCATTATCCCTGATACCTTCAATCATTTTGAACGAAGAAACCTTACCCGCAATGCCTCTTACCATACCCTTATCTCTAGTGATTTGTATAGGAGGGGTTTAGATGGGACACTTCTTAGGTGCTTGGAAAAGGAGGAATCCGATCAAGCGTTAGTTGACATTCATGAGGGCATCTATGGAGGACATTCTAATGGTCTTGCCATGGCCCAAAGGTTTCTTAGGGTGGGGTACTATTGGCCCACAATGTAGATAGATGCAATAGCTTTTACCAAATCATGTGAAAAGTGTTAGAAACATGGAAACCTGATACATGCTCTAGATAGGGAGCTTATTCCTTCTATATCTCATTGGCCATTTCAGCGCTGGGCCTTTGAAATTGTTGGGTAGATTCATCCCAACTCATTAGGAGGACACAAATTCATCATCATTACTACTAACTACTTTACCAAATGGGTCGAAGTTGTTCCACTTTCTGTTGCTTCAAGCAAGATAGTTTCTTTGTTCATTTTGAACCATATCATCTATCGATATGGAGTGCCTTCTGAGATAATCATTGGCAATGGAGGTCAGTTTAGAAATAAGGACCTTAAGAAACTCTGCAAGAAATTCAAGATAAAACAACATTGGTCCTCCATTTACTTCCCACAAGGAAATGGTCAAGCAGAGGCTTCGAACAAAACCATTCTCAAAATCCTCCATAGAACAGTTCATAAGAATGGTCGAGATTGGCATCTATAGATAAATCTAGCCTTATGGGCCTATATAATGAATATTCATACTCCAATTGGGGCTACTCCTTTTTCCCTTACATACGGCACTGAAGCAGTGTTACCTTTAGAGGTGGAGATCCCTTCACTTAGAGTCTCTCTCAAAGGTCTAGTTATAGATGAAGACTATCGCGCCATGAGATTGTAAGAGCTAGAACTTCTTGATGATAAACACAAAGCATCATTTGATCACATGAGAGTTTACCAAAAGCATATGTCCAAAGCATTCAACAAAAAGGTTTGCCCTAGAGAATCCCAAGTAGGAGATCTTGTCCTACGGGAAAATCCTAAGAACCAACAAAATCGAGAGCAAAAGGGCAAGTTTGAACTTAATTGGCTTGGACCATACATCATTACTGTAGCTTTTGGGATAGGTGCCTACTTATTATCTGATGAAAAGGGAGAGCAGCTCCCTAATCCTATCAATGTTTTTCACCTAAAGAAGTTCTATCCATGATGCCTATTTTGACTGGGGGCATCCTTTGTACATATTTATTGATCCTGAAAAAATTCCAAAAAAAATTATATATGATGCTAAAAAAAAAATCCTAAAAAGCATATCAAGTCCTGAAAAAATACAAAAAAATCAAAAAATAGCAAAAAATTCAAAAAAAATAGAAAAAGTGCCTTGGTGAAAGGGTAAAAGTACAAAGCTATGTCACACTTTTATAAAGGAAAAGGTCAACAACACACAAATTTTTTAACTTTAACGACATAAAAATGGCATTTATGTTTAAAATTTGGAGATGATGTAAACTAATGAAATGTGTAAAAGTGGATGAAGTTTACGCCTATAATTTTTTTAATTTTTTTTTAACAAGAATTCACATAGTTTCTAAATTTTTTAAGTCCATTTTTTACTTGCTGAAAAATGCTGAAAAACGAGGGTCTTGTTCGCACCAAAAAAGTATATGCAAATAATCTTTTTTTCCTTTGATTTCAAAATATGTCATAGATAAAATGTATAGCTAGTGCAGAAAAGAAGAAAAATTAGTTTTCAATGTATATGTTCTTTGATATAACTACTCAAAGTCGAACATACCTGAAATCGATAGTTTTCATCTCACGTCAAATTTCCCCTATCAAATCTACACCATTCAGAAACTAAATTACACACTCTTGAAGATAACTCTCTCCTCTAGTGTTAAATATAAATTTTTAATTTTTTTGATAAGCTTTACTATTTTTTTCTATTTTTGAAGCATCTTGTTCTCGAATGTTAAAATACCTACTTGCAGTATTTTGAAATTATAATATATTAGATCTAATTAAAGTACTATAAAAATTATATGATGATAATCTTGACTCTGTGCTCTAAAAAAGGGTATTTTTATATTTGTAAAAAAATATCATTAAAAAGAGTAAGAGTTATTGAAACATCGCTTTTCTGAAATAATATTATTTCTTTAGTAATTGTTATAAAACATGCATTTAATAGATATTTCCAATTGGAAAAGGTGAAGAACTTATCTAACTTGGCTAGAATGAATCTAGCTAGACCATATGTTTGACAAAAAATAATTTTAGTTCAAAATACTCAAATTCAGCTGTGCTGATAAGTTGTCCTGAAACGTGACACAACTTTGTGCTTTTACCTGAAAACCTGGAAAGAAGTGCCTTGGTAGCAAAAATTAAAAAAAATCATATAAAATCTTGAAAAAAAAAAGAAAATTCGCAATAAAATCCAAGTGGTGAAAACTTGGAAACAGGCGCTACTTGAGGCCTTTGCACCCCTATTTCTCAGCATGCATCCTCGACACTGAGCCTTCCTCCATCATACCTTGTCCTTGTTTCCTTGGTTTGGAATTGGTCGTTGTCTTTGTCTAGGGTGCATAACTGTGTTAGCTTTGGTCTCTTGGATGTGCTAGTCTTTGCGACACCTCACACATAGTGTTTCTCAACACTCCCCAATTGTGTTTTTCAACACTCTCCTAGTGTCAAGTGTTTCTCAACACTTATCAGATGTCTTACCCACAGTCTAGAATGATGCAATATTTCTCATTGGTAGATGTGCTGCTCAAAGTTTGACTCTATGACCTACAGACACGCACTTAAACACTTACCTCACTGAGACTTGTTTGACTTTATTTCTTTGTGTGCTATCTATGATGATTTCTTTGATGAGTATTCTCTCCCTAATAGTTTTGGATGATGCTGAGCTAGAAGACTGGGGGCATGAGAACATGTTTTATTTCTTTCTTTGCTTGTGGGTATATTTTGTTGATCTTCACTGTCATGAGCATTTATGCTTGACAATGAGGACCTGCAAGGTATTATCCTTGACTGTTTTCCATGAGTGCATGCTTATAGTCATCTTGACTCTCTTGTGTCTCGATGCAAGCATAATCTTGCTATAGTAAACTTAGGGAACCTCACTGCACTAGTCATCTTGACCTACATGTCTTTGATGCTTAGGTGGGATTCCCACATTCCTATCTGATAAAGATCATATTCGTATACCCATAGTCATGCTAGTGAGTATTGTATGATCTTATGATGCTACCAATAAAGCTTGATGATGATTATTAGAGACTAATAGCATTGTGACCTTGCAAGTCAACCACTTTTTCATAGTAGCTTGCATTCTTAGGTTCATATTAGTTTAGTTTTGCATCTTGCATATGGAGAGAGCTCTCCTTTTATCTTTCACGGACTTTTCGGTCAACTGCACTCACCTTTCACTTTTTCTTGATCATGTCTTTCACTTCTTGTCTTTCATATCACACCTTTTTACCCCTTATATAGCCTTTTGAATTTTTGACCTGATTTTCAAAACATCTCAGAATTTTACAAACATTGCATCCCTGGCTAATGTCAACATCTTGGATCCATTTTCAAGATCAAAATTAAAATCTGAGTTCATCTTAATGGTTAAAATCACATTTCAAAATTTCCCCTACTTTTGCGTAGTTGGCTAACCATTCAAGGCCTAATCCTTCGATCTTTGTTGGGGCATCTTCATCTTCATCTCTTTCAACCTTATAGTCTTTCATTCATCCCCTTCATCTTCATCTCTCTGAGGTTTGACTTCATCTTTACCTTATATATTTCTCAGTCAAACTTAGTCAAACTGGGGCATATCTTCACTGCTTGATGGTTATTCTATTATCCTTCCTCTTCGATTATGATTCCTAGTGATTTCATCAACTTTATCAATTTTCTATTTCCCTCTACCTGATTTTGATTTTAATTTTGAGGGGGTAGTACCTATCAAACTTCAAATCTTGATTCAGCTTTATCAATCAAACCTTGAGATTCTTATCTCCTATTTGAGACTTGACAACTCCTATTTATAGGTATGTTGGTCTTGTCTTCCAGCTTATCTTTTTCATCTTATCTTTGTCCCGATGTGTTCCCATCTGTCGAACACACATCTGGGTTTTTTTGTGATTCCAAATCGATCTCACACTTCAATTCCATTATTTAACTGCATGTGATCCCAAATCAACCTCACATTAGTCAAAGACAGGCAAATGTATGCACCCTAAAATGGTGGCCTGGACTTTGGCTCCATTCTGCAAATTATCAATTTCTTGAATCAATGCTTAGCAATTTTCAAATCAATTTCCTTGATCAAATCCTAATTCTATCATTTATTCGATTATATTCCATAGATTAACCATTTTATCCTAAGTCTTTATTTAATTAAAAGGAATTTCCTCCCCTTTTATTAAATAAAAGCCCCCACTTTCCTCTTATCCTAAGTTGCACAAATAAAGCATTATTCCTATTTTATAAAAAGGGAAAAAGGCATTTTTGTCTCACATGGGGCACAAAAGTCAACTCTTATTTCTCATTGGAGGAGATTTCTGCACAAGGATTGATCCCTCTTCAAACCCCACCCTTGATTAAATCTTTTTCCTCTTAATCTCCATCATCTGTTGTTTATCATTTCCTATAAAAGAAGAGCTCTCTTCTTCATTTTAGGATCCATCTTTTGAATGCTAATCTTATGCTGCATGATTTCTTGGAGATTTGGAGCTTGGAAGATCTTATTGCTTTGGTCTTCATTATTACATCATAGACTAGTTTCATTACATTCTAGCTTAGTTTCATGACATTTTTAGTTTAGTTTTCTTTATGCTTTAGATTAACTCACATAGTTTAATTAGGAAGGTTTTGTAACACTTTCATTTCCTTTTATAGCTTACTTGCATCATCATAGTAGCATAGTTGTATTGCATTTCCATTTAGATTCTTGGAGATATTGGCACTCTTGCCCTTGTCTTCATTGAATCTCCCATTGTGTGGTTGACTAGCAAGGTCACATGCTTCATAGCTCTAGCTGAGAGCAATCAAAATATCCTTGCAACTCCATGCATAGGGAGCTCTAGGTCGCATTCTCAAAGTTTCCCATTCATGGATTCCCTTGGAAGTAATGACTTAGAGAAGTGAATTATTTGAGTTTACAAAGATAATTCAGAGTGAGTTGACAAAGGTTGCTACATTTCCAATGGTGACTTCGTGCCTAGAATTGGTAGTGAAATGTCCAAAGCGCTACGATAAAGAAGAAAGATATATTAAAAAGATAGACAGAAGCCCATTAGATTTTATCAACATAGATGTCATTTTGACTAGAATGAGCATCCTAGAGAAGGATCCTATGAGGGTTGGACTATTGCCTCCTCCCAATCTGTATTCTCCTAGAAAAGGCAAAAGTATAGGAATGAGATTTCCCAAAACTGGTTGCTGAAACCTCAGAAGTGAGGGTCTAGGTTACCAAAAACCCTAACTATAGATCATTTCAAGCCATAAGTTGGGGATTTGGTGATGTTGTTGAATAGGATCAAGGGGAACCAACATGTGTATTTCTGGCATGACTGGATGTATTTTTACATTCATATAACCCTAGGCAGATAAAATTTCATAGATTGGGTTGATAGCATTGTAGATGAGCTCCATCATCAGTTAGAAAACTACTCAGGAAGATCTAGATTTTACATGACTTCTTATTTGTTCTATGTTCTAGCATGTACTAGAGAATGGAAAGGTCTCTACCATGAACCACCTATCCCTAATATAAAAGTATATGACTACTACCTACACCTACCAAAAGAATATTATATAGATAGCTTCATGAAAGTGAATGGTGTGTTTCCTGGAAGGTTAGTTTATGAGATATAGGGGGATGTTGAATAGAGGATGTCAGAAGAAGCCAAAGGTTTTATCAACACCTATGGAAGCTTCTTCATCCAATTCAATAGGTTTACCTATATAAGGGTCAAAGGATTTGATGGTGAACCGTTCAAGCTTCCAAGATATGCCCTAGATAGCCACATTATTATTGAAGTGGGTCGTTAGTTAGCCCATGTGCACAAAAGGATAAAAGAGAAAAAGGATAGGGATAAATCAAACTTCCCCATTGAACTACAATTTTATACATGCAAGACTTCTTTTGATGCTCTTAATTTGGAGCTAGATCTCAAAAATTTGAAGCTAAAAACCTTCAAAGCAAGGAAGGACTTTGATAGCAGAGGATACACAACCTAGCATTATAATTTACCAACCAAGTTTCAACACACCCCTCAAATGGAAGACTTTACAGAGAAATGTGAAAATGACTTTGAAGTGAGAAGGCATTCATGGTCAAGATTCACCCTTAGCCAGATTCTCACCATATGGATAAATATAGACATCTCAGGGATAGAAGAAGAAGAAGGTGATGATGTAATTGATAATAAATATGAGGCAAAAGTTTGAGCCATGTCATTACCTAAAATAGATTGGAGTATTGAAGAAAGGGATAACATTCATGTCAAAACACTTTGCATGATTAAAATAACTAAGAAATGGATTTCCAACAAAAAGCCTCCCCCTCAAAGGGGACATAATACATGAAGATTTGCCATTGTTCCCCTTCCTAAAAATCCTATTCCTACTTCTAATCTTGATGTTCCTATTTTAGTTTCTTCTAAATAAAAAAGTAAGAGAACTTCCAAATCCAAATCTAGAAAGCAGAACATACCCTATTCCACCCTATCTACATGAGTTCCGAGAACTAGGTTTAAGAAAGAGGACATTGAAGAATCTCAAAGAAAAGAGGTGATCAACCTAGATGAAATGGACAACTTACATTCATATAAAAGTTCTTTGAATCCACCCCCAAGGGATAATGAAGCTCAAAAAGGTAATCAACTTGATACTAGAGATTCTATAGTTGTTGTTACTACTGGCTCTGCACATGTAATGACCACTCCCCTACAAACTTTTTCATCTACACTCAAGTGGCTAGAAACATCTATTAGCCAAAAGCAAAATGTATTACCTATCACTATACCAGTGGAAGACATGGTTAGTAAGTGCTCTAGGACTTTAATACAATCTAAAAGAATCAAAATAGAGTCCAGTATTGGCATTGATGAAAAGACTGGACTTTGGGTTACTGACCGTGCAGTTCCTAAAGATGAAAAAAACTTCACTAAGGCCATAGTTGAAAATTACACTATTGAGAAGATTGATCTTGTAGTTGCTACAAGGGAAAAAAATGCAAAAAATCTAGAGTCTTGTACTAATAAGATAATGAACGGGACCTTTAAAGATGAAAAGGACAAGAAAGAGCTGAAGGCCACAATCAGGTAATTGGCAGAATTTATACAAGAAATTTGAGACCCCAGTCCCATGCCATTAGCTCAAATGCACCAGTATTTTGATCCTCATTCACCTGAAGCCAAAAAGACCCTTGATCAACTCCAAAGGAACAAGCTTTGATCACGATAGGATTCATGATGATTCAGAAGAGGCTGGCAAAAAATTTTATGTATTTGATAGGTTTATTTTGTTTTATTTTTTTATTTTGTAATAAACATTGTGGACTGTTTTGATTTTTTTATTTTTTAATAAACATTGTGGACTATTTATTTCATTTTGAATGGATTTTGGTGACCCTTCATATCCTTGATACTTTTTATAAACTTGAGGTTGTGAATGAAATAGAACTATTGTTTTTCTTGCAATCTTGTTGTTAAACCTTTCAGTTTTTATATTGAATTTAACAATACTGCAGGTATCACACCAGGTATTGTAATATGATTTCATAATTCAAATCAATAGTATTAGATTAGGAACACTCCTTTATTCCAATTTACACAAGGTCTTCCTACCAAATATTAGGATTGGTTACACAAGATTTGTCAAAATATCCACCTTTGAGATGCACATGATCAAAGATGTCAAACAATGCTATTAAGCAGTTGGTGGAAGAAGCTTTAAATAAGTAACAAAAGGAGATGATGAGTCAATTTTCACATCTTCTACAGAATCAACAACCCTCTAGATTAGGAACATCATTTCATGGAAATACCCCTTTCAAAGTGCAGGTCAATTTTGACATGTTGAATTTTGAAGGAAAAGTCTATTATGAAGCTGTTGATAACTGGTTATCAAAATTGGATAGACACCTTTATGTAAATAATTTCTCAGATGCAGAAAAATTAACATTTTCTCTCCTCAAAGCTGAAACCCATGTGAAATTATCATAGAAAAACCAAAGTAGCAAATAAAGAGTGAGAATTACCTGTTGAAGATAGTTATGGAATATCTCTTGAAGAAGCCCACATGGGGAGAATTTGTGGAATACATAAAATAATCTTACTTTCCAAAGGATGTATATGAAAAAAAATACATATAATGGTAGCTTCTTTGATAGAAAAGGGATCAGTCTGTGCAAGATTATACCAATACATTCCTGAGAGGGAGGTTGGATGAGCCAATCACAAGCTCATGCCTAGGTCTCACAAATGACCTTGAGGTGATCTCTCTTAACACTTACTAACCTGTAAGATCTCCTCTTGGGCCTTGATCCCCTAGCCAACTAACCAACCCAACTATCAAGAAAAGACTACCAAGACTTGCTAAGTTCTTGGTACTTTTTTAGCTTTCCCACACACTATCCCTTAATGCCATCTACATAATTTCCACCTCCAATGTTGACATGAAATCTTGTAGAGGTGAGGAGGTGTTCACACACATTTTGATTTTTCCATTTAGGGGTTTTGGAAGTCCCTCTTTACCTATCTCCTTTACCAATTTCATGAATTCTTCACAAAATAGACCTACAAGGAAGAGCCCCTATTAGGTCTCCTATTCTAAGAAAATAGGACCTTGCACCAAGTATTTACCAAATGAACCTACAACTTTCTTATGGATTCTTGTATCAATGATCAACCTCTAATATATTTTTTAGGTTTTAGGGTTTCACCCTTCCATACAATGCCCTAACCAAAAATGAGTGTTTTGGGAGGGTTTAAGGGCTCCTCTAGCTTCTTGATTTGTTTTCAAGTATTGGGTAACCAAAATGGATTGGTTAAACCCTCTCATCTTCACCAAATCTTGGTAATATCTCTACCTTCAACCTCCAATCCCTAATACATATCTTGATGAACACCCTTACAAGATATAAAAGTTATAGCTTAGTATTTCCTAGTCGGGCTCACCATAGGCTCACCTAGGGAAAAACTTTTAAAATGCCTCCCATGTATTGAGGGCCCATGCTTCTATATAGTGTATGTACATGGAGTCTACTCACTATCCCCAAGAGTTTTTATAGATTGAATGGTGGGATAGTGAGCTAGGTCTCCATCTCTATCAACTAGCTGGCTTGAACCAGTGAACAGGTGCAAATACAAAGAATTCATACAGACAAATGAAAGAAATAAAAACTACTAAAATAATGACACAAAATGCAAGGAAAGATAAAAATATAAGATCTCCATGTGTTACAGTTCATATTTCAATCTAAAACATACTTTCGCAACTCTGTAACTACTAAGATTCACACAAAATCATGCACTATTCTATTGCTCAAAGCCAAAAATTCATACTTCTAACATCCAACCTCAGGATTAGGTCCAATCTTAACTTAAATAGGATAAGTATTGTCTTTGGTTTCCTTTAGGGAATTCCTAGGTCATTGGTGTGTGTTTGGATAGAGTTGTCCGAGCAACTTTGAAAAGTTGCAAAAGTTGCTAAGCAACTTTTTGCTTGATATTTTAGCAAGTTTTTCAAATTCCTTCAAAAATGACTTTTTTCTCCTCCTAGCTTATCCTTGACTCCATTCTAGGTTCCAACATGACTTCTAACACATGCTAGCCCTAATGACATCATGATGACATCATCAAAATTCAAATAACCAAGCAAGGGTCTTTTAACACTTAAGCCCCAAAGATGCAATATCCTAAGACTTAGGACCTAACTTGACCTCTAATCCCTATTGGATTCACACACTATGGTGAACATGACCTTTTGAAAAATGTACACATGCCTCGGAGGGCTTACACAAAAAAAGAAAGAGGATTAAATCAATCAACCCTTGGGGTCTCCTACACCATTCTCCCCCTCTACACAAAGATAAACTAGGGGATGGTAGGGGATACCAAAGAAAGATCAATACCCAACTTTTTGAAGTTTCTCTCCTCCACTCAAGTAGCTTCTGATTCAAGGTGGTCCTTCCATTGTACTAGGCATTCCATGTAGACCTTGTGTCTAGTTTTCTTCTTCACTCTAGACTCCAAGATCTTCTCTGCTTGAGGCTTGGTCTTAGGAGGTATGGCTATTGTGCTAACATCTAAGAGGGCCTCATGACTATTTTGATTAATCTCTGATAATGCACCTTTGTACCGAACCATGTCTTCTATGTTCAACACCAATGAGATGGAAATATTTGAAGGAAGGTCTACTTTGTATGCATTATCCCCATCCTTGTCTAGAATCTTGCATGGTCCTACTCTCTTCATTTGCAATTTGGTAGGTACTCCTTTCTGCAACCTAGATTTTTTTCAAGTGAACCATCAAATATTCACTTCAAATTGGACATCTCTTCTCTTCTCATCCACCTTGACTTTAGTTTTTGGGTTTCTTCTGCTAGGGTCTTCTTGACTTTCTCCTGGATCTCTTTCATAGTTTGAGAGAAGTCTTCTGCATGGCCACTCATATATTCCATACTCCCTAAATATTTGAGTTCACTCACTCCCCTTGGGTGCATACCATACACTATTTCAAAAGTACTTTTCCCAATTGTCTAGTTAACACTATCATTATAGGCATACTCTACTTGAGGGAGGACTATATCCCATGTTTGGTCATACTCTTTGGTTAGGAATCTAAGTAAATTACTCAACACCATGTTAATTACTTTATTTTGACCATCTATTTGTGGATGGTAAGCTGAACCAAAAGATAAATTTGTACCCAATCTATTCCATAGGGTCTTCCAAAAATGGCCCATTAACTTAGTATCCATGTCTGATACAATGTTTAGAGGAAGTCCATATATCCTCACAACCTCCTTGAAGAAGAGATGAGATATGTGTCTAGCATCATGAGTTTTTTTACAAGGGATAAAGTGATTCATTTTGCTAAATCTGTCTACCATCACATAAATGCTATCTAACCATGTCTTGGTCTTAGGAAGCCTTACTATGAAGTCCATGCTGATGCACTCCCATGGCCTATTTGGAATGGGTAAAGGATGGTATAGGCCTACATTTATAGCTCCTCCTTTGGTTTTCATACATATAACACATTGTTCAACATACCTTCTCACATACCTAGGAAACTTAGGCCAATAATAGAATCTTTGGAGTAACTCCATTGTCTTGTTAATGCCAAAATGGCCACTAAGACTACCATTGTACTTATCCTTAATTATATTTTCTCTTATTGAACCCTTAGGGAAACATAGCTGATTCCCTTTGAACAATAGACCACTCTGCAAAGTGTATTCTGTAAATTGACTGTGAAAGTGATTCTGGAAATTAGAACATACCTTCTAAGCCTCTGATAATTCCTCATCATCCTTGTAGATGTCTTTAAAGCTCTCTATGCCAATGGTTTGGAGTTGGACTTCCTTGACTATCAACAACCTCCTATTGAATGCATCTTCCACCTTATTCAATTTTCTCTTCTTCTGCTTGATAGTAAATGTGAAGGCTTGTAGGTATTCCATCCATTTTAGGTGTCTATTGCTAATCTTGTCTTGTGTATTGATGTAACTTAAGGCTTGGTTGTCTTGGAACACCACAAACTCTTTAGGTAGGAGATAGTGCCTCCATTTCCTAAGTGACTGCACTAAGGCATATAGTTCTAATTTATAGGCTGAATACTTCTTTTCATCTTCATTGAGCTTCTCGCTAAAGAAGGCTATTGGTCTATCCTCTTGACTCAATACTCCTACTTCCACTCCACTTGCATCACACTCCAAGGAAAACAACTTATCAAAGATTTGTAATAGGAGAATAATTTGGGTGGATACTTTCTGCTTCAACCTCTCAAATGCTTTGCTTGCCTCTTGAGTCCATTTGAACTTGGTTTTCAACCCACCTTTAATAGTGTCTAGCACTAGTGCATAAATGCCACTGAAATTCCTTATGGATTTCCTATAGAATTGGGATAAGCCATGAAAACTCCTGACTTCTATCCATGTGGTTGGTGTAGGCTAGTTTAGGATAACTTCCACCTTTCTTGGATCCATCTTCAATGTACCTTCAGAAACTACAAATCCCAAGTATACAAGTTCTTGCTTGAAGAACTCACACTTTTCCAAGTTAGTTGATAATTGTTCTTCATGTAGTCTTTTGAGCACAACCTCCAAATTCTTAAGGTGTTCCTCTTTTATCTTGTTGAAGATAAGTATATCATCAAGATATACCACCAGAAATCTTCCTATATAGTCCTTTATCACTTTATTCATCAATCTCATGAATGTGCTAGGGGAATTAGTCAACCCAATCAGCATAAAAAGCCACTCATACAACCCTTCATTGGTTTTGAAGGTTGTATTCCATTCATCCCCATCCTTTATCCTAATTTGATGGTATCCAATTTTAAGATCCAACTTAGTGAAGTATTGAGCTCCTCCAAGCCAATCCATTAGATCATCTATCCTAGGTATAGGGAATCTATATCTAATAGTAATCCTATTTATTTCCCTGGAATCAGTGCAAAGTCTCCACTTACCACCTTTTTTTTATGCCAAGACCACTGGTACTACACATGGACTGATGTTTTTCCTTATTAGACCTTGATTAAGTAATTCTTATACTTGAATTGCCACTTCTTGGTTCTTCTCTAGTGTGAGCTTGTAAGCTTCTTTATTTGGTAATAAGGCCCCTGGTATGAAGTCTATTTGATGAAATATAGACCTCTTAGGAGGTAGGGTTGTAGGTGTACCATCACTGACTATATCCTTATATCTCCCAAGAAAATCTTGAATCTCCACTGGTATAGGTGCTTGTCTATGCTTTTCCTCTTCCTTGGGCTTCACAACTATGGCATACCCCTAACTATCTTCTTCTTGAAGAATATTCACTAATTATTTTCCACTACTAAGCAACACACTAGGAGTCTTTGTGTGAACTTCATCATCATCCATCAAGGACTAGATTTTGAATGTTTTGTTATCTTTCTCAAATGTAACAAGTTTCCCTTTTCCATCATACATGGATTCTCTATCATATTTCCATGGTCTTCCTAATAAGAGATGGCATGCATCCATGGGTAACACATCACATAACAATTTTTCCTTCTATCCTCCAATGGAGAATTCAACCCATGTCTACTCATTCACTAGGACACTTTGTCCTTTTTTCAACCATGTCACCTTGTAGGGATTGCTATGGGGTATCTTTTTCAAGTTGAGCTTCTTAACTACTTCCTCTAGAATGATATTTTTTGTGGAGCCAAAATTCACAATCACCTTACACACCTTACCAATGATCTTACACCTAATTCTAAATAGGAATTTCCTCTTTTATGGTTCTTCTTTCACTAATTGTCCTATCAAGACCCTTCTAAACATAAGGTTCTCTCCCATCTCTAATTCTATGTGACTTACCTCTGGTGACTTGACACTTGATGAGTCCTCTTGTGCATATGCCACTCTCTTCTCTGAATTGGAAGTAGATTCCTTCTCTGGACACCTATAAGCTAGATGTCCCATATGTCCATAGTTATAGCACTTCATGCTAGCAAAATAAGAACTACTTCTTCCTACACATATTCCCCTATTAGAACCTTCATGAGTACCTCTACCTCTACTATATGTTCCTATAGAGCTTTTCTCACCACCTTTCTCAACAATTTTAGACTCTCCTTGGCTTCTTTGATCAGTCCCTCTTCCTTGGTGACCACCTCTATGACCTCTTTGGTCTCTTCCTCTGCCTTTATTCCTTGAGTTGGAGTCTTGTTTTCTTCTACCCTTTTCCTCTATCTTTAGTGCAAATTGATAGCACTGATGCACTATTTTAGGATTTAGGAGACTCATCTCCTCTTGAATAGACCACTTCAAGCCATTAAGATATTTGGCAACCTTAATTATTTCTTCTTCCAATACCTTAGACCTTAGGCACAACCTTTGGAACTCCTTGATGTAAGTGTTGACATCAATATCCTTTTGTCTTAGACTCTATCTCATTTTGTGTAACTAGATTTCATAATCTTCTAGCATAGAGGCTTCTCTAACCTTGGCTACCATTCCTCTCCATGTGGCTATGGGCTTTTCCCTTCTTTTTCTCTCTCTATTTGGAAAAACTTCCACCATGTAAGAGAAAAGCCTCTAAGCCTTGACTTAGCTACTCCCACCTTCTGAGCTTCACTTATTACATCCAATAAATGACTGGGTCTAGTTCCATTTTTCCACTAAAAAGTGGTACACCCTCTAATGCTTTTCCACTTGGGGCTTTCAAGGCTTTTAGGAAAGGTTCTTGTTCCACTACTGGATCAAGTTCATGCACTTCATCCTCTATTTCCTTTTCCTTCCCTTCCTTCTCATCTATCCTTTTATTTACCTCCTATGTTCTATCTTCCAATGCTTCCAACTTCTTGGCTAGTTGGTCTATTCTTTCTCTCAACTGTCTATTTTATTCCTCCTAGTCTTCGGCCTTCTTGGTCAATTTTTCATTGGTCACCATCTTAGAGGATCCATTAGATTCAAACTCTAACATGCACTTATTTATCCTATATCTTGTTGGGGCTCTAATACCAATCTAACAGGGAGGTTGGATGAGACAATCACAAGCCCATGCCTAGGTCTCATAAATTACCTTGGGGTGCTCTCTCTTGATACCTAATGACCTATAGGATATCCTCTAGGGCCTTTATCCCCTAGACAACTAACCAACCCAACTATCAAGAAAAGACTACCAAGACTTGCTAAGTTCTTGGTTCTTCTTTAGCTTTCCCACACACTAGCCCTTATTGCCATCTAAAAAATTTCCACCTCTAATGTTGATATGAAATCTTGTAGAGGTGATGATGTGTTCATAGACATTTCACTTTTTCCATTTAGGGGTTTTGGAATTCCCTCTTTACCTATCTCCTTTACCGATTTCATGAATTATTCACAAAATAGACCTACAAGGAAGAGCCCCTATTAGGTCTCCTATTTTGAGAAAATAGGACCTTGCACCAAGTTTTTACTAAATAAACCTATAAATTTCTTGTGGATTCTTGTTTCAGTGATCAACCTCTCATATATTTTTGAGATTTTAGGGTTTCACCCTTTCTTATAATGCCCTAACCAAAAATGAGTGTTTTGGGAGGGTTTAAGGGCTCCTCTCGCTTCTTGATTTGTCTACAAGTATTGGGTAACCAAAATGGATTGTTTAGACCCTCTCTTCTTCACTAGATCTTAGTAAGATCTCTACCTTAGACCTCCAATCCCTAATACATAGATTTATGAACACCCCTGCAAGATATCAATGTTATAGCTTAGTCTTTCCTAGCCAGGCTCAGAACAGGCTCACCTAGGGAAAGACTTTTAATATTCCTCCCATGCATTTGAGGGACCAATATTATATATAGTGTATTTACATGGAGTATAATCACTATCCCAAAGAGGTTGTATAGATTAAATGATGGGATAGTGAGCTAGGTCTCCATCTCTATCAACTGCCTAGTTTGAACCAGTGAATAGGTGCAAATACAAAGAATTTGTACAGACAAATGAAAGAAAAAAAAATACTAAAATAATGACAAAAAATGAAAGGAAAGATCACAATCTAATATTTTCATGGGTTACAGTTCACATTTCAATCCAAAACATACTTCTGCAACTCTGTAACTACCAAGATTCACACAAAATCATGCATTATTTTATTGCTCAAAGCCAAAAATCCATACTTCCAACATCCAACCTTGGGATTAGGTCCAATGTTAACTTAAATATTCAAAGTCTTGTCTTTGGTTGAATTTAGGGATCTCCTATGTCATTGGTGTGTGTTTGGACAGAGTTGTCTGAGCAACTTTGAAAAGTTGCAAAAGTTGCTAAGCAATTTTTTGCAACATTTTAGCAAGTTTTACAAATTCCTTCAAAAATGACTTTGCTCTCCTCCTAGCTTATCCTAGACTCCATTATAGATTTCAACATGAATTATAACACATGCTATCCCTAATTACATCATGATGACATTATTAAAAATCAAATAACCAAGCAAGAGGCTTTTAACAATTAAGCCCCAAAGATGCAATAGCCTAAGACTTAGGACCTAACTTGACCTCTGATCCCTATTGGATTCACACACTATAGTGAACATGACCTTATGAAAAATATACACATGCCTTTGAGGTCTTACACAAAGAAAAGAAATAGGATTAAATCAGTCAACCCTTGGGTGCTCCTGCACCAATTCCATTCACTTTCAACAAAACTTGGTATTGAGGATTCAGAGAAGCATTGAATTTTGAAATATCGTACTGGACTTCATAGGTATACTCAAATAGAGATGGAATTTTTTAATATTGAGACATTGGAAATTGCCTATAAATATGCTACAAAAATTGAAGAAAAATTCAAGCAGAAAGGGAAGAGGGACTACTTTGCAAATAATAAGCCAAGGGTTGAAGGTGGCAATAAATTTGTAGGAAAACAGGTGACCAAGGAGCCTCATTCAAATTCACCAAAGAAAACATGGTGGGCTGCTAAAAAGACACAAATAGATACAAGAATGTGGTGTGAGATGCATAAGTCCCCAACCCATAATACAAAGGATTGTCGAAGAATTAAAAATTTGATGACAAAAATACGAGGAGAGGAAACTAAACCTGAATTGTCACCAATAGATAACTCCGGGAAAGAGGAAAATGATTCCATCATAGAAGAAAACCCATATGTCATAGTTGCAAATGCTAAATTATTGCCTTGTGAAGATGAAGAGAGACTTTTTAATTCACAAATGTGGGTTGATTGAAAGCCTTTGCAATTTATTGTTGATAGTGGGAGTCAAAAGAATTTGATCTCTAGGGAGACAGTCAAAAGGTTAAATTTGAAAGTGACAAGAAACCCATAACCATACTCTATGGGATGGGTAAATGAGGGACAAGATATTCAAATAAATCATTAGTGTCATCTGTCATATTCAATCAATCCTTTTAGGGATGAAGTGATATGTGATGTAGCACCGTGGGATGTATGTGATGTCTTTCTAGGGAAGCCATACATGTATTAGGGGCATGGGGTGTATGATTCCAAGCCACATAGTGTTACAGTCAAGCTTGGTGGGAAGAGGTATCGAATACTAAAGGTATGTCCAACACAAATTTCTTCTTTAATTAGTGATAAACAATGTAAATGCTTGATTGCTCAAAATTGAGCTTTTGTTCTACTCATGATTCACCCTGAACAAACAAAGTCAATTGTTCTTAATACACATGCTAAGGTAACCATAATAGACAATAAAAAAGATCGGATGGATAAAATTTTGAAAGAATATCATAGTGTGTTTAAACCACCAGTGAGAGTTCCAACACACTGTTAAGTCAAGCACTCTATTAATTTAATCATAGGCACACCACTACCACATGAGCCAATATATAGGAGGTCAGTTTTGGAAAAAGATGAGATTAAGAGACAAATTAAAGAGTTGATTCAGAAAGGACACATTCATCCGAGTGCTTCACCTTGTGGTAGTCCAATTGTCCTTGCTAAAAAGAAAGACGGGACATGGATACTTTGTATTGATTATAGGGTATTGAAAAAAATCTTTGTAAAGAATAGATATCCAATCCCTCGAATTGATGATTTGTTGGACCAAATTAGGGGGGCTAATTTCTTTACAAAAATTGACTTGAAGTCTGGATACCACCAAGTACCAATTGATCTAGCAGATGTGTGGAAGACTACATTTAAACCTAAGGAAGGTGTTTTTGAATGGTTGGTCATGCATTTTGTCCTAACAAATGCCCCAACCACATTTATGAGGTGATGAATGATGTGCTTAGACCATTCATTGATTCTTTTGTGGTTGTTTATTTGGATGACATACTCATGTTTAGCAAGACTTGGTCTGAGCATTTGCAACATGTTGAACAAGTGCTTTCAACTCTACAAAAATACAAACTTTATGCCAACATTGAGAAGTGATCTTTTGGTATGAAGAGTATTCAATACTTAGGGTATATCATTAATACTAAGGGTTTTCATGTTGACCCAACAAAGATTCAAATAATTAGAGATTGGAAATCTCCTAAACCTTTCACATAGCTTTGTAGCTTCTTGGGCTTAGCCAACTTCTATCACAGATTTGTGTTTGGTTTCTCACATATATCATGGCCTCTTAATCAATCACTAAGGGGTGGAGCACAAGAAAAATTTCAGTGGACAGAGGCAAAGCAATGAGAATTTGAGGAGTTAAAGAAAAGATTATGTTTAGAACTAGTATTGGTCCTCCCATATCTACAACAATCATTTGAGATAGAAACAAATGCATCTGATTATGATCTTGGTTTGGTAATCATGCAACATGGGCATCTTGTTGCCTATCATAGTGCTTCTTTTTTTATATAGTGCGTAGGTACCCCACCTATGACAAGGAGTTGTATGCCATTGTTCAAGCTTGCAAACAATGGAAAAATTATATACTGGGAAAGGAAACTATTATACATACAGACCATAAACCACTTCAATTATTGTAAACACAAGGGAAGCTATAGAATGATAGACATCAAAGGTGATCAACTTATATACACCAATTTCACCTCAACATTCATCATAAAAAAGGAAGCAGTAACAAAGTGGTAGATTGTTTGAGTAGGCCTCCAATTGCAGGTTTGACAATAATGTTGGATTCATGTGGCCATCAATCATCCACTTGGGAACAACTATATGGTACTGACCTTGATTTTGCTAACATCTATAGTAATTTGGTAGAAGGAAAGTTTGTCTTTGATTTTCACTTGTAGGATGGGTTACTTTTCCATATTGGTCATATATGTGTACCCACCAAGGAACAAAAGAAAAAAAATGGGAAGCTCACTACAGTCGTATTGTAGGACATTTTGGTATTGGTAAGACTACTGCTATCAAAAATGAAGTAGGATATCATTTCACATATACAAGCTTGTGCAGTCTGTACAATTTCAAAGCTAACAAACTGTAAGTTGGGTCTATACTTACCATTACCTATTCCTAATAAGCTAGGATAGTCTGTTTCAATGGATTTTATGTGTGGTCTACCAACTGCTAGGCGGGGGCATGATTGTGTATATGTTGTGGTAGATAGGTTTTCTAACATGGGCATCATATAAAAAGATGATTTCTACAAAAGAGACTGCCAAGCTATTTTTTGAACATGTTTGGGTTCATTTTGGTTTGCTTGATGCAAAGAACATCAACCTTCCCAAACTGTATATCAATATCATCAATTTATGAACATAAATATTGAACAAAGGCAAAAGAAATCTTCAAAAATAATTATCCATTGATTTAATGGATATAAGAACCATTCTGGAAAATTTTGAATTTCCAAATACAAAATGAACCACAATCTTGATAAAAAAATGTTCACGGTTTCCTTCAAAATGCATTTGCATATGAATTGCCCAAAATTTAAAACACGTGCATCAATACCACAGGCCAAATAACACAACAACCCATTATCGGATTCACCCTTTCACTGACTCTGCAAATTCAAATAAACACACTACAATCAATGAAACTCAAGCTCTCTTCAAACAATAACAAACTCGATGAGAAATTTCAACCATTAAAGTTCATCCTTGGACAACTGATTCTTGATTGGTTTTGCATAAATGATAGTAGATTTAATATAAGGCCGGTAGCATCAATAATGATGATCATATTCTAAAGCTTGATAAAAATAAATATAATACACTCAGAAATGAATTTTTTTCTCCAAATAGTTGATGCCATAGGACTGTGCCCTTGCCAAAGGAAATTAATCCGCAAACTGGGTTCTCTCAGGTGCCTTGGACTGTCAAGTTGTTTCTTTGTCACCTTGGAACAATATCTTCACCACCGTACTTGGATATAGAACCCTTTGTGTCACTCCATCTGCAAAACATGCGTAACAGTTCTTGAATCTAGACTTTTCATAGAAACTTTAATAACTATATTAAGACTCTTGAATTAGTCTTTCTATCCAACAGACCTGATATCAGATGCTTGACAATAGAAAATATAACAAAAAGAAGCTACCACCTTTTAAACAACCATTGAAATAATCCACAAACAAACTGATAATTAGATGCTTCTTGAAATGGTTTTAAAATAAATACAAACAAGAACTCAAGACCTGATAAAAATATAGAAGCAAGTTTTAAATGACTCAAATCAACACTAAACTTCATTAACCTAAAATATGCAAATACAACTTGCTTTTCTCTCTTGCAGTAGCCAGAGAGCCATTTTTGGCTTTGCTCTATATTTTCACTCTCTCTCCCCCCTTATCTTTCTATTCAATTTGGTCCTTTTTAAACATATTTCTTGGCAGATACAAAATGGTTCAACTACCATGACGGCTCAATTTCTTGTTTATAATGTGGTGTCGAATTCCTTCTCACATTTCATGTCAAAATTAATAACCTTGTTTGTAAATACAAATAAATATTTCATGGGTTTAACCAATACAATATGGATTGTCATGAAAATGTGTTCAAATTGATTAATGTCTTGGTGCCTCTGTACCATTTCCAAAAAGCATTATTTCTAGTAGGGATAGAAGGTTCATCAATCATTTTTGGTTTGCACTATGGACTAATATACACAAATTTTACAAAGTCCACAGTATTCCATCCCCAAATAGATGGGAAGACAGAAGTCGTGAATTGAATGATCATTCATATCTTATGGATGTATCATTCAAAAGATCCTTGCACATGGGATGAAAGCTTACCCTATGTGAAATACAACTACAACTATGCACTCCATAGTAGTACAGGGCATAGTCCATTTGAGGTTTGTCTTGGGTATCAGCTATTGGCACCTATGGATGTAGCACTGCCTATTATACAATCTAATAGTCCACTGAATGCTAACAAAGAGGGTAGATAAAGAAGAAAAAATCATTGATAACATTAGACACCTACAACAGTAAGTTAATGAGATTTTGGAATAGAGTAATCAGATGTATAAGGCATGATAAACATAGAACTCCTCATCATTTTTAGATTGGTGACAAGGGTATGGTTACATATTTAGATTGAGTGCCTTCACAAACCAAAGAGGAAGCTTCATCCTCTTCCTTATGTCCCATATACTATTGTGAAACAAGTTGGTGAGCTTTTGAACTTAATTTTCCATCCTTTTTGGGACTGCATCCAATTTTCAATGTGGAATTGGTGAGACCCTATTTTCCTCCTTTGTTGGACATTTCCCAAGCTACTGAACATATTCAAGATACAAAGTTAAATCCATCTAAAACTGCTCTAGTCCAGTTTGACCATGTTACTAAAGTCATTTTAAAGACTTTGAGAAATCAGAACATCCCTCTCTATCGAGTGGTTCGAGTTGGTCAGCATTCTCATCAAGGCAAGTGGTTAACTAAGGAACAAATTGAAGAACAATTTCCTCATCTGTTGTAGTAGATTAGTGTAATGGGTCCCATTGCCTCTCAAAGGGAGTAGGAATGATCAGGATAGGATTGATGATGATTCAGAGGAGGTTGGTAGAAATTTTTTAGTATTGATAGCTTTTAGTAATTTGCAGATTCATAGGTCTTTGGAGCATTTCTGGGCCCATCTTCCTTTGAGGTGTCTTTTACTCCACAAATTTGCCTCTAGATATTGGATTATCTTTCCAATGGTGTAAGCGGCATATTTTTTTGAGTTGTGTAGAAAGTTATGCCTTCTAGAAGTAGGCATAAATTTCAAAATAGTTTTTGAAGTTTTATTTTTTATTTTTTATTTTGTAATAAACATTGTGGACTGTTCATTTCATTTTGAAGGGATTTTTGTGACCCTTCATATCCTTCATACTTTTTATAAACTGAGGTTGTGAATGAAATAGAACTACTTTTTGGCTTGTAATCTTGTTGTTAATCTTCTCAATTTTTATATTGAATTTAACAATACCGCGGGTATCACACCAGGTATTGTAATATAATTTCATAATTTAGATCAAGCTCATTATTGATGCATTTGACAAATGGATACAAGAAATGATTCAACATGGAGGTAACTACATTACCGAGCTGATTCAAACCCATGAAAATTGTTACTATGACAATTTTTTAAATGGAAACAGAATTGGTTGCGTGGGAAAAAGATAAGAAGAAATGGGTTGTCGTGATGAATCAAATGCATGAAATTGAAAACTATGGGGTAACTAAATTTCTTGATGAAAAAGGTTTCCTAGGTCTAGATGATGATGTTCTGTATGTGTCAATGAAAAGTATTGAGTGGTGAAACTCAATTCTCAAATTAGGGTATGAAGGGTCTATCAACCTATTGAATGAATTGAAAGAACTAACTGATAGTATGCAGAAAGACCTGAAATGTTTGAACATCGCCATTATGAAAGAACACAGTCAAACTATCAAAGGAGCAGAGGAAATGACTCAAGAGTTTGAAAGATAAATCACAAAAATTAGAGATAACAAGACTCTGACCACCATAGATTTCACACAAATAGCTAATATTGAGGCCATGTTGGTAGTTTGCATTGACCACCTCGAGTCCTAGAAGAAAAAGATCATGCAAGTGTAAAAGGATAAGAAGGTGTTGAAATAGAGGATCATACACATTACCCTACCACATCACGCCATCATCACCAATTTCTCAAGTGCACACATGGAAAGGAGAAATGCTCGGGCTTCCAATGTATTGCAACATCAGTCTATGGATTCCAATTACTCTACCACTCTGTGATCATGCTCCATCATTCTCAAAATGCCTTTAGTTTCTCTTCTTGTATCTTAGTTTTTATGATGTTTTAGTTCAAAAACTATCCCATGCCAAAACTTGTGGCTATTTTTTGGGTGTTTATTGTTATGTCTTGAAACTGGTGGCTATATATAGCTAAGGAAAAAACTTTGGAAAGGTCCATAAATTTTGATTAGAGTAGAATTTATTAGATACTAATGAATTGCTGGTAGGAAAAGGATATTTTGGGAATACTTCTAGATATTTTTGAATCAATGGATGAAAAAAAATTTCTTCTATGAATTTGTGTGTTTATGGTAGTGAATCGATCTCTGTTGGGATATCTACATTGGTCAAAAATATTTTCTGGCGGTAGAACTATATTCTTTAATTTTAGGTTTTTAGTTATTTTTTGCTTCATGCTTTCAAATGTATGGAGAAATTGAAGTCTGAGAGCTTCATTTGGATTTATGCATGATATTTTGAATTGGTAATTACAACATGTTTGTGTGTGAATTACTATTAATGCCTTATTTACTTTTTGTTAAAAGTATGTCCTTGTGGATGCAGTCTTAGTTGTATGAAAATTCATTAAAAATATAATCAGGAGTTGTATCGTAATTCATAGGACCATGAAATATTTGTTATTTGATGCAATTGTTGGTAAGGTTTATTTTCTTTGAAAAGGGCTATGGAGTAAAGAATTAATAATAAATACAAAGACATGTCCATTTACTAACACAGTGAAGATGCATAATCCAAGGCAATCAAAAGGTCATCCACATGGTGAACAGAGGGTGGTAGCACAGGGATATCTATATGCTTTATTTATTTTATTTTATATACATATATTCACCTTGATATGATGACTGCTCTCTTACTAATATCTCCTTGTTGAATATGATTGATGTACATTTATTTTGCAGATTTGAACAAGTAAATTGAGTGCCAAACCTGTAAGTATCTTTGAATGTTTTTTAAATATAAAATGCAAATATGAAGATTGATGCAACTTGTAATAACACTTTTTTTGTGTTTGTATGTTCCTAGTGTTGTAGATCTAATTGTATATATATGTATTAAGAAGGCATTACCCATGTAGAGACATGTCTCTACGTGGCCCAAGCCACGTAGGGACATGTTCCTACATGGGAAATGCCCAATAATCCCAATGTCATCGATTCATAATAACTATAATAAGCATCATTTCATTAATAATCATTTTGATAAGTGACAACAAAAATAAGAAATATGATCCATTATAATTATGTTATGAAGTTCATATATATATATATATATATATATATATATATATATATATATATATATATATATATATATATATATATATATATATATATATATATATATATATATATATATATATATATATATATATAAATATATGTATATATATATGTATATATATATCTATATATCTATATGTATATCTATATGTATATGTATATATATATATATATATGTATATAGATATATATACATATATATATATATATATATATATATATATATATATATATATATATATATATATATATATATATATGTCTATATCTATATATATATCTATGTATATATATATATGTATATATCTATATACATATATATATATATATGTATATATCTATATACATATATATATATATATATGTATATATATATATACATATATATATATATATGTATATATATATATGTATATACATATATGTATATACATATATATATATATATGTATATATCTATATATATATATATATGTATATGTATATATCTATATACATATATATATATATGTATATATCTATATATATATATATATATATATATGTATATGTATATATCTATATACATATATATATATATGTATATATCTATATACATATATATATATATATATGTATATAGATATATACATATATATATATATGTATATAGATATATACATATATATATATGTATTTATATATATACATATATATATATATATGTATAGACATATATATATATATATATATGTATAGACATATATATATATATATAATATATATCTATATATATTATATATATGTATTCTATACATATATATATATATATATATGTCTATACATATATATATATATATGTATATATATGTCTAT